>JAMXBD010001201.1:0-447580 GCA_024138025.1 Combretum micranthum
GAATGTTAGAAACCTAATTTTGATGTTTAGTGTGCTGGATTTGATCAAATTGATCAAATTAACTTCTGCAAATTTTTTTATTTTTCGGATTTGTGCCGCCGTATGACCACCCCCGGAACCGCCATTGCCGCCGTTCTGGGCGCGAACCACCACCTTCGGGGGACGTGCAACCACCATAGGAGTCGGGCGACAAGCTTCCAGCCGCCAGGGACCACCGGAGCAACCGAATCCGCCCCGAAAAGTCGCGTCATCGTCTTTCTTCATCGCGCATAGCTCCGAGAGCCGACCCAAGATCGAAACCAATCGGTCGGTCATCCGTCAACGGTCGTCGGTCATCGGTCAACGGTCAACTCAGATCGGACGGTCCAATTCGATGCGCAGATCAGCGGCCCAGATTCGATCAAGCAGATCAGACGGCCCAGATTCAATCAAGCAATCGGACGGCCCAGATTTCATCAATCGATCGACGGACTCCCAGATTCAATCAAGCGATCAACGGTCCAGATTCAATCAAGCGATCAGACGGCTCAGATCGAGTCAACAAGATCACGATCCAGATCGATCAGCGCGATCGACGCTCCAGATTTCGTCCGCTTCATCCAACGGTCCAGGTTAATCTGCATTATTTATTATATAATTAATTTCAGAAAATAATAAAAAATAGCAAAAAATAGTTAAAAATTCATAAAAAATTCAGAAAAATCCATAAAAATATAAATATTATTTTTTTATAAATTTATTTTTTTTGATATTTTTGATTATTTTTGAATATTTTTAGTATGTATTTATACACAAATTGCCCTAGAAATGCATATTCAATGCATGAAAAATATTTTTAATATATTGTAAATTATTCTGGATATATTGTGAATTCATGTGATGATTTTTTTTAAAAAAAAAAAAAAATAAAAAAGAAAAAATAAAAAAAATAATAATAAATAAACAAAATAAATAAAAATGATAAAATTGGATTTTCCAAAACCAAAATTTAAAAAAAATAAAATAATAAAAAATGATTTTTAGACTTAGAAAAATATTTTTTCATGAAATGAAAATCAATTGATTAGATCACAGGATTATCAAAATATTTTTTTATATAAAAATTCAAATTTAATGAACTTAAAGTGAAAAAGTTCAAAAATTAAAATTGATCAACAAATTAAAGTTCTTTTTAAAGAACTACGTTTTGTCTGATCTCGATTAGCGAGTACGTAGGCACCTGCGGGGCGACATTAAAAAATAAAAAAAATGTTTTGTTCTTTTTAGTAAATAAATATTTTGTAAATATAAGATATTTGTTGATGTTTATGTTCTAAAAAATAATAAAAATAAAAATGAAGAAAAGCACATAAAAAATAAAAATAAATGATTTGATTGTAAATATTTGTGCTAAATATGTTTTATTATTTTTTTTTTAGCATGAAAAGGATAGATTAGAAATTTAAAATTCCAAAAGTGGTAACCGATTTGGTTTTAATAGGTTAGCCCCCGAATCCATGATATCTGGTTTTAAAAGTTTGTTTTTTAAATCAAATTTTCGCAGACTAGTAGCTAAGTTAGGATCAACCGACCCATTGATCCTAGCTTTTATTTTTTCCCGATTTATATCGGGTGGCGACTCTAAAATTTTCAAAAATTTCTTTTAACCCCTAGTCGAGGATTCATGTTAAATGGGTTCGGGTTTAATGTGAATCGGGTTAGGAGAAATGAACCAGATAAGAGTGGAAAAAATCCAGGCTCGACAGCTTGGCGACTCCACTGGGGACTTAAATTTTTTTTTTTAAAAAAAGAGGGCTAGCCACTTAGGAATTTTAAATTTTAAATTTATCCTTGCTCAATTTTTGTGAATATATGATTCTTTGTATATTATCTTGAATAATTGTTTTGTAAATATATACTAACCTTGCAAATATGAAAAATAGAAAAAAAAGTTTGATTTCTTTGTTTGCATTTTTGCATTTGCATTTGCATTAGCATGATGTGTGCTAGATACGGTCGTACCAGGGCCGTCTTAAGAGCCTAAGCGAGGAGGACGAAGTAAGGTCCGGGGGCTGTGGCTTTCCACCCTCTAGATCAAGAAATGTCCTCCCACTCCGGTTTAGTACCTAAATCGGGGAACCTATAGAACCCTACCAAATCATGCATTCATTAGCATGGGATTTGACCAACTTTTTCTAAAAAAATGAAGTTGAAATATAAATGTACATATGTAAATACTTAAAAAAAAAAAAAAGAAAATTCTAAAAAAAATATAAAAGCTGTCAAAAAATTAAAAAATTTTGTAAATATTAGCTTATACCTTTTAAAAAATTTTCAGAAAATGATGTCTTCAACCGACAGTAGCGATAGCTTATGGGCTCGCCTTATTAGAGAAAATCGAGTGGAACCTTTCAAGATCCAATGCTCCTACTGGACCGATGGTTTGTCAGTTTTATCCGGTCCAAAAGTCATTCATTGAGGATAGGTTAGGCCCAATCCTCAGCCTACCAAAGATCCATGTTCCATTCACCATGTTCCGGCCCTCACTCATCTATGGGAACCTGAAGAAGCTGTCTTCCGTTTGGGTCAGCATGTACTTAGCCCGACCATTGAGGAATATACTAGCTACTCCAAGCACCTCCTACCTCTGAAGGAATCTATGTTCCGAACTTCAAGCATAGCCCGGTCCGTGTTATATCAGAGTTTTTGGGGATCAAGAGGGGACCAATATTGAAGCTATCAATGATTGCAATGAATATTGCATCCGCTAACCACACTGATGGACTGGTTTGGAACTCCTGAATACTTTAAAAGCAACCGATCCACTTTCAGTATACCACTTGAAGTTTGGGAAGAAAACCGGGTTAATGCCTTCATAGTAGCTGCTTTTGCAACTATTCTCTTCCCTAATGGCAATTTGTTCATCCACTTCCGGGTCATAGAGCTGGTTTCTCAATATTTAGCTGGCAAATCCTATGTCCCCTCTTCTAGCCGAACAAGTCCGTAGTCTGAATCACATCAAGTCTAAAGGACAAGGCAAGTTCAAAGCAAGCATGCATTTACTGATGATTTGGTTTGCTAGCCACATTAAGCACTACGGAAAAGACTTGGCTAATGGATCCCTCATCAGCCTGAAATATGATCTCATCCAATCTTTTGCTGAAAGGGTCCACATGGAAGATGATCATCCTCTATGGGATATAATTGCCATTCTTGAAGACATGCCACCTGAAGACATGATGTGGCAAGCTCGCTGGTTCAAAAGCCCTGCAGCCATCCTAAGTTGCAAGGATACATGGCAGTACCCCTAATTGGACTCACCGGCTGTACTGGTTATTATCCCTCAAGTGTTATCAGACAGTATGGTATGCTGCAAGATATTACTGTCAAGCCTAATTTGGAGCAAGTCACTCTAGATTATCTGGATCCAACCAAGATACTACCAGCTAAAGAATTCAAGCTAAATCAAATCCGAGCTATATGGGAAAATAGAGAGGTGAAGCCGGTTTTTGAAGTCGAGCCAGAAAGTAAGGAAACCAAGAAGTATAGAGCAACCAGGTGGTATGTGGCTAGCCAAATGAAGAAGAATAAGGATATTCGATATGAAGCTCCCGATATCCTTCAACCAGCACCATCGGAACCTGACCCTGAAACAACTGCTTACATGGAAGCTGTTTCGGCTCGCCTGGAAGTATGTCACCGAGATTTCCAAGAAAGAGAGAGGGAAATGGTGGATCGCCTGCAAAGTGCTGGAAGCAGAATTGCATTCTTAGAGGCTGAGTTGAAGGCAGCTCGAAAGAAAATTCTAGCCCTGGAAGACAAGATTGTTTGCCCCACTAAGACAAGAAGACTGGTTTAGTTGGTTTAGGTTTAGTCCTTAGGAATCAAGGTTCTTTGAAACCATTAGAAAGTAGTTTTAATTCAGTCACTAGGAAATAAGGTTTCTAAACCATTAGAAGTTTTTGTTATGTTAAACATTATCTTTTAATACAAATGTTTTTTTTAAAACATTGGTCAATATCCCCATTTGCATCTGTATGATAGCATATCTACATTCTTGCATATGTATATTAATTCATTTATTCTTAAAAAAATATATAATAAATAATAAATGTCCAGGTCTAGCAAATTCGAGTTTAGTCAAAAACTTGAAAGATAGCGTCCAAGCCGGTTAGGAGCCCTATTGTTACCAGATCCCGAGCTAAGATGTCTAACACCGGGAGCAACCCCACAGACCAGACCAATGAGCAAAGACTCAACACCGTGGAACAAACCCTCCTTGGAATTGCTGAACAGATGCAGGCTTTAACACAGAGTCTTGCACAACTTAAGACCCCCACAACTTCTGAAGAATCTTCAAGGTCACAGAAAGGAAAAGAAATTGAAGGACAGCTTATTCAGCAAGAGGAGTCACCAAATGAGTTTAATGCGGCTGAGTTGAAGAAAGAACTGGAAGCTCAGGCTAAAGAAATGGAGAGAAAACTGCTTGAGAAAATGAAGACGTTCGATGGTTTTGATCAAACCGCGATCCTGAATTTGCCTCAATATGAGGAAGGTGCCTTCCCTGAGAAATTTAAGGCACCGGAATTTGAAAAATATGACGGGACAGGTTGCCTAATATGCATACCAGATTGTATGTACGACGAATGGGGCAATACGCAAAGTTTGACAAGCTGATGGTGCAAACCTTCCAGGACAGTCTTACTGGTGCTGCTTTGGCCTGGTACGCCCAATTAGACCATCAAGAATTGATACTTGGGACAAGTTGGCTAGGGCATTTTTTAATCAGTATAAGTTTAACATTGAGATGGCGCCCTCGGTATGGGATTTAAGCAATCTGAAGAAGAAGAAAGAAGAGACTTTCAAGGAATATGCTCAGCGCTGGAGAGCATTGGCTGCAAGGATCACCACCCCGATGCCTGAAAAGGACCTCACTTTCACTTTTATCAACACATTAGAGGAACCTTTCTTTTCCCATCTGATTGGGCATGCATCAGCAAGTTTCTCAGAAGTGGTGATAGCTGGATGCAGGATTGAGAATGCAATTTCGCAGGAAAATTGCAACAAGAAAAGAAATATACTGCACCGAGAAATGTCCCATACAAAGGGAAAGATTCAACCGTCAGCATGGTCAATACTTCAGATGCAACTGGCCCTACTAAGTCATTCGTGTTGTCAACAAATCAGAATCAAAATCAGAATAAGGATCAGACTCAACAAAGTGCAGTCCCAAATCAACAATCAAGGTTCAACAGGCGGAACTTCACTCGAATTCCGGTTCCCCTTAGCCAAGTATTAGCTAAATTAAGGGCCGATAATCTGATCAATCTTGAAGTTCCTAGGGAAGACTTAAAGCCTAGAAATTACAATCCTGAGCTGAAGTGTGAATATCACATGGGGCAAATCGGGCATTCAACAGACAGATGCTGGAGGCTTAGGCATAAAATCCAAGATCTTATTGATGCAAAAGTCATCCAGTTGGATTTCATTGAAGCTCCAAACGTCTCTACTAACCCATTGCCAAATCATGGACCAGTTATCAATATGATTACCGCTGAGATTCCGGATCCAGAAGAGCTTGTGTGCATGATTGAAGGTGGACCTAGATCCATCAAAATCGAAACAGGCAAAGGTAGTGAATATGCCACAGCAGCAAAATGAAAAAAAAGAAAGATGAAGAGAAGTCAGCATTGGCAAAACTGATGAAAGCAAGTGAATACAAAGTTGTCGAGCAGTTGGCCAAAATTCCTGCCCAAATATCGCTCATGAGTCTGCTGATTAGCTCTAATGTACACCGTGAAGCTCACAAAGCCTTAGAAGAAGTGAAAGTTCCAGAAGGTGTATCAGAAGAAGCCTTGGGGCATATCATCAACTCAATCTTTGCAAATGAGCAAATCATTTTCTCATCTGAAGAACTGGGAGAGGAAGGGGATCAACATAACAAGGCCCTCTTCATCGTAGTCAAAAGCTGTGGAAAGATCATCTCTCGAGTATTAGTTGACAATGGATCCTCTTTGAATGTGTGCCCCTTAGCCACTTTGAGCCTATTGGAAATTGAACCGTCAGAAATCAAACCAAGCTCTACTGTGGTTCGTGCTTTCGATGGATCAAAAAGAGATATAATAGGTGAAGTGGAGTTAGAAGTCACCATCGGGCCTCAAATTTTCATTATTCCTTTCCAAGTGATTGATATCCCCAGAACATTCAATCTGCTGTTGGGAAGACCATGGATCCATGCTGCCAGAGCAATACCATCGAGCCTGCACCAGAAGGTTAAGTTCATAGCCAATGGTCAACTCATCACTGTTATGGGAGAACAGGATTATGCCATTTACAAGGAGATGGTTGTCCCTTATATCGGAAAAGAAAGAGAAGAAGACTTTGGGCTTCAAATGTTTGACGAAGTCTGTATGATAAATGATGAAAAAGAAGCTCAGGTAGGAACCTTTGGACTGGGTTATTCCCCCACTTGTGCTGAAGTGATGGAAATGAAAAACCAAATGAGAAGGAGGAAGCTTAACAAGGAGAATGATCCAATCATCAAAATTCCTCACATCAGCCATTCATTTCCAAAGCCACATCATATCCAGCAGCCAGATGATATCAAAGAAGATGCTTCATCCAAAGAAATGATCTTGAGAAAGTGGTTCTCTATGGCTTGCGCTAGTATTAAGTCTTTTAAGTAAGAACTTATCTAAGACTAGATTTGTGTTTTGTGTTTTTCAGTATTATGTGATGCTCAAATAAGTGTACTTAAACACCGTCCCAGTTTAATAAAATTTATTTCCGTTTGTGCTTTCACTTATTCTCATAAATTCCTCATTCATATTCAACCAGATTCGACAATTGTGATGAAGTTCAGGGATATCTCGCGCGTATAATTAATAAAATATCAATATCACCTCTAACTCTACTGGGTTAGATGTTGAAGATGATATTGATTATCAATTTAGAACACAAGAAATTGGCAAAATTTGAACAAGGAAGAATTGAAATTCCCAAAACCATTGAAGTGATTAATTTGGGAACAAGTGAAAACCCTAGGAATCTGAGGATAGGGGAAAATTGCCTGAAAGCACGGCACAAGATTTAACCAAGTTGTTAGCCGAATACTTGGATGTTTTTGCATGGTCGTATAGTGATATGCCTGGTTTAGACCCATCCATTGTGGTTCACAAATTGCCAACAAAGGAGGATTTTAAACCGATAAAGCAAAAATTAAGGCGATTTAGGCCGGATTTACTCCTCCAAATCAAGGATGAAGTAAAAAAGTTGCTTGAAGTAGGATTCATTGAGGTTTCTGATTATTCGGATTGGGTATCAAATATAGTGCCAGTACTTAAGAAAAGCGGGAAAGTAAGAATCTGTGTGGATTTCAGAGATCTAAACAAAGCGACCCCGAAAGATAATTTCCCGTTGCCTCACATCAATGTTTTAGTAGACAATACCGCTGGAAATCATCTATTTTCATTCATAGATGGATTTTCAGGGTATAATCAGATATTAACTGAAGAAGATAAGGTCAAAACCACATTTGTTACAGCCTGGGAACTTTTTGTTACAAGGTCATGCCTTTCGGTCTCAAGAATGCCGAGGCAACTTATCAACGAGCAATGCTTGCTATACTTCATGATATGATGCACAAAGAGGTGGAAGTATATGTAGATGATATGATCGCCAAGACAAAGGAAGGAGATGATCATGTAGTGGTGGTTAAGGAAGCTTTTGGAAAGATTAAGGAAGTTCCAGTTGAAATTGAATCCAGAAACCTGATAAGGTCAAGGCGATTCAGGATTTGCCTCCACCAAAAACATTAAAGGAAATCAGAGGCCTCTTGGGAAGGTTGAATTACATTGCTCGATTCATATCACAGCTGACTGATAAGTGCCAACCGCTGTTTAAACTGCTGAAGAAGAATGCCCTAATTGAATGGAATGACGAATGTGAAAAAGCATTTAATCGGATAAAGCAATATCTGACGAATCCACCAGTACTGGTTACTCCAAAACCGGGAAACCGTTGTTCTTGTACTTGACAATTTCCTGAATCCATGGGTTGTGTGCTTGGGCAAAAAGATGAGGAAGGAAAAGAAAGAGCTGTTTACTACTTGAGCAAGAAATTCTCAAATGGAGAACAAAAGTATTCAGAAATAGAAAAAACCTGCTGTGCATTAGTATGGGTTATGCACAGGCTTAGGCAGTATACGCTCTTCTACTCGATCGAGTTGATTACGAAGCATGATCCATTGCGATATCTGGCATGCAAACCGGCTTTGGTAGGTCGAATCTCGAAATGGCAGATGCTGCTTTCTAAATTGATATCATTTATGTAAATCAAAGTTCAGTCAAAGGACAAGTTTTAGCTGATCAACTCGCAGAAAGCCCAGTTGATGACGAAGAATTAAAGGAACAAGATCAGTTTCCAGATGAAGGCATCAGAATAACAGAAACAGAAGTCGAAAGCAACAGTTGGAAGTTGTATTTTGATGGAGCAGCCAACGTATACGGGTGTGGAATAGGGGCAGTCCTTATCTCACCAAAAGAAGAACAGTTCCCGGCATCAGCCAGATTAATGTTTCCTTACACAAACAATGTAGCAGAATACGAGGCATGCATCATGGGATTAGAAATGGCAATTCAAATGAATATCGAGGAGCTCGAAGTGTTTGGAGATTCATCACTTATCATTTTCCAAACTCGAGGCGAGTTCAAAACTAAGGATCCCAAGTTGATTCCTTATCATAATCACTTGGCTAAGTTAGCAGGAAGGTTCAAGGAAATTTCCTTCACTTATGTGCTGAGAACTCAGAATCAATTTGCTGATGCATTGGCTACTCTGGCCTCTTTGATCCAATTCACTGAAGGAGTAAGAATACAACCTTTGCAAGTCCGAATAAGAAGTGAACCCGCATTCTGTGCTGTGATTGAATCAAACGAACCATGGTTTCAAGATATCAAAATTTTCTTGCAAACAGGTGATTATCTGAGTGTGCTACAAAAAAGGATCAGAAATCATTAAGACGTCTGGCGAGTCATTTCTTGTTAAGCGGAGATACCTTATACAGAAGGTCATTTGATACAACCTTGTTAAGATGTGTAGATGAAAAAGAAGCTAAAATTAATGGAAGAATTCATGAGGAGTATGTGGACCTCATATGAATGGATATATGCTAGCTAAAAGATTATGAGGCTAGGATATTTCTGGTTAACCATGGAATCAGACTGTATCAAAACATGTGAGATCTTATCATCTATGTCAAATTTACGCAAACAAGATAAATGCTCCTCCAAAGGAATTACAGTCATGTCAACACCGTGGCCGTTCTCAATGTGGGGAATAGACGTAATCGGGCCAATTTCACCAAAAGCTTCAAATGGTCATCGATTCATACTAGTTGCAATTGATTACTTCACCAAGTGGGTTGAAGCTGCTTCATACGCCAATGTGACAAAAGTTGTTGTGGTGCGATTCATCAAAGAGATATCATTGCTCGATATGGAACTCCAAAAGTATCATTACCGATAATGGTACAAATTTGAACAACAGTGCAATGACTGATCTATGTCAGCAATTCAAGATTAAACATCGGAATTCCACTCCATATCGCCCACAGATGAATGGAGCAGTAGAAGCCGCCAACAAAAACATCAAGAGAATCATTGAGAAGATGACGATTGCATACAAAGATTGGCATGAAATGCTCCCATTAGCATTAATGGCGTATCGAACCTCTGTAAGAGTGTCAACTGGGGCAACGCCCTATTCCCTGGTATATGGAACTGAAGCTGTTTTACCAGTAGAAGTTGAGATTCCTTCGCTCCGAGTATTGGCTGAAACAGAGCTCGAAGAAGCTGAATGGGTTAGACAAAGGGTTGAACAGTTAAATCTTTTAGATGAAAAAAGATTAACTGCCATGTGTCATGGGCAATTATATCAACAAAGGATGGCTAGAGCATTTAACAAGAAGTTAAGCCAAGAAATTTCCAAGAAGGTGATTTGGTTCTGAGAAAAATGCTGCCAAATGTGCAAGATTCCAGAGGAAAGTTCACACCAAATTATGAAGGACCATATATAGTGAAGAAGGTCTTATCGGGAGGAGCATTAATCCTTTCCCAAATGGATGGACCCAATTTAAAGGATCCTGTGAACTCAGATGCTGTAAAGTTGTATTATCCTTGATCAATAAAATTTGTCATTTCAAGTGATCAATTGATTTTATTTTAATTAATTATAAGCAAAGTTGATATTCCTGAAATTCTCTGAAGTCGAATCAAAGCCTGAAATTCTTTGAAGTTGAATCAAAGCCTAACCCACAAAATTCTTCTGAATAAATTTCCAGCCAAACACCATTTGAATCATCAGAAAAGAAATTTGAGCATCTTATAATACTGACTGAATGCATTTATACAGTTTGGTCTATTGATTGTTCTTATTTTAAAAGAAATATTATTACTGCAAGAATAACTAATTTTGATAGAAAATTGAAGCATCCTTTTTATAAAAAAAAAAAGAAAAAAAAGAGAGAAGAAAAAAAAAAGAAAAAAGAAAAAAAAAGAGAGAAAAAAAAAAAAGAAAAAAAAAAAAAAAGGAAAAAGAAAAGAAAAAAAAAGAAAAGAAAGAAACCCCCAGTGGATTGAAAAATCACAAATACCCCTCATCTAGACTCGACAAATAGTCTAGTACTGACCAATTACAAAATCCATCCTTTAGAGATGGTTACCCAAATTTCAAAATCCTCCTTTAGAGATGTGATCAAAATTCAGAAATCTATCTAAGATGGTGATCAAGACAGAATTAGAATTCATTTACTCAAGATAGTGATCAAGACAGAAGTCAGAAATCCATCCATTCCAGATGGTGACCAAAACCAAAGCCTATTGGTCCGGCAAATGACCAAACCAAAGCCCATTGGTCCGGCAAATGACCTAACCAAAACCCATAGGTCCGATAGTTGACCTAGCAAATCTCAAAGTCTAACTCGACAGATAGTTTAGCACAAGATAAAAATTTCCTTGTTGAAAATAAAATTTGGAAGGAGAAGCTAAGCAAAAATTGGTTATCTTTTTGTCTTTGTGGCAAAAGTTTTGTTCAAACTTTACCACAAAGAGGGGCAGCAGTAGACACCCAATTTTTGCCCAAATTAATTAAGGCTTAAATTTAATTAAACTCATTTTTTTAAAAGCCTTAAGTATTGATGAAGTTGGCTAAATGATCAAGGCACAGGCCAAATGGCCTGTTGGTTAAACACATTGACCTAAACACACACTCAAGCTCAATGACACAAGTTCAAACCTAGCAAAGGCAAATTTTGTTTTTTTATCATCTCATTATTTTTGCCTTTGCATCTTCCTCAAATGTGACTTTTTGCCTTACTTTGCATCAGTTTTTAACTGACAAAACAACATTGATTGTCAAAATTGATGATGGAATTGCAAAGTGGTTATAGAATATGAAAGATTAGTGCAAAAAACAACCCAAAAGTCACAAAATTCAATTTATAAAGCATTCAATTGCACATGAATGAGGAGATACAAAAATTGATGAAATTGGACAATTAATCTATCCACATTGGATGAATCTGACATGGAATATGAAAGCAATCATCAATTCATCAGTTACAAGAATGAATCAAGCCCAAAATTATTGATTAAATGCGTGAAAAATCAAGGGGCAAAATCGACTCATTTTCGAAACTGTTTGAAACGTAAAATTGAGCTTGCAACCTATAAATAGGAGGTCTAGGAGCAAAAGGCATAAGTCAATTTTAAGAAAACACATACATAACCACATCAATTCGAGATTCTCGAATTTAGGAAGAAAAATTCGAATTTTTCAAATTAGAAGTGATTGAATCGATTTGATCAAAATTTAGTGTGTTAGGAATGTTAGAAACCTACTTTTGATGTTTTAGTGTGCTTGGATTTGATCACATTGATCAAATTAACTTCTGCAAATTTTTTTTATTTTTCGGATTTGCGCCGCCGTACGACCACCGCCGGAACCGCCCTTGCCGCCGTTCTGGGCGCGAACCACCACCTTCGGAGGATGCGCAACCACCATAGGAGTCGGGCCGACAAGCTTCCAGCCGCCGAGGACCACCGGAGCCGTCGGAATCCGCCCCGAAAAGTTGCGTCATCGTCATCTTCACCTGCCGGAGCTCCGAGATCCGACCGAAGATCTGAATCCAACCCGGTCGGTCATCGGTCAACGGTCAACTCAGATCGGACGGTCCAGATTCAATCAAGCAGATCAGACGGCCCAGATTCAATCAAGCAGATCAGCGGCTCAGATTTGCTCAAGCAGATCAGACGGCCCAGATTCAATCAAGCAATCGGACGGCCCAGATTTCATCAAGCGATCAGACGGCCCAGATTCAATCAAGCGATCAGACGGTCCATATTCAATCAAGCGATCAGACGGCTCAGATCGAGTCAACAGATCAGACGATCCAGATCGATCAGCACGATCGACGCTCCAGATTTCGTCTGCTTCATCCAACGGTCCAGGTTAATCCGTATTATTTTATTATATAATTAATTTCAGAAAATAATAAAAATAGCAAAAAATAGTAAAAAATTCATAAAAAATTCATAAAAATACAGAAAAATCCAGAAAAATATAAATAATTATTTTTTATATAAATTTTTTTTTGATATTTTTGATATTTTTGAATATTTTTAGTATGTATTTATACACAAATTGCCCTAGAAATGCATATTCAATGCATGAAAAATATTTTTTATATTGTAAATTATTCTGGATATATTGTGAATTCATGTGATGATTTTTTTTTAAAAAAGAAAAAATAATAAAAGAAAAAAATAAAAAATAATAATAATAAATAAACAAAATAAATAAAAATGATAAAATTGGATTTTTCAAAACCAAAATTTTAAAAAATAAAATAAAATAATAAAAATAATTTTTGGACTTAGAAAAATATTTTTTCATAAAATGAAAATCAATGGATTAGATCACAGGATTATCAAAATATTTTTTTTATATATAAATTCAAAATTTAATAAACTTAAAGTGATAAAAGTTCAAAAATTAAAATTGATCAACAAATTAAAGTTCTTCTTTAAAGAACTACATTTTGTCTGATCTCGATTAGCGATTACGTAGGCACCTGCGGGACGACATTAAAAAATAAAAAAAATGTTTTGTTCTTTTTAGTAAATAAATATTTAGTAAATATAAGATTTTTGTGATGTTTATGTTCTAAAATAATAAAAATAAAAATGAAGAAAAGCAATAAAAAATAAAAATAAATGATTTGATTTGTAAATATTTGTGCTATAATTTTTACTTAAGTTTTTTTTTTAGCATGAAAAGGATAGATTAGAAATTTAAAATTCCAAAAGTGGTAACCGATTTGGTTTTAATAGGTTAGCCCCCGAATCCATGATATCTGGTTTTAAAAGTTTGTTTTTTTTTAAAAAATCAAAATTTCGCAGACTAGTAGCTAAGTTAGGATCAACCGACCCATTGATCTTAGCTTTTTATTTTTTCCGATTTATATCGGGTGGCGACTCTAAAAAGTTTTCAAAAATTTCTTTTAACCCTAGTCGAGGATTCATGTTAAATGGGTTCGGGTTTAATGTGAATCGGGTTAAGAGAAATGAACCAGATAAGATGAGTGGAAAAAATCCAGGCTCGACAACCATCAATGCCAAACCTAACATAATCATACTTTCCTAATTTAATTCAATGTCAAAGTCCACAAATATCTAGCTGTCAATATAATATATGTATATATATATATATTTATATACGTGAATTGTTAAACACCATCAATTAAACTCGCACAACACAATAATCCATAATCGGTCCTTGATCTCTCTTCCTTACTACAATGGCTAATTATGATGAACTCGCTTCAGATTTATTTCTTGAGATCACAACTCGGATTCCTCTCCATGATCTTGCGAAGATCAGACTCGTGAACAAGGAATGAAATATACTAACTTATGAGCCAATGTTCATGTTTCTCCATCCTCAGAGGGCGAGATTTGTTCTAGGTTACTTTATTTAAGGGACGATAACTGTAAACACTCATTGCCTTTCGTGCCAATCCATAAACCTAGTTCGCATGGTAATGAAAATCCTAACAATTTTGATTTATCCTTAGATTTTTTACCTTGTACTGGTTCGGTAAAAATTCTTGCATGTCATGAGGGGATTTTGCTATGTAAAAAAGAGTTTAGGCATCATAAACCAAATATCCCTCAATACTATGTATGCAAGCCTACCACCAAAGGGTGGATGATGATTCCAAATCCTAAGACACGTTTTTTCACGACTAAAATTTGCTTAGTAGTGATGAGGAACAGCCCTTTACATTACAAAATAGTTAGGGTTTCGAGCGGAAAGAACAAATCGTGTGGATATATGTTGTACACGTGTGAGGTTTTTTATTCTAAGGATTAAAAGTGGAAGCGGTTAAATGACATAAAACTGCCACAAGTTTCATGCGTTTTTAGTGATAATGAAGAGGTTGTAATAGTTTCTGGGACGATTTATTGTTTGATCTCGCCATATGAATGGATATTTGCATTCGACATGTACAAGGAAGAGTGGAGATTAATCCACCTTCCACAATCATTGGGGTGACGATTTGAAATTTACAATCCTAAGTTCCTAGTAAATCACAGAGGGAAATTGGGAATTGTAAGTACAAGCGATGATGCAATAACAATGGATTTATGGATCATGGAAGGGAGGAATATTTGGAGAATGGAGAAAACAATGCAAGTTGAATCAAGTCCGAAGAAGGAGAGCAATTTACATCCTTTGGCTCTATACAAGAACAATATTGCACTCATGGGGAGGCCATATAACGTTGAATTTTATGACTTTTCAAATTTTAGTACGAGGATGGTGATGAAGACCAACTATGTTAGGGTTGAGAATAGTTTCTTTTACAATGCAGACTTTGAACCATGTAATTTAGGACCTAAAAGATGATTTTTGTTACCATCTTAGCTGCAAGAAGGAGCCGACTATAGATTTGTATGGCAAATATTGATGAGATTTTGGGACCTTTTTTTTTTGTAATTTTATTTTTGGTAATATGAATTTTTAATTGTTGTTTTGATGATTTTTTAAGTACTAGATCCACATCCTTTATCTTAAAATGTACTAATGATCTTAATTGGACTTTTTCCCGTCGTTTTCATCCTTTTTCTATGCTCTTGATATATAAAACTTTTATGTCTCTTATATTAAAACTCAGCTGGAAAACTATGCATCTTGGCATCCGAAAGAACTACATATTAAACAGGAAATAAAGATATAAAACAAGGTTTGAGGTGTTCTGTTCCGAGTCATTCTATTCTAATGCCGGCTGACTAGGGATTAGGGAAGCGCAGAGTTGGAATAACATTCCTGCTGGTTAGGAGTGTCATAACATTATAATAATATAGATGATATGTTAAATATATCTACAATTATATATGTATTATATTATATATATATATTCAAAATAAGATAAAATCAATAATAAATCGTACAGAATGGCATCTTAATTCTTTTCCACAGCTTTTCAACCTTTTCTTGTGAAAATATCATATGCAGCCTGTCTTCTTTCCAGACGGAAAACGTTATTACTTTTAGGACAGTTATGGATTAGATTAGAGTCTTTTGGTGGGTTGTTCCGTCCATTTAACAATAAAAATTCCACATGATAAAGAGATAATAGAAAACTTGAGGCAAAGGAAATTAATATTTATGTTTTTAAAACATATTACAAAAATATTCTTAGAATAAAAATAATTTCTTGGAAAATAGGCGCATGTGCACGCCACAGGCACGTGAGACCCACGTGTCTCATCTCCTTCGTGCAGACGAACACCATAAAAGCTTAAGCTTAAGGTGTTGGAGCTCAAACAAGCTCTCCATTTTGTCTAAACCCTCGAAGATCAAAGGACGGAAAATTCATTTTTTTTCTCCATAACTACCCCGACACTTCATTTGCCTGCAACGGCCATTCATGACCCAATTAATTCCTATCGACGAACTTTTGCACTTCAAATCTGTTTCCTATTTCAAGAAGGGGAGGCATATTTTTGCTTGTGGACCTTCTCTCTCTCCCTACCCTCTCTCACTATCCAAGTCGCACTAATAGAAGCCTCAGCACTGCATTGGATTATTCAGTTGGTTGGAATGCCATATTGCCATAGAGAAACTGGAGACCTTCGACTGCAAGTAATAAATGCATTTATCAGTCGACAATTATTATAATTATGGTCTGGTATCCGGTTGGACCTTTTTCTCCTTTCCCATTTAAATCTTGATCACGACGAAACGCTCTATACCATAAATAACTTTGACTACGAGCGAAGGTTTCATATTATTAATAATGTTTGTTATTTTATTTAGAATATTATTTATAACATCCATATTTGCAATTAATAACTTTAATCACATTCAAATATTCTATACTATTAGCCAAACACTAAGTGACGACAAAGCACTATGTGAGCTATTAATATAATAATAAGCTGTTACTCATAATATTCTAAGAATCACGTAAGTTTATTGACCGTTTCCACATCAAGATAAAGGTTTTACTGAAAGAAAAAAAGAAAGAAAGAAAGAAAGAAATATCAAGGGAAGAATCTTTGTTAATGTTTGAGAGTTTGAGATATTTTAATGGTAGAATGTATATACATACTATAAAATAATTGATTGTGTTCCACTTTTTTTTTATTTTTTCTTTTTTTCTTGCTATTACAATGAGATGAAGTCACATACCTGTAGGGTATGCTAATAGTACCGATACTCCATGTAACAAATTGGGGTCAATGACATTTGTATTTAACCATTTGAGGTTCTCAGAAAGGCAAATGAGTATTGTACGGCTAGAATTTCTCATGGCATGGACAATTATAATAGGATCGAAAGGTTGTTTAGAATAAGAAATACATTGCATACATATAAATTATATAAAGAAATAGTATTACATATCTCTATGTTGAGTTCTTAACTATTACATTAAATCTTATACAAACATTGTCTTTAGATTGTTTCTTGTACAAAATACTAAATTATCACTTCAGTCCAAGTCTTGGCTCATTTGCTAATATATACCAGCTCCAACTCCTACGTATAAATCAATCCTAATAATCCTTGTAACCACGCAAGTCTATAGGACAGTCAGCAAACAATAGCTCAATGAATAACTAGATCTCAACACTTATAAAAGAAAATCAACTATATTGAATTATATTAGTCTAGCATATTTTAAAAAAATCTTTTATATTTACCTTCTCGTGATAATTTTGTCCAGCTGGTGTAATTTTTCAAATTACAGTTGCTTCTTTTGCAAGTAAGAGAAAGTAAAATAGACTTAATTTGAAAGTGTCATTTTAGCAATTATTGAAGGAAACTTTGAAAAGCGGATAAGTCCACCCTTGTCCTATATTTTAGTGAAACAAGTTTTGCAAGACTTTTTAGGCACTTTTGAATGAAATTTAAGTATAGGTGATGAAAATTAAAGTTTTTAATGTATATAAGACGCACCATTTATGATATGAAACAAATATTAATTAATATAGAAACAAATCATTAATATTTTCAAGGAAAAATAATTAAATACAAAGTTTACATTCTAAATCTAACAAAAATAAATTTTCAATTAATGTTTAGTGTTTTATATTTATGTAGTTCATTTTTAAACAACCATTAATTACCCAAAAATACACTAAAAACTTAATGGTTCACATTACATTATATATACATATATATAACCACATTATAAAATTTTACCTAGTCATATTAATTTATCTTTGGTATCTTTTATCTCTATGAGAATTAACTTTTTAATTTCTAAACTTAAATTAAGGAATAACTTGGGGATTACAGATGAGGGGAATTTGAACTTGGTACATTTTAAGACTAGTGTCATCTTTATTAGGTTACAAGTCCATTGATGTTCCTTTCATCTTTAATAATACACTCCGCCTAATTTATCAGCAAAAACTATCTTTTTTTTTTTCAAAGTAAGTAATAGTAAATGCTATTTGTCATTCACATTGTAAAAATGCAATATATTGTAATGAAGATGTAAAGTAAGATGGAATGTAACTAAATGAAATGAAACAGTGATATTGATTTGTAGTTCACTTTATACATACAAGGAGCAATGAATATAGATGGTGAGTCTTTGATGTTTGGTGTACTATCCTTCGCCTAACACTTCATTTATCACACTATGTAGCAAAAGTAATGTTTGGTAATCAAGATATCATTTACAACACTAATATATAACACTCCCCTTTAACTTAAAGATATTGATTGTGTCTAACTTATCTCAAGTCCCATTTAGAGGCTTTGTGAAGAGATCATCATGTTCGAATTTTATATATCATGTAACAATCAAATTTTGTTACATTTTCTCTTGAACAAAATCATAGCCAATCTCAATATATATGTGTGTGTGTGTGTCTGTGTTGTGAAACACAAGATTAGATGCTTCATGAAGAGCGGCTTGATTATCACATCACAACTTTATTGACATGGAAACTTTAAGTCCAGTTTTAGTTAATATCAGATATATTTACATCGCTTTACAACTAGATTAAGCCTCAACTCTCTATTATGATTTTGCATTAGATCTGGATACAAAATTCTATTTCTTAATCTTCCATGAAATAATATTTTCTCTAAAAAAACCAGTAATGGATTTTTGGTTCTCTTTGGATCCTGCCCAATCTGCATATGGAAAACATTCTTGACCATTGTTCTGTATATTATACCTCATCTTGAAGGGCCATTCATATTACACAAGATCTGTGCTAAGGCAGCTTAGTGATGAACTGTTGGGGAAGACATAAATTGTCTGGAAGTGCTAATTGAATATGTCATATCATGATGAGTTACTTTGAAATAATTCAACTTGTCAAACAATCTTGTATATCTTTCTAAATTCTTAAATAACTCTCAATCTTTGTTGGGTTACAAGTTAAATGTTATTAGGGTATTATATGGTTTTGCTCCGAACTTTTCCATTTCAACTAATAAGTTAAGTACATATTTCCACCGAGAAAAGAAAATACTTTTTCTTGTTCCTCATAACCTCAAGTAATATACATATATATATATATATTAAGACGCCAGATCTTTTTGTTTGAAACCGGCTATGAAGAAAATCTTTTAAAGAGGATATTCCTCTACCATCACTTCCAGTAATAATGATATCATCCACATAAACAACAACAACAATAATGAAGAGGGTTTATAAAATAACAATAGTCTGTTCACTTCACATGAATAGCAATTCATTCCTTTCTCGTTCAATATAAAGTTGATTATGGTGTTCTCTTGAAAAGAATGGTAATTCAAAATGAATTGCTATTACGTAAAGTGATGAATGACAATTCATATCTCTATCCTATGAATTGCCCATACAATGGTCTATTTTTTTAACTTTATTATAAATATCTCTGTTTTGAAAATAATACTTATAATTATCTTCTCTCTGTAATGAATAGAAGAGGCATTATAGATATTATGCCTTTTACTTTAATAATTACTTGTTTTACTTTTTACATCAAGTGAAAATTGCAATAGTCATTACAACCCTATTATATTCCCTTTGAGTTAGAGTTTCCTTCCCCTCTATTTCGTTCAGTGAAGTGAACGAGGCATAAGTGATTTAATCATTCAATTTTTTTAATTGCCTTATTGAATTTTCTAAACCAAGCACAAGGACTCTAGTTCAAACCATATAAAGTTTTTTGAAGACAACAAACTTTTGCATTCTCTCCTTAAGCAGCAAAATAGGGTGGTTACTTCATATAGACTTCCTTCAAAAGATCACCATGTAAATAGGCATTTTTTATATCCAAAAGATATAATGACCAATCATGAGTAGCTACCAGAGAGATAAATAAACAAAACGAAGTTAATTTAGCAACAAAAGAAAAAGTGATAGAATATTCTAATCATAACTTTGGGTACGTCATAAATTTGGCACATCTCTTAGCAACAAGACAAACTTAAAGGTAGGAAACGCATGCATGAGGATTGACTTTAATTGCAAACACCCATTTCCATCCAACGGGCTTTTTATTTCCAGGTAAGCTTACCAAATTGCAAGTCCTATTGGCATTTAAAGCATTCATTTCTTCTATCATTGTAGTACGTCAGTCGGGATAAGATAAGGACTCATGAGGAGTTTAAGGAATGGGTACATTATCAAGAGGGGTAATAAATGAGCATTGTGTAGATGATTAAATGATCATATGATACAAATGATGAAATAAGTGCATTGCCATTTATCTTTGTAAAGAGCAATTAAAAGGTCTAAGTTAGCAAAGGATGGATTTAATGTTGAAGAAGAAACTAGTGCTAAACTTGTAATAAGAGGACACTAACGTCTTGTATATGCATGATGAGTTGGTGGAGGAGATGGGGGAGTTGGTGGTTTTGTAGAGGCAATATTCGATGTCTAATAGGTAAATCATTATTCTCCTTTTCAAAATTGGTAGACTTGGATGAAGCATGAATGAAATGGCATTATTTTATAAAGGTTACATCAGAGACATAAAGAAATTGTTAAGACTTGAGCAATAGCATTGATACGCTTTCTGTGCATGAGTGTAACCCTGAAAGACCCATTTTACTAACTAGGGTCTAGCTTGGTGACACTTAGCTAAACATCTCAAAAGGCATATCCTCTTAAATAACCAAAGTTCAATGAGAAATAAGGGTTTTGTTAGGGAAAAAAATGTTATTAAGGACTTCACTATGAAGAACCAGTAATGGCATCTAATTAATTAATAAACAGGCTATTGGTATAGCTTCTACCCAAAAACATTTAGGAGCATGAGTTTGAAATAGAAGTGCCGATAATATATCAAGAAGGTGATTTTTTTAACTTTCAACCACACCATTTTTAAGATGGTATATCAAAACATGAAGTTTAACGAATAATGCCCTACTTTGTCATATAAGTCCTAAATAAATCAAAAAAATATTCATTGACAATATCACTTCCTAGACTATGCACAAGAGTATTAAATTGAGTTTTAATTTTAACACAAAAA
The DNA here is from genome assembly GCA_024138025.1 of Combretum micranthum. Lineage (NCBI taxonomy): Eukaryota > Viridiplantae > Streptophyta > Magnoliopsida > Myrtales > Combretaceae > Combretum > Combretum micranthum. The sequence goes on from JAMXBD010001201.1 coordinate 21,030, forward strand.
CAATGAATGAAAAAGACAATTAGGAATGATGTTTCATTAAATAAAGCCATGTCATTCGAAAAACTCATCAACAAAGTAACAAAGCAATAAAATCCAGTTTTAGATATAACTGGACAAGGACTCCGGACATTTGAATGAACAAGTTTAAAAGAGAACTAGATTTCTTATTGACATTAGACACATAAGATTGATGATTGTGTTTAGTAAACTAAAATGACTCACAATTTAAAGAAGTCATTTGTAATTATGGACATACTTTCTTCATGGTAGAGAGATAGGAATGACCAAGTCAACAATGTGCTTCAAAAGTAGTTGGAACAATCAAGCAAAAAAGGTTTAGGAACTTTTGTTTAAGTATCCATAATGTAATGCCCCGAAACTTTGCTTACTGATGTATTGTCTACTTTAGCCACACACCATATAGTTTTGTCATTTTGGTGCCAACACTTCCTAGGAAGTCACCCATCCTAGGAGTGCTCTACCCAGAGCATGCTTAGCTTTAGAGTTCTAACGAACTCTAAGTCATTACACCAAAAGACACATTTGTGATCGGAGTTCCACGATCTATATTTGAGAGGTATCATATACTCCCCCGCTTATACAACTAACATCCTTGTCAGTTTCGTTACGCTGGTCCAGAACCACATCAAGTAGTGAGGATATACTCCTCTACTTCTAGTTGGTGAACTGCTTTGATATCACCTTGTAACGCCTTGAAACTCCACCTACCAAGGTGTTGTCTGCTTTAGTCACATGCCGCACGGTTTTTTTCTTTTAGCGCCAACACTTTTCCAGGGGATTACTCATCCTGGGATTGCTTTGCCTAGAGCACACTTAACTTTTGAGTTTCGACGAATTTCGAAACCATTACACCAAAAGATGCCTTTTATGAGTAAAGTTCTACGATTTATATTTGAGGGGTATCACACATAACATAAAATTCACTTAATACACACCCTTTACCAATAATCCACTTCATTATAAGATCATGAAACAAATAATAATTAGAAAAAAAAATGAGACACCATAGTTTAAGCCTTGAATAATTTAGCTTACTGATATTATTGTTATGGTATCGATAGCAAGTGGTTACACTCTAGTTTTCAATGTGTGATATCAGGGAAAAATTAGAAATTTAACCGTCAATGTTTGTTTGATTAATTTAGAATTTTGGAAATTTCCACCGTCCGGTTAGTCATTATTTGATTATGGAAATAATTATAAATATTAATATAATAAGTATTTTAATAATTTGATTATGATTATTTTTGTTCAATAACTATGGAATTGTCTCGTATAAAAAAAAAAAGAGAAACAAAAACAAAAACAAAAAACAAAGAAAAAGGGGACAGGACCGTCACGATTTTGTTTATGCTTCACTTGTGTTTTGTGGCTGGTGAAAAATATTAACTATTTGTTACAAGTGTTATTATATATAGCTTGTAAAATTAGTTTCCCATTCGAAATGGGGAGATATAGGCACAAGAAGATTTAGAATATATGATTATGTTTTAGGTTTTAGTTTTGCTGCAATAAATTCAATGTTTTCAGGAAGGAGCATAAGTTTAATTTACTAATTAGTTGAATAAAAATTTATATATTTATTGATTGAGCCATTACAGAGATTGGAAGTCTGTAAACCCCGGTTTTCCTAGTAGTCAAGTAAACTCCAGGAACTGAAAAGCAAAACCCTAAATCGGTTTAGTTCAAGCTTAGTGATAGAAGCTTAGAAACCCTAGATCCGGCTTTCCTTCGATTTCATAACAAAAGAAGTTTTATAAAATAAATTAATGTGAATTATTTTTTTAAAGTATAATCCAAACCTTAGAAAGTTCTAATTTCGAAAAATTTTCTATTCTGGGCCTTCCCGAGCCCCATACGGAAAAACGAGCCCCGGGTCTAGAAACTTAGAAAAATATTCCATAATACTCTTTAGAACCGAAATTTTATAAGGATTTCAAAAATATGAATTTTATAATTTTCCGAGCTATAAAAATTACAGTTATTGCCTTTTTCCCGTATTTTCTTTACTACCGGTAAAGTAGATGTCTTGTCTACTATTTATCACTATTCACAAGTACAACTTACACTACACACTACCCATTGGCTATTCTTACATCCTTACAACTACTCATTATATTTTCTTTTCTAGGAAAATTTTGTTTCCTACTAAATTATTACTTTTATTACATTTTATTACTTAAATTACAAATTAAATCAAATTCAACTCACTCCCTCTCTCTCCCCTCGTATTGGCCGACGTAACCAACCCCCCCTCCCCCCAAACTCCCCTCTATTTGTTTTATTTTACTTCTTTTTAATACAAATAAACCCTAATTTACTTAATACATAAACTCATTTTCACTCTCTCTCTTCATTTTTACTCTTCTAAAATTTTTGAAAAGTGAAAAACTCTCTCTATTCTCCCTCATGTTGCCGTGAACTCCCTTCCTCACACACACACACTCACAAGTTCATTTCTTCTCCAAATCTTCCTTTAGGTGATGATTTCAAGCTTTATCTCTACTTAATCTTGTAATGGCAAGAGTATTCTTGTGTGTTTTCACTTTAAATCCCAATGAGCAAATGCTAGGGATAAGAAAACACTAATACATTAATATCAAGCCATCATAAGAGTAGATCTTGTGTTTAATGATTTTTTATTGAAGTATTATTAGTTCATGCATATAAAAGTAGAGATCTTGCATGAAAAATATATGTTCATGTCTTTGAACTCATTTTCATGCATTATAAGTTGTAGATCTAGTATTTAGACACTCATTTTTTTGACATTCATGTTCATATGAATATTTTGTATTTTCATGCATTAATGTTCATAAAAGCTTAGTCTTGTATATATAAATGTGATAGTTGGTAGATCTATATGAAGACAAGACAAGGAACTTGAAAAGAAAAGATTTTTGTTAAAAATGTTCAAGGGAAAATTCGGATGATTTTCTAGACCTATTTAAAAACGTTTGAAACCACCTTGAAACTCATATTTTACATGAAAAATGAAGGGTATAAGTAATAGATATCATTAAGTAATGATTTTTATAAGTTGAAATCAGTTTGGATATGAGTAATGTGTAAAACAAGTAGTGGCATTAAGATGGAAAATTTTGAGTTAGTGTTCAACTTGTTAAATTCGTAACTTTGGATGATGCCTATGTAAAAACCTAGTATTCAAGCTCAAAATGCATGTTTTATGTGTTAAATGAATTTCTTAGGTAATGGATATAGTAAAGCTTTAAATTTTGATGCATTATACAAGTTTTCTCAACGAAACATGCAAGAAATGGATTTTTCTAAAATTCGGATTTTTGTGAAAAGCCTATTCAAAAACAAACTTGCAAAATGAAAAATCTAAGTTTTTGTGTAGAAATGAAGGTCTTGGATAGTATATATGATGAAGACTCATTTTTATTTAGATAACAAGTGAATTCTAAGAATGAAATCCCAAAACACTAAGGAGATGCAAAAATTGGAAAAATTTGGATTCAAGGAGTAGTTATTGTTGGAGTCTTGTAAGAATTAGGAGTTCTCAAAGTTTCATTATCAAAAATCATCAAGATCATGCATATATTGGACTCATCACATTTCATTCATGTTAGGAACTCATTCATATTTTATCTACACATGAATCATCAACTAGAAACATTTTGATCAAGAGCAAAAAAATTTTTCGGAAATGGAAAAGGTTACAGACCAGATCTGATCACTCTTTTCCATGACCTAAATGTTTTCAAAACTTAGAAATAATATTATAAATAGATAGATCTTTCGAAGTAGATAGAAATCGATATAAAATTTGTGAAATTCCGAGTTAAAATGACCAAGTTATGGCCGTTTTAAGTTGGAACTTCCGCAAATAGCGAGAATCACGATTTTGTTTAGTTTAGATGCATAGTTTGAATTAGTTAAGTGATGAAATTATCATTAGGTTATTCTTTTTGGTAGGTAATCCCGAGAACGACCAATCCCTACCACCCGACTACTATTACTAAGAGACTGGCGTACCAGGCCGAGTGAGTACTACTTCCGATTTCAATCATTGCTTGTGATTGTAATGATAGCTACACTAGTTGCTTAAGCAAAGACAAAAATGAATATGCATGATGGGGTATTTGGGAATTATGTTTTTCTGCTGTTGTTATGTGAAGTTGAAATTAAAGAATATCGAAGCCGGGTGCTAATTCATTGCTTGTATAGAGAGGAGCTAGAATTGATTGTCTGCGAGTATTGCTTGGTCACCTAAAAGAATTGGATTAATCGATTATTAGACGTCAATTATAAACTTGAACTCATTCATACCACGATGGGGATGGAGGATTAGCATTTGTTGGTTTTTCGTGATCCATAAAACGAATATGTTGGTAATCGTGATCCATAAAACGAATATGTTGGTTAACCTTGATCCATAAAACGAATATGTTGGTTAATCGTGATCCATAAAACAAATTTATAGTTTAGTTGACCGTGAGATTAAACAGCGTCGTACCGCAGAATTCGTTAATCTGCTAACCCGGGATGGAAGGCGTAAGTCCATCCACATATGATTTCCAGCTGGTCTTATGTTTGTTGAATTCACGTGTTTGATACATTTCATTTGGCTGATTAATCACTTACTTGAATGTTATGTTTTAATTGCGATATGGAAGTTTTCACTCACTAAGTAGTTAGCTTACGCCTCTATAGTTTTTACTTGTTGTAGCACGAGTTCATTTGGCTTGGGCCAAGGCAGGCTTCAGCTCAGGTGCAAGAGCTAGGCATTTCCCTTAGAAGTTTATTTCGGATTTGTTTAGACTTCCACAGGAAACCAAAAGACTCTGGATGACTGTAATGGACCTTAATATTCTTTTGCGAGGGAATGCCCCTTAGACTTTGTAACTTATGTATGTGTTTTGGTTTATTATCTAAGGCTATCGAATGTCGCATTAAACCTCTTAACTCCATTGAATAGAGTATTCTATTGTCGTAAAGGGATGCTTTACATCTATACAAGACTCCCGAAGGGCTCAAATGGTAATTCGAGAGTCTTATATAGTATGTGGCGGACTGTTATGTTTAGGATACCCCTATGGGGCGTGACAGTTTAAGTTGGTATCAGAGCATTAGGTTATAAAACAAGACAATAGAATTAAAAGAAACCGAACCTAGAAGTTAACTAATAGGTTAAAATGGAGTTGAAAACATCTTTCTCTATTAGTCTAATTAGGAGTCTTCTCTTGATGTAGGTCTCCTTGGGTGAGACCCGGGAATGAGCTAGGAATTTTACAAAACTGACAGATGAGACCCTAGTAGAGTATAGATTAAGACTAAGAGAGCTATGTGAGGATTTTGCATTAGCAAGGAGTCCTCGGACTATAGGGGAAATGTTCAGATTGTGGAGGGAAGGACTAAGATATAAAAGATAGGTCGCTATGGTTGATTAGTTGAGATACGACCCTATGGGGAGGAGAAATTGGACTAAGTTGGAGACAATATATACTTTGGAGCGAATCATAGTAGAATACGGGCATGAGCCCATGACTAGAGAGGCCACTTTTATTCTGAAGAATGAGGGAAATCCGACCCCTCCAGACTTTAGGGTATGGATCACTCTAGGTCCTTTATATGTTTATGCTCATGAAACTTGTCTGACCACCACGATTGGAACATAGCTGAAGCATGGAATCACATTACATGGCATGCGATTTATTTAGATATTCTTCCACCACATGTAATCATCCCACCTACACCAGCTAGTGATATAGGTATGCAATTAAATAATGCACCTGTGATTGGGGTAGGTATTGAGGCTAAGGAGGAAGTGGAGGAAGAAGAAGAAGAAGAGGACCCCGAGGAGGATCCTAATTAGGAAGAGAATGTAGTACCTAGAACCCCTACCCCACCCATAAAGCCTGAAGGGGAAGTGAATCCGGAACCTAACTAGTTTGTATGGGATTTTAATCAAGTTTTGGAGATTCCTGATAGTGGGAGAGTAGAGCCTGAGCTAGATCCCCTGATATGGAGGGACATTTACATTGAAGGTGAACATCCCCCTGTGCTAGATGTGGCGGTCCTCAAGCTCGTGGCTCTCGGGCCCATGGAAGTGGAAAATGTGGATGAGGAACTTAGGCGAGAACCTGAGATAGTGGAAAACCAAGTGGATGAACCTAAAGCAAGAGATGAAGAGGAAGAAGTGAACTCAAGAGACGAGCAAGGAATAAAAAGAGAGGAGGAAAGTGAAGAACAAGACTAAGAGGCTTTAGTTCGACCCGCTAGGAGGCGGAGGATGAATGTGAGAGAGTACCTTAGTTTGTTTGTCCGTTAGGATGACGGTGACGACCCTCTAGTTCGATTCTGATGATACTATGTGTGAAGGTTGAGATGATAGCCCGACCCATGAAGTCCAAGTGAAGTCTTTCTTTTTCCTTATTTTGTAGTAGGCAATGCGGGATGCCAATTTGCCTTAGGATTTCTAGATAGTTTAGTATTTTGTTTTTATTTTTCCTTGTATTTTGTTTTGTTTTCGGAGTTAGGGAAAAAATGTTTAGAATTGGAACTAGAATGTCGCTAGCCAAATTTTGTGAACAAAGATATCCGATGTAAATCTTTGTATGGATCATGAAAGTAATGAAGGAACATGTTTATTTCAAAGGAAAGAAGTTACAAGAATCAAGCATGTTAGACATTAGATTTAAAGAGCATTAACCACATATAAATTGCATGAGCACTCATTCATTCATATCATTATTTTGAACCTGTAAATTTATTCCTTTATGTATGAATTCTTTTGTTCTTCCTTATGATTATATGAAGTTTTATGAGATTTAATTCCTTTCAGAAATTTTGATTTCCAAATTCTCGCTAAGTGTGAACCTTCTTTGACAAATTAACTCCTTCAAAGTTGAAAGCATTTAAAAAGACACTAAAAGTTATTAAACAATGTGTAAACAGACAAAACCGACAGATTCAGAATCGGGAGCAAGAACCTCTCCCGAACAAAGCCGACCAACCTGTTGTACCTCAACCAAATCCGCAAGGAGTAGCACCCCAGAACCAGCAAGGTGATGTGACGAATGCGATTAGACAATTGGCCAATCTTTTGAATACATTCATCCAGAACCAAAATCTAAATCAAAACCCCTACCAAGGACAAAGTGTCCGGGATTCTGCCCATTACCACCACCTGCAGATCACCGAGAAGTGACTGCTGAAGCACCTGCTCCACTGGAGGAGCATTCCTACAATGTGCCCTTACCACCACCCCCACCATACCGAAGGACTCATCGAAGCTCCTTGCCGGACTTTATCAAGAGTAACTAGTATTTTGACAGGGCATTTGGTAAACCAGACGAGGCTGAGGATTGGTTAGCTCAGATTGAGCGATCTTTTGCTGCTTATGAGATCCCACCCTATTTACAATTGGAATATGGAACCTATATGTTGGGATATAATGCGAGGGTCTAGTGGGACTCTAAAAGAAGAAGCTTGGCTCCACCGGTCACATGGGAATCTTTCCTCCGGAAATTCTTGGAAAACTATTTTCCTCCAGCTTAGAGTGAAGTACAGTGCTGACTTCCTCTATGTTAAGCAAAAGGGGAGAACTGTGGAACAATATGAAACTAAGTTTATTCACTTCCTGCAGTATGCACCTGAATCCTTCAGGGGCAGTGAGGAATTGAAGAAACAGGTATTTTTGGGAGGTCTGGATGAGGAATTACGGATCAAGCTGGAAGAATTTGGAGTGAAAACCTACCCCGAGTTGGTAGAAAAGGCTCAAGTGATTGATGGAGCTAAAAGAAAATATCAGGAGCCCGATAAAAGAGTATTCGGGAAAAGGCCGTTTGATGCCTCAAGCTCAGGATTTAAAGGAAAGAGGTACAAACCATACCATGGATTCAAGGATGATACTAGTGGAAAGCCGACTCAGTTTAAGTCAATGTCACTTGTTGGAAATGCAAGGGACTCACATCCCTAAGCAATGCCCACTGTTGAGAAACAAATGTTATTTTTTGTGGCGATTCTGGCTATATGGTTTATACATGCCTAAAAGAAGATGCCGTGACTTGTTTCATTTGCAAAGAGAAGGGGCACTTGGCCTATGAATGCTCGCAATGGAAAAGTGGGTCGCACGACCCTTTGGGACTTCAAGTAATACCAACCCTATGAGGTCAGGTAGTAAAAGTGGGAGCCGTGCCGCTTTGGCAATGCATGGAATGAGACTTTATAACTTCGAAGGCCAGTGGATGGTCGAGGAAGATGAAGATGAGGAAGTGGAATTGGCTGCCATGGATCAAAGTGACGGCGTGGATGGCGGCCTGGTGACAGGTTAGTAACAAGGTCCTCTTAAGTTGAAAGTTATTTATTTATTCAATCATTTTCTGAAATAAATTGAAACATGTTTATGGGAAAGCTAGAAATTAAAACCCCAAATAGGTAGCTATGAGAGTGTTTTAGGGTTGAGAAGTGATGGATGTTTGTTGGCCACATGACACATACGTGTGAATAAGATAGAGGCTTATGTTTTGTTTGACATGGAAGCAACACACTCGTTCGTCACCACTAGTTTGGCTAACCAACTTAGATTACCTATAGCCACAACTGCTGTTAGCCTGAGAATTAAGACACCTACCGAAAGTGTTGTGTCGACTTGAGAAGTAATAAAGGATTGCCCATTGGAAATTGAGGGACACCACTCGAAAAGTGATTTAATAATATTAGAGATGAATAAATACAAAGTTATCCTTGGCATGAACTGGTTAAGCAAGGTAAAAGTTGTAGTGGATTGCCAAAGGAGGATGGTGTTTTTCTATGATCAATCGGGAGGAGAAGTGGAGTTCGTAGGAGAAACCCTAGTTCCAAGAAAGTTTGGATTAAACTCTTTCGAACTAATGATGGAGGATGAGGAGATAGTGCCTATTGAGGGTACTTTGGATGAAGAGGAAACTCAAGAGGAAAAGGACATACCGGTGGTAAATGAATATTTAGATGTGTTTCCAGAGATTTTGCATGGGTTACCACCAAAGAGGGAGATTGATTTTGAGATTGTTTTAGCTCCAAACACCGAACCGATATCCAAAGCACCATACCGGATGGCACCGGCCGAGTTAAAAGAGTTAAAGACTCAACTGCAAGAACTTTTGGATCAGAAATTCATAAGGTTAAGTGTGTCGCCATGGGGCGCACTTGTCCTATTCGTAAAGAAAAAGGATAGATCAATGAGATTGTGTATTGATTATCGTTAATTAAATAAGGTAACCATCAAGAATCGATATCTTATACGAAGAATCGACGATTTTTTTGACCAATTGCAAGGAGCATATGTGTTCTCACGCATTGATCTATGTTCGGGATACCATCAATTAAGAATAAAGCCCGAGAATTTACCAAAGACGACTTTTCGTACTCGTTATGGACATTACGAGTTTTTAGTGATGTCGTTTGGACTAACTAATGCACTAGCTGCATTTTAGATCTTATGAACAGAGTTTCCAAGCCACTTTTAGATAAGTGTGTAATAGTCTTCATAGATGATATCCTGATATATTCTAAGACTAAGGAACAACACGAAGAACATCTTCGGTTGGCATTGCAAACCTTGAGAGAAAATAAGTTGTACGCTAAATTGTCCAAATGTGATTTTTGGTTGGATAGAATATCTTTTCTTGGACATGTGGTAACTAGAGAAGGGATATCAGTTGACCCCAATAAGATTAAGGCTATAGTAAAGTGGAAACAGCCACAAACGGTTACCGAAGTAAGAAGTTTCTTGGGATTGGCTGACTATATCGCAAGTTCGTGAAAGATTTCTCGAAAATAGCCAAACCGCTAACTTAGTTGACCCAAAGAGTGAGAAGTTTGTTTGGATAGATAAGAGAGAACAAAGTTTCCAGGAATTGAAACAACGATTGGTATCAGCACCGATCTTGGTTCTACCGGACCCGAAAAAGTCTTATATAGTACATAGTGACGCTTCAAGGAATGGCCTTGGATGCGTACTAATGCAAGAAGGAAAAGTTATTGCTAATGCCTCTCGACAGTTGAGACCCCATGAGCAAAACTACCCCACGCATGATCTAAAATTGGTCGCGGTTGTCTTCGCTTTGAAACTTTGGAGACACTATCTATATGGAGAGAGTGTGAGATATACATGAATCATAATAGTGTAAACCCGGAAATTTTCACAATAGTATACGTAGTAGAATAGAAAATATAAATTAGATAGTGAATTTAGAAACCGATAAAAATCCTAGAATAGACTAATGAGTTGTGATAAACTCATTCCAAGTTGAAAAAGCCGAATAAAAATTTTCTCGACCTTAATAGATACCAAAAACGAGATTTCGTGTCTTGAACTGATAATTCAAGATATAATTAGAAATAGTTTTAAAATTTCGAAACCGATAAGATACAGTTAAATCATAGAGCTTATCGATATAAAACACTAAATTATAAATACGAACAAACACCAATACGGAACCATAATTATCAACTTAGATCTAAAAAGGAAATTTCAAACCCGTTGTTTCAATCGTTAGGAAATTCAAAATTTATTAGGACTTGGTTCTAATTTAATTTATCGAATTTGAAAATTTAATCACGTAAGTTAAAAAAAAAAATACTAAAAATAATTAACCGTGTGAAGTTTTAACTAAAAATTTGAAAATACAAATAATTTAAAGTGTTGTAGTAACTTAGTTAAATTTTATTTCGATAAAACGTTAAAATAACAAGTATAGTTATACGCGAATAATTTATTTTTTTTATATAAAATATATATATATTTAGATAATAATTATTGAATATATATGTATATATATATATAAAAGGAAACCTCGGATGTCTTCAACCGCTGCATCGCTATACAATGGAAGAATTGAAACGTGGACAGCAGCCTTCACACGCGCAACAAGTCTAACCAGCAGCAGCAAACCGAGGAAATTTCACCGAGCAAAATGAAGGAGTCCCACGCGCCAGCAGCCTCATCCACACGCAAGCAATAGCTTCTCCCGCGCGCGCCAGCAGTGGATCCACTGAGCAGCAAGGAACGATCGAGGAAGGAACAGCAGCAGCTTCAGCACACACGACAGCTTCCATCCCAGCGCAACAAGTAGTGGACAGCGGAGAACTCCATGCAGACAGCAGCAGCAGGGATGACCGAGCTCCATTCCATGCACGGTAGCATCAGCACAAGCAGCAGCATCCACGCACTCCACACGCCTATCCACAACACACACAACCACATAAGCAGCTGGAGTAGGAGCACAACAGGCACCACACACGGCACAGCATTAGACAAGTGGAAACAGGAGACTTGGATTAAAACAGGCAAATGGAAAAGAGCAGCTGCAACAGCTGACATTTGACCCGATTTTGATCCGAAAATTGAGCTTCTAAATCAAACGAAATTGACCCAAAAGCCAAAACACTCCACATGTAAATAACATTAAATGAGGAGAATTTCAGCTTGAATAAACCAACCATAACCATCCCAAATTTTTGGCCAAAATCAAATGTTACAACAGCTGCAGCAGAGGAGAAATTCCACAATATACAGCAGCACACATCTCCAAGTTCAATTCCGATTTTTGGAAAATTCCTAAGGTTCAATGAACTGATATTTTGACCAATTAAACACCAATAAGGAGCCTTCAAATGGACACTTCATATACCAAAAATTAATAAGAAAATCGGATCCCAAAATCGTCCAAAAATCAAGGTGAAAATTGTTCCAGAAATTCCAGTTTCACACTTCAAACTTCAACAAGTTTTGACCCGATTTTTACACTAGTTGATCTCTGTATTTTTACACACATAAATAGCATTAATTAGCTGCCAAACAAAGATAATTAAAGTCCTCAAAGAGAGCCACCAAAAATCTGTCAAAAACCACCAAGTCAAATTTTGCATTAAACTTTGTAAATTCGTATAGAAAATCCCAGCTGCATTTACAAACATCTTCAAGTCAAAACCAACTCCAAAGCCCCTAAAACTTAGACTAATCCTAGTATAAGTATATAAGCCTAAGTTAGACACACTTTGAGCTCATAAACCCCACAAAAACACTCTCAAATTCAGCTGCAAACCAAGTGCGTCCAGCCTCTTCCATGTCCTTTTTCCATTCCACCATCAACAAAGAAGCTTAGGAACATTGTGTAAACTACCATAAACCCTAGCCTACTTCCATACCTTACATACACACACTAAACTCAACAATAACAACCAAAACCAAATAAAAAATCCTAAGTTATCCTAGAGGTCAAGAGGGGAAATTAGCTTGACAAGGGAGAAGATTTGATTTCATTAATAAACTCTCATTAGTTAATGTGTTTAGTTAGAAACTCATCATCTAATCTTTGGTTTAGGTTTAATTCTTGCTTTAAGAGGAAGTTGAGCAACCTCCTTCCATCCCAATCCAAGGTAAGCTCCAAATTACAACCTATCCTTGTTAAATTTATGAATAGACCTTAGGATGATTTTGAGCATTTGAAGAAAGTTTTGTGGTGGATATAAGTTGTAAAATCTATGGATGAATTCAAGTGGATGGTGTTTGATGTGTTAGGAATGCTTAGGTATTGTTGGAAGAGAAAAACAACAACTTAGAAGTCTTATAATTGTGGTAATAGTAAATTCGGATTTAAGGATGAAGTGAACAAAACAAGACTCAAACTTCATCAATCTAGTCTAAATGCATGTTTAAAGCTTCTAAGACCTTATATGAACATAAAGCTTGATAAAACAAACTTTACAAGCATGATTAGAAGTCCTATTACAAGAAAAGTACAAACAATTCATGAAATTATACATACCAGACTTCTATAGTTATATGACTTAGATATAAATGAAAGTTTAAATGATCTCTAAATAATCCTCATCGAAGAAACTTAAAAGAATAACAATAGATATTCCTTTTCCATAAGAATTAATACTTTAGGAAATCGCTATAAACCATAGGAATAATACCAAATACCGATCTAGGACACTTAGGCACTCATAGGAATTTAATTTCCTATTTATAATATTATTGAAATATTTATCTTAATAGGTAATTTCGACTCCGTCGAGGATTTCCCGTCGATTACTACGACTGATCAGTATGAGCAGGTGAGTGACTTAGACTTGTTACATTGTTTGTGCTTGTAGTATAGTTGCAATTGAAATAATATGTATATTTAATTGATATGCATGCGGGATTGGGATACAACGTGATGCGTGGTGTATGATTGCATGGCAAATTATCATAATATAAGCGATAATCCTATTGTATGATAAATATTGTATGAAATATGTTGATGATTGTCTGTAAATTGTATGATCGCCTTAAACTTGATTAACAACTGTCGGTACTATAAATGAAACGGACATGCATTGCACGATTTGCATAAACTGCATTATATTTTTACGAACACCTATCACGTGTTAGAATTTCGGTTCTTGGTAATACTTGGTTTTTCTAGGCAATGGGCTATTAGTTCTACGCAAGTTTACCTTGTTCTGTCGGTTCCATGGGAACTAACTGGTAACGAAGGACGCCGCCCATGGTATCGCTGTGAAATGGCTAACACTTAGTGGAGTTTCTAAGGTACAAGACAGGAACTGAGTGTTTAAAACATCATTAACATAAAGAGATAATAATTGTGAGGATTATGGATTCCTGTGTACTTAGTTTCTCCTGGGTAGGTGATTCAGGTATCGGTTCCTTCAACCCCGATGAGAGGGCGTAAATCTCCTCCTGTTTGGATTCCGGTTTGTCCAAGCTTGTAATTGTTCATGTGTTTGATTGATGCATTGCATATGATTGATAATAACTTGCTTGTTGTGATAAGTCTGGTTATTCACTGAGCCCGTGGTTATGCTCACACTCCTACAGTCCTTACAGGATGACACTTAAGCCTTGGTTGGTGGCTTCTAGGAGCTTAGAGCCGGTATGATTCTAAAGCTTGAAGAGTTTTGGAAACAGGGAAAATAGTTTCTTTATTTATATGTATTAATTGATGTTAGTGCATCAATTTTATTATCTGAGAATTAGATAGTTTTATGGTTTGTAATAGTTATTATTCAGACTGTAGTACTTAATTATGGTATTATGATTTTATTTACTTTCATCGTTTCTTATCACGCAACCAAAAAGATCCTGTTTTGTTAAATATACGTCACTTTCCAAAGTAGTTCTAGTATGAATATGTGTATTTGATATCGTCTGGATTATCAGGCTATATCATAATATATATATTACTACTAGGGTACTATTGGGGCGTGACAGATTTAGTTGGTATCAGAGCTGTGGTTGCAAGTATAAGAAAAAGATGAAATTAAACAAAATCATAATTAGTATACATAGTAGTAGTATAGAATTTTTTAAGATTAGTATGGGTAGATTTGGGTAGAATTAAGAACCTAAAATAAAATCTGTATGATTATTATTAGTCATGCAAATTTTATTTGTGGTGCAGGTTAATCCGGCAACCTGTTATGTGAAGTGGTTGGTTTTCAGTATGCAACCTTTAGAGACTTTAACTGATTACAGGCGAAGGTTGAGGATCTTGGTGGAAGACTAGCATTGGCAGGCAATCCTCAAACCTTGGATCAGATTTTAAGCAAATGGAGACATGGATTGAGGCCACTCTTTAGAGATTGGTTATTCCTGATGGAGAAAGCACACCCGAATCCAGGTTCTGCTATTGAATTAATTTATAGGTTTGAAAGGTTTGTTGGTAGGAATGGTGGAGCAGTAGAGATAGATAATATAGCATTTGTAGTATCAATAAATTCCATGAGGCCGACTCTTCCAGATTTCAGGATATGGGAGTATATTGGCAAAGGTTGGATATATGCTCATGATTTTAGGGATGATCATATGGGTGTACGTAGTACTGATCCATATACTGATGATGGATGATGTACATCTCAGTAATTGCAGGTTTCCTAAGGAAGTATTACAGAGTCGACCTGCTATTATACCCACAGTTGAGCCTGACGCCCGAGTCCTTGTGGTTTTTGTGATACTTTTTCTCCTAATATTCCTCAGGATACTGTATTACAGTTAGTGGACAGGAAAGGAGATCAACCAAAAGAGGAGTAGCCAGTATTGATTTGGAAGAAAATACTGACAGGACAAAGAAGACCAGGACAGGGAGTACTGCATCAATTCCACAAGGATTAGAATTCTTGGATTTCACACATAGTACTTTTGCAATATAATACATGGAAGGGAACGCCACATGGAGGATGGATATGTGGTGAGGATACAGTGTTAGTGCATGAGGGTAAACAAGCTCCAAAGACACAGGGAGTACAGCTTGATGGATCTGAGCTTAGTTTAGCTCCACCTGGACAGCATGTTGAGATCCACGAGTTGAGCAGCAGCGACTCCAGTGATCAGGAGAGTACCCACAGTTGGATGCCCGAGATAAGGGCAAGAGACCACTTTACCCCACCCCCTAGAGAGTTTTAGTGGAAAGAATGTTGTTTTATGTGTTGTAAATAGACTAAATATGTATGACTTATGGTGATGTTCTTTTGATGATCTAGTAGATAGATAGTTAGTGCAAATTTTGATGTTGTATATAAAGCACTAACTCTAGGAACTCTATTATGATGTGATGTACTTAGTATTAGTGATGATAGTTAGTGCAATTTTTGATGTTGTATATGGCACTAATGTGGAATACAAGTATGTTTATGTTTTGGTGTACATATATATGTTATCATGTGTGTATGAAATGTAAGTGAAGTAGTAAAGAAAGTATGCTCATGTTAGGAAAGTATCATGTGTATTTTTAAATTATGAAAGATTTACACATGCATGAGATACTCCATGAAAAATGCAGTAAGAAGCAAAAATAACTTGAATGAGAAATGGTTACAATAAACGAGACTTACCTTATTTAATATGCAATTTATAGTAGAGCGCCGAGAATGAGAGGTGGAAGGAGAAGAACTGCAAGAGTACCAACAAATCCACCTAATGAGGAACCGGCACTACAACCTAATCGCTTGGAGACTATTTTGCAAGCAATTCAACAACAGAACACCCTAATTTTGCAAGCTTTGCAAGCTGGGCAAATACCACCTGTAGCACCACCTCCTGAGGCACCACCTATGCCTCGAGCTTCTACTAGGAGAAATGAGGAACGTGTTGCATCGGTTCAACCACCTGTGGAAGAACCGAGAAATCAAGAAAGACGTGTTGAATCTGCAGCTGAAGTGCAAGGACCACCTCGACATGATCATGAATTACCACCTCCACCACCTTGGAGACCACAAAGGAATTTGTTACCTGAGTTTATAAAATGTAACAGGTACTTTGAGGGAATGCCGGGAAAACCGGAAGAAGCAGAAGATGGTTGTCGCAAATTGAGCGATCATTTGACGTGTTTCAGATACCTGAAGCACTTAAGGTACCATACGGAACCTACTTGCTGCGGTTAAGGGCAAGAATATGGTGGGATTCGAAGCAGAGAGGATTACCACATCCCATAACGTGGGAAGTTTTCAACGGGAATTTCTGAAAGAATATTTCCCGGGCAGCTTGAAAGCGAAAGTACAGATCTAATGAATTTGACTCAAGGGAGTAAGACAATTGATGAATATGAACATGAATTCAATCGGCTACTGCAATTTGCCCCTGACGCATACAAAGACAGTGATGAATTAAAAAGGCAGACTTTTATGGCTGGATTAGAGCCCCATTTTCAGAGGAGGCTTACTGAATTTGAGATTATTGATTTCGCTGCTATGGTAGAGAAGGCGCGAGTGATAGAACGCGCTAGAAATATGAAGTGAAAGATATAAGAAACGGGGGCAAACTTTGGAAAAAGATTCATGATAATGTGGGAGAGTACTGTTCCTAAGAAAGGGAAATTTGTTAAGCCAATTGGAAGTGTCAAAAGTGGAAATACCGGGAGAAGTAATGTTACCTGTTGGAAATGCAAGGGCGCTCATTATCCAAGAGATTGCCCATATCTGCAACATAAATGCTTTTATTGTGGTGAAAGTGGACATCATGCTGCCAAGTGTCCAAAAACAGGAAGTGCGACCTGCTTTATCTGTAAGAAGATAGGTCATATAGCAACTTACTGTCCTCAAAGGAATACTGGAGCGAGGATCATCACAATCTAAAGGAGTTGTTGGAGCCAGAAGTCAGAAAGAAGGCAATGCCAGTACTAACAAAAATACTGGAGCAGCCAGAATCTATGCTATGCACGGAACTCCAGTTGATGAAGAGGAGATAGAGGAGGATGATACTGAAAACATTTGGGAGGAAGCTGATTTAGATGATACCGGACTCATTGCAGGTATGTTATTATGTTTAAAGCAATAGTATGAGACACAAACACTTTAGATGCACAATTAATGCTTTTATAAGTCTAAATAACATGTAATGTATAATTGATAAATAGGCACAATACAAGTGAAAGACCATTCGGTGTACGCTCTATTTGACACCGGCGCGACACATTCATTTATAGACACTGTATTAGCCAGACAATTAGGTCTAACATGTGAAGCTATGAATAAAGGGTTAGATCAGTACACCTACCGGAGGAATGGTTATGACTCAGGAGATAGTGAAAGAATGCCCAATACAGATTGGGAATCAAGGATCAATTGTTGATCTAATTGTAGTGGATCTGCACAAATATGAAGTTATTTTGGGAATGACTTGGTTAGCTGCCACAAAAGCTAAGATCGATTGTCGTCTCAAGATGGTATCCTTTATAAATTGTCAAGGAGAAAGAAAGGAGTACCAAGGAGAAACACTTCGAGACAAAGGAGTCAAATTAACAACCATTGAAGTTGATGATGATGGCACCGAGAAGTTGGGTGAAATTATTTTAGGAGCTGTTAATGGAGAACCAGAGAAACTGATATTCATACTATAAGAACTGTGTGCGAATATCCAGATGTATTTCCAGAGAATTACCTGGTTTACCTCCACAAAGAGAAGTGGAATTCTCCATTGATTTGATGCCTGGAACAGAACCAGTATCAAAAGCTCCGTATCGAATGGCACCTGTAGAATTGAAGGAATTAAAAGTGCAATTGCAGGAATTGATGGATAAAGGATTCATCAGACCCAGTGTATCTCCGTGGGGAGCCCCGGTGCTGTTTGTTAAAAAGAAGATGGTTCATTAAGACTCTGTATTGATTATAGGGAATTGAACAAGGTAACCATCAAAAACAAGTATCCATTACCAGATCGATGATTTGTTTGATCAATACGTGGAGCAAAAATATTTTCCCGTATTGATCTCAAATCTGGATATCACCAAATTCGAATCAAGACAGAAGATATACCTAAGACTGCATTTCGAACACGGTATGGCCACTATGAATTTTTGGTTATGCCATTCGGACTGACTAATGCACCTGCGGTATTTATGGATTTGATGAATCGGATTTTTCGACCACTGTTGGATATTTGTGTGATTGTGTTTAGATGATATATTGGTATATTCACCATCAGAGGAGCAGCATGAGGAGCATTTGAGGAATGTATTGCAGATTTTGAGGGATAATAAATTATATGCTAAATTGTCAAAGTGTGAATTTTGGCTTGAGAGCATATCTTTTCTTGGACACATCGTGTCTGGAGAAGGAATTTCAGTAGATCCTGCAAAGGTCAAAGCCATCGTGGAATGGAAAAGACCTGAGACAGTTACTGAAATCAGAAGTTTCTTGGGTTTAGCTGGATACTATCGGAAATTTGTACGGGATTTCTCAACAATTGCAAACCGTTGACGCAATTGACAAAGAAAAATGAAAAATTTGAATGGAATGAAAAGCGGGAGCAAAGTTTCCAAGAATTGAAGAAGAGATTAGTGTCAGCACCAATATTGGTCTTACCCAATGATCATGACCCATATGTTATATATAGTGATGCGTCCAAAAATGGTTTGGGATGTGTATTAATGCAGAATGGAAAAGTAATAGCATATGCTCCAGGCAGTTGAAACCCCATGAGATGAACTACCCTACTCATGACTTGGAACTAGCTGCCATTGTTTTTGCACTCAAAATTTGGAGACATATTTATATGGTCAAAGGTGTGAAATTTATACTGATCATAAAAGTTTGAAGTATATATTCACACAAAAAGAATTGAACATGAGGCAACGACGATGGTTGGAGCTAATAAAGATTATGATTTGGGTATCAATTATCACCCAGGAAAAATGAACGCCGTCGCTGATGCTTTGAGTCGGAAAAACTATGGTGAAGTAGCCTCAATGCTGACTGAGCAAAAAGAACTCATCAAGGAATTTGAAAGGATGAGTTTAGGATTCACAATGCAAGGTTTTGAAGCTGAACTTGGAAATCTGATTTTGGAACCCACTTTACTTCAACAGATCAAAGAAGCTCAAAAGGAAGATGTGGAATTTCAAAGGATTATCCAAGAGATATCACAAGATAAATATAAGGATTTCCGAGTTGATGATGAAGGAATCCTTAGAATGGGCAACAGACTGTGTGTTCCCCATAAATCAGAGTTAAAGCAGAAGTTGATGCAAGAAGCACATAATTCCGGATATACTGTTCATCCTGGAGAAACGAAAACGTATCAAGAATTGAAAAGTGCATATTGGTGGAACGGGATGAAAAAGGATGTAGCGGAATTTGTGGCTAGATGTGAGATATGTCAACGGGTTAAAGCTGAACACCAAAAGCCGGGAGGATTGTTGAAGCCATTACCAATTCCTGAATGGAAATGGGATCAGATCTCTATGGACTTTGTATGTTCATTACCTAAGACGAGTAGTGGACATGATGCTGTATGGGTTATCGTGGATAGACTTACTAAATCAGCACATTTTATACCCATCAATATGACGTATCCACTGGAAAAGCTAGCACGGATATATCTTAAAGAGATTGTTCGATTACATGGAATACCAGCTAGCATAGTATCGGATAGAGATCCACGCTTTGTTTCCAGATTTTGGAATGGATTGCAGAAAGCGTTAGGGACGCAGTTAAAGTTCAGTACCGCTTATCATCCCCAAACCGATGGACAAACGGAAAGGACTATACAGACTTTGGAAGACATGCTAAGGTCTTGTATATTGGAATTTAAAGGAAATTGGGATCAACACTTACCTTTGGTGGAATTCGCGTATAATAACAGTTACATTCTAGTATCGGAATGCCGCCATATGAAGCACTGTATGGTCGCAAATGTAGATCACCATTATTTTGGGACAATTTAGAGAGAATCGCAGTTGGACCTGAAATGGTACAAGAAACAATAGATAAGGTGGCAGTGATAAAACAAAAGATGAAAGAAGCTCAAGATCGACAAAAGAGTTGGGCAGATATGAAGAGACGGGAATTGGAATTCAAAGAGGAGATCATGTATACCTTAAAGTGAACCCGATCAAGAGTCTTCATCGTGGACGAAATCAAGGAAAATTAAGTCCTCGATATATTGGACCTTTTGAAATTTTGGATAGGGTAGGAGATTTAGCCTATCGATTGGCTTTACCTCCGAATCTTCTGGTATACATAACGTGTTTCATGTATCAGTTTGAGGAAATATGTCTCCATCCAGATAAAGTGGTTGAGTTGGAACCAATTCCGTTGAAGGAGAACTTGACATATGAGAAACAACCTGTTCGAATAATGGACAGTAAAGTACAGACTCTTAGAAACAAGGAAATCAGATATGTTAAAGTTTTATGGGATCCCCGAACGGAAGAAATGACTTGGGAGTTAAGATGAAGTTCGGAAGAATTATCCTAATCTGTTTGAATCATCAGGTACGTATCAAGCTTTGAGGACAAAGCTTATTTTAAGGGGGGGAGGATGTAAACCCCGAAATTTTCACAATATACAGTAGTAAAATAGAAAATAAAATTAGATAGTGAATTTAGAAACCGATAGAAATCCTAGAATAGACTATGAGTTGTGATAAACTCATTCTAGTTTGAAAAACCGAATAAAAATTTTCTCGACCTTAATAGATACCAAAAACGAGATTTCGTATCTTGAACTGATAATTCAAGATATAATAGAAATAGTTTAAAATTTCGAAACCGATAAGATACAGTTTATTTATAGAGCTTATCGGTATAAAACAATAGATTATAAATACAAACAAACACTAATACTGAACAATAATTATCAACTTAGACTAAAAAGAAAATTTCGAACCCGCTGTTTTAATTGTTAGGAAATTCTAAATTTATTAGGACTTGGTTCCTAATTTAATTCATCGAATTTGAAAATTTAATCACGTAAGTTAAAAATACTAAAAATAATTAACGTGTGAAGTTTTAACTAAAAATTTGAAAATACAAATAATTTAAAGTGTTGTAGTAACTTAGTTAAATTTTATTTCGATAAAACGTAAAATAACAAGTATAGTTATACGCGAATAATTTATTTTTTATATATAAAAAAAATATATATATTTTAGATAATAATTATTGAATATATATGTATATATATATATATATATATAAGGAAACCTCGGATGTCTTCAACCGCTGCATCGCTGTACAATGGAAGAATTGAAACGTGGACAGCAGCCTTCACGCGCGCAACAAGTCTAACCAACAGCAGCAAACCGAGGAAATTTCACCGAGCAAAATGAAGGAGTCCCACGCGCCAGCAACCTCATCCACATGCAAGCAATAGCGTCTCCCATGCACGCCAGCAGTGGATCCACTGAGCAGCAAGGAACGATCGAGGAATGAGCAGCAGCAGCTTCAGCACATACGACAGCTTCCATCCCAGCGCAACAAGCAGTGGACAGCGGAGAACTCCACACAGACAGCAGCAACAGGGATGGCCGAGCTCCATTCCATGCACGGTAGCATCAGCACAAGCAGCAGCATCCACGCACTCCACACGCCTATCCACACACACACAATCACACAAGCAGCTGGAGTAGCAGCACATCAGGCTCACACACCACAGCATCAGACAAGTGGAAACAGAGCACTGGATTAAAACAGGGCAAATGGAAACAGAGCAGCTGCAACAGCTGACATTTGACCCGATTTTGATCCGAAAATTGAGCTTCTAAATTCAAACGAAATTGACCCAAAAGCCAACCAAAACACTCCACATGTAAATAACATTAAATGAGGAGAATTTCAACTTGAATAACCAACCATAACCGTCCCAAATTTTTGGCCAAAAATCAAATGTTACAGCTGCAGCAGAGGAGAAATTCCACAATATACAGCAGCACACATCTCCAAGTTCAATTTCGATTTTTGAAAAATTCCTAAGGTTCAATGAACTGATATTTTTGACCAATTAAACACCAATAAGGAGCCTTCAAATGGACACTTCATATACCAAAAATTAATAAGAAAATCGGATCCCAAAATCGTCCAAAAATCAAGGTGAAAATTGTTCCAGAAATTCCAGTTTTCACACTTCAAACTTCAACAAGTTTTGACCCGATTTTTACACTAGTTGATCTCTTATTTTTACACACATAAATAACATTAATTAGCTACCAAACAAAGATAATTAAAGCCCTCAAAGAGAGCCACCAAAAATATGTCAAAACCAAGTCAAATTTTGCATTAAACTTTGTAAATTCGTATAGAAAATCCCAGCTGCATTTACAAACGTCTTTCAAGTCCAAAACCAACTCCAAAGCCCCTAAAACTTAGTCTAATCCTAGTATAAGTATATAAGCCTAAGTTAGACACACTTTGAGCTCATAAACCCCACAAAAACACTCTCAAATTTCAGCTGCAAACCCAAGTGCGTCCAGCACTCTTCCATGTCCTTTTTCCATTTCCACCATCAACAAAGAAGCTTAGGAACATTGTGTAAACTACCATAAACCCTATCCTACTTCCATACCTTACATACACACACTAAACTCAACAATAACAACCAAAACCGATTCAAAAATCCTAAGTTATCCTAGAGGTCAAGAGGGAAATTAGCTTGACAAGGTGAGAAGATTTGATTTCATTAATAAACTCCCATTGTAGTTAATGTGTTTAGTTAGAAACTCATCATCTAATTTTTGGTTTAGGTTTAATTCTTGCTTTAAGAGGAAGTTGAGCAACCTCCTTCCATCCCAATCCAAGGTAAGCTCCAAATTACAACCTATCCTTGTTCAGTTTATGAATAGACCTAAGGATGATTTTGAGCATTTGAAAGAAAGTTTTGTGGTGGATATAAGTTGCAAATCTATGGATGAATTCAAGTGGATGGTGTTTGATGTGTTAGGAGGTATTGTTGGAAGAGAAAAACAACAACTTAAAAGTCTTATAATTGTGGTAATAGTAAATTCGGATTTAAGGATGAAGTGAACAAAACAAGACTCAAACTTCATCAAATCTAGTCTAAATGCATGTTTAAAGCTTCTAAGGCCTTATATGAACATAAAGCTTGATAAAACAAAATTTACAAGCATGATTAGAAGTTCTACATTACAAGAAAAGGGTACAAACAAATCATGAAAGTTATACATACCGAGACTCCTATAGTTATGATGGCACCTACGATATGAATGGAACTTAAACGACATCCTCTAAAATAATCCTCAATCGAAGAAACTTAAAAGAATTGAACGATAGATATTCCTTTTCCATAAGAAGTAATACTTTAAGGAATCGCTATAAACCATAGGAATAATACCAAATACCGATCTAGGACACTTAACCACTCATAGGAATTTAATTTTCTATTTATCGATATTATTGACAAGTACTTTATCTTAATAGGTAATTTCGACTCTGTCGAGGATTTCCCGGTCGATTACTACAACTAATCAGTATGAGCAGGTGAGTAACTTAAACTTGTTACATTGTTTGTGCTTGTAGTATAGTTGCATTTGAAATAATATGTATATATTCAATGGATATGCATGCGGGATTGGGATACAGCGTGATGCGTAGTGTATGATTGCATGACAAATTATCATAATATAAGCGATAATCCTATTGTATGATAAATATTGTATGAAATATGTTGATGATTGTCTGTAAATTGTATGATCACCTTAAACTTGATTAACAACTGTCGGTAATATAAATGAAACAGACATGCATTGCACGATTTGCATAAACTGCATTATGTTTTTACGAACACCTATCACGTGTTAGAATTTCGGTTCTTGGTAATACTTGGTTTTTCTAGGCAATGGGCTATTAGTTCTACGCAAGTTTACCTTGTTCTGTCGTTCCATGGAACTAACTGATAACGAAGGACGTCGCCCATGGTATCGCTGTGAAATGGCTAACACTTAGTGGAGTTTCTAAGGTACAAGATAGGAACTGAGTGTTTAAAACATCATTAACATAAAGAATAATAATTGTGAAATTATGGATTCCTGTGTACTTAGTTTCTCCTGGGTAGGTGATTCAAGTATCGGTTCCTTCAACCCCGATGAGAGAACGTAAATCTCCTTCCTATTTGGATTCCGGTTTGTCCAAGCTTGTAATTGTTCATGTGTTTGATTGATGAATTGCATATGTTTTGATAATAACTTGATTGTTGTGATAAGTCTGGTTTATTCACTGAGCCCGTGGTTATGCTCACACTCCTACAGTCCTTACAGGATGACACTTAAGCTTGGTTGGTGGCTTCTAGGAGCTTAGAGCCGGTATGATTCTAAAGCTTGAAGAGTTTTGGAAACAGGGAAAAATAGTTTCTTTATTATATATGTATTAATTGATTTAGTGCATCAATTTTTATTATCTGAGAATTTAGATAGTTTTATGGTTTGTAATAGTTATTATTCAGACTGTAGTACATAATTATGGTATTATGATTTTATTTACTTTCATCGTTTCTTATCACGCAACCAAAAAGATCCTGTTTTGTTAAATATACGTCACTTTCCAAAGTAGTTCTAGTATGAATATGTGTATTTGATATCGTATGGATTATCAGGCTATATCATAATATATATATTACTACTAGGGTACTATTGGGGCGTGACAAAGAGCCTTAAGTATCTATTCACACAAAAGGAGTTAAACATGAGACAAAGGAGATGGTTGGAACTAATAAAAGATTATGATTTAGGAATAAACTATTGTCCAGGGAAGGTTAATGAAGTTGCGAATGCCCTAAGTCGGAAAAATTATGGGGAAATAGCTGCCTTGATCACAAGCCAAAGAGATCTTATTAGAGATTTTGAGAGGTTGAAGATTGAGTTTATAGACCAAAGTGCAGAGCTTGAGATAGCTAATCTGGCATTAGAGCCAACCCTAATAGAAAGAATCAAGGAAGCCCAAAGGTATGGCGAGGTAATACAAAGAATTAAAAAGGAAATTCAAGTAGGAAAATACCTGGACTTTGCAGTAGACGATGAGGATGTGATCAGGATGAAGGGAAGGTTGTGTGTGCCGGAAGACGAGGAGTTGAGAAAGGAAATAATGAGTGACGCCCATAACTCCAGTTACACCATGCATCTAGGAGGTACCAAGATGTACCAAGATTTGAAAAGCCACTACTAGTGGAACGGCATGAAGAGAGATGTAGCAGATTATGTGATGAATTGCCCGGTTTGCCAGTAAGTGAAAGGAGAGCACCAAAGGCCAGGAGGATTGTTAAAGCCATTACCCATTCCCGAGTGGAAGTGGGATCAGATATCCATGGACTTTGTGTGTGGTTTCCCAAAGACTTCCTCAGATTGTGATACTGTATGGGTAATAGTGGATAGGTTAACTAAGTCAGTGCACTTCTTACCCATAAACATGACTTACTTAATGGAAAAGCTAGCTAAGATCTACATTCGGGAAATTGTGCGATTACATGGCATACCAGCAGGGATTATTTTGGATAGAGACCCAAGATTTTGTGTTTAAGTTTTGGGTACCAAAGTGGCACTTCAGTACGCATATCACCCTCAGACCGATGACAGTCTAGCAAACGATCCTAAACCCAGAAGACAGGTTAAGAGCTTGTGCCTTGGAATTCAAAGGGACTTGGATAGCCATTACATCTCATCGAGTTTGCTTACAATAACAACTACCACTCAACTATTCAGATGCCACACTACGAAGCCTTGTATGGACGGCGTTGTAGATCCCCTCTGTTTTGGGATGAAGTGGAAAAGATAGCAATCGGGCCGGAATTGGTACGAGAAGCAGCCGATAAAGTGAGGGTAATCCAGCGAAAGATGAAAGAAGCTCAAGATAGGCAAAAGAGTTGGGCAGATTTGAAAAGAAGAGAACTCGAGTTCAAGGTAGGCGACCATGTATACCTGAAGATAAGTCCGATTAAGAGTATTAAAAGAATGCGTAAACAAGGGAAGTTAAGCCCGAGGTATATTGGACCCTTTGAAATTTTGGAAAGAGTTGGAGATCTAGCGTACCGGCTAGCTTTACCACCAAATTTGTTCGGGATTCACAACGTGTTTCATGTGTCAGTATTAAGAAGGTATGTGCCTGACCCAAAAAGGATTTTGGAATTGGAACCTATTCAGCTAAAGGAAAATCTGACATATGAAGAATACCCCATAAGGATATTGGATAAAAACCCAAAGGCTACGGAATAAGCACATTCATTATGTTAAAGTGTTGTGGAGGAATCATGCCTTCGAGGAAGCAACTTGGGAAGCTGAGGAGGAAATCCGAAGGAAGTAGCCCCGAGTTATTTGAATGACAACGTACGTCAGTTTAGTTTTGAGGACAAAACTCTATTTAAGGTGGGGAGGTTGT
Organism: Combretum micranthum; assembly: GCA_024138025.1. Taxonomy (NCBI): domain Eukaryota; kingdom Viridiplantae; phylum Streptophyta; class Magnoliopsida; order Myrtales; family Combretaceae; genus Combretum; species Combretum micranthum. The sequence continues at coordinate 47,663 of JAMXBD010001201.1, forward strand.
AAACCCCGGTTTTCCTAGTAGTCAAGTAAACTCTGGGAACCGAAAAGTAAAACCCTAAATCAGTTTAGTTCAAGCTTAGTGAAAGAAGCTTAGAAATCCTAGATCCGACTTTCCGTCGGTTTCATAACAAAAAAAGTTTTATAAAATAAATTAATGTGAATTATTTTTTTAAAGTATAATTCAAACCTTAGAAAGTTCTAATTTCGGAAAATTTTCTATTCCGGGCCTTCTAAGCCCCATTACGGAAAAACGAGCCCCGGGACTAGAAACTCAAAAAAATATTCCGAAATACTCTTTAGAACCGAAATTTTATAAGGATTTCAAAAATATGAATTTTATAATTTTCCGGGCTATAAAAATTACAGTTATAGCCTTTTTCCCGTATTTTCTTTACTACCGGTAAAGTAGATGTCTTGTCCACTATTTACCACTATTTATAAGTACAACCTACCTACACACTACCCATGCCCTATTCTTACATCCTTACAACTACTCATTATAGTTTCTTTTCAGGAAAATGTTGTTTTCTACTAAATTATTACTTTAATTACATTTTATTACTTAAATTACAAATTAAATCAAATTCAACTCACTCCCCTCTCTCCCCTTGTATTGGCCGGCGCAACCCCGCGCCCCCCCACCCCCCCTCCCCCCCCGCCGCGCTAAATTCTCCTCTATTGTTTTATTTTACTTCTTTTTAATACAAATAAACCCTAATTCACTTAATATAAAACTCATTTTTACTCTTCTTAAAATTTTTGAAAAGTGAAAAACTCTCTCTATTCTCCCTCATGTTGCCATGAACTCCCCTCCTCACACATACACACTCACAAGTTCATTTCTTCTCCAAATCTTCCTTTAGGTGATGATTTCAAGCTTTATCTCTACTTAATCTTGTAATGGCAAGAGTATTCTTGTGTGTTTTCACTTTAAATCCCAATGAGCAAATGCTAGGGATAAGAAAACACTAATACATGAATATCAAGCCATCACAAGAGTAGATCTTGTGTTTAATGAGTTTTTGTTGAAGTATTATTATGTTCATGCATATAAAAGTAGAGATCTTGCATGAAAAATATATGTTCATATCTTTAAACTCATTTTCATGCATTATAAATTGTAGATCTAGTATTTAGACACTCATATTTTTCTTGACATTCATGTTCATATGAATATTTGTATTTTCATGCATTAATGTTCATAAAAGCTTAGTCATGTATTTTACATGAAAAATGAAGGGTATAAGTAATAGGTACCATTAAGTAATGATTTTTATAAGATGAAATCAGTTTGGATATGAGTAATGTGTAAAACAAGTAGTGGCATTAAGATGGAAAATTTTGAGTTAGTGTTCAACTTGTTAAATTCGTAACTTTGGATGATGCCTATGTAAAAACCTAGTATTCAAGCTCAAAATGCATGTTTTATGTGTTAAATGAATTTCTTAGGTAATGGATATAGTAAAGCTTTAAATTTTGATGCATTATACAAGTTTTCCCAAACGAAACATGCAAAAAATGGATTTTTCTAAAATTCGGATTTTTGTGAAAAGCCTATTCAAAAACAAACTTGCAAAATGAAAAATCTAAGTTTTTGTGTAGAAATGAAGGTCTTGGATAGTATAGATGATGAAGACTCATTTTTATTTAGATAACAAGTAAATTCTAAGAATGAAATCCCAAAACACTAAGGAGATGCAAAAATTGAAAAAATTTGGATTCAAGGAGTGGTTATTGTTGGAGTCTTGTAAGAATTAGGAGTTCTCAAAGTTTCATTATAAAAAATCATCAAGATCATGCATATATTGGACTCATCACATTTCATTCATGTTAGGAACTCATTCATATTTTATCTACACATGAATCATCAACTAGAAACATTTTGATCAAGTGCAAAACAATTTTTTGGAAATGGAAAAGGTTATAGACCAGATCTGATCCCTCTTTTCCGTGACCTAAATGTTTTCAAAACTTAAAAATAATATTATAAATAGATAGATCTTTCGAAGTAGATAGAAATCGATATAAAATTTGTGAAATTCTGAGTTAAAATGACCAAGTTATATCCATTTTAAGTTGAAACTTCCGTAAATAGCGAGAATCACGATTTTGTTTAGTTTAGATGCATAGTTTGAATTAGTTAAGTGATGAAGTTCTCATTAGGTTATTCTTTTTGGTAGGTGATCCCGAGAACGACGAATCCTTACCACCGACTACTATTACTAAGAGACTGGCGTACCCTGGCCGAGTGAGTACTACTTTCGATTTCAATCATTGCTTGTGATTGTAATGATAGCTGCACTAGTTGCTTAAGCAAAGACAAAAATGAATATGCATGATGGGTATTTGGGAATTATGTTTGTCTGTTGTTGTTATGTGAAGTTGAAATTAAAGAATATCGAAGCCGGGTGATAATTCATTGCTTGTATAGAGAGGAGCTAGAATTGATTGTCTCTTGGCCACCTAAAAGAATTGGATTAATCGATTATTAGACGTCAATTATAAACTTGAACTCATTCATACCACGATGGGGATGGAGCATTAGCATTTGTTGGTTTTTCGTGATCCATAAAACGAATATGTTGGTTAATCGTGATCCATAAAACGAATATGTTGGTTAATCATGATCCATAAAATGAATATGTTGCTTAATCTGATCCATACAACGAATATGGTGGTTAATAGTGATCCATAAAATGAATTTCTAGTTCAGTTGACCGTGAGCTTAAACGGCGTCGTACCGCAGGATTCGTTAATCTGCTAACCCGGGATGGAGGGCGCAAGTCTATCCACATATGATTTTCGGCTGGTCATATGTATGTTGAATTCACGTGTTTGATGCATTTCATTTGGTTGATTAATCACTTGCTTGAATGTTATGTTTTAATTGCGATATGGAAGTTTTCACTCACTAAGCTAGTTAGCTTACGCCCCTATAGTTTTTACTTGTTGCAGCAGGAGTTCATTTGGCTTAGGCTAAGGCAAGCTACAGCTCAGGTACAGGAGCTAGGCGTTTCTCTTAGAAGTTTATTTCGGATTTATTTAGAATTCCACAGGAAATCAAAAGACTCTGGATGGCTGTAATGGACCTTAATATTCTTTTGCGGGGGAATACCCCTTAGACTTTGTAACTTATGTATGTGTTTTGGTTTATTATCTAAGGCTATCGAATGCGACATTAAACCTCTTAACTCCATTGAATAGAGTATTCTATTGTTGTAAAGGGACACCTTACATCTATACAAAACTCCCAAAGGGCTCGGATGGTAATTCGAGAGTCTTATATAGTATGTGGCGGACTGTTACGTTTATGGTACTCCTCTGGGGCATGACAAAGTCATAAATTAATTTTAAAAAGTAGAAAAATATTTTGTGAGTTTAATATTATTATTTCTAATTGTTACTTATTAATTTTTCTCCACCTTATTAACCGTGGAATAAAAACCTTGATTCATTTATAACATTTTATCATTGTTGTAATCTCAAATCTTTTTACATGTTGAATCTTATATTTGGTATCTATTTGATATATATCATAAAACAGGATAATCATTATCAGGCTTTGCGATAGTAAGCAAATCTTTTTGGATACTTTCCTTTTTTTTTACCATCAATGCCAAACCTAACATAATCATAATTTCCTAATTTAATTAAATGTCAAAGTCCACAAATATCTAGCTGTCAATATAATATATTTATATCAGTGAATTGTTAAACACCTCATCAATTAAACCCGCACAACACAATAATCCATAGCCGGTCCTTAATCTCTCTTCCTTATAACAATGGTCAATTATGATGAACTCACTTCAGATTTATTTCTTGAGATCACAACTCGGATTCCTCTTCAAGATCCTTCAAAGATTACACTCGTGAACAAGGAATGGAATCTACTAACTTATGAGCTAATGTTCATGTTTCTCTAGAGGGTGAATTTGTTCAAGGTTACTTTATTCAAGGACGATCAATTGTGAACAACTTGTCGGTTTTCATGCCAATCCGTAAACCTAGTTTGCATGGTAATGAAATCCTAACAGTTTTGATCTGTCCTTAGATTTTTTACCTAGTATTGTTCGAAAAAAGTTCTTGCTTGTCATGAGGGTATTTGCTATGTAAAAAAGAGTTTGGGGATCATAAACCAAATGTCCCTCAATACATGTATGCAAGGCCTACTACCAAAGGGCGGATGAAGAATTCCAAGTCCGAAAGACGTTTTTTCACAGTAAAATTTGCTTGGTGGTGATAGGAACAAACCCTTTACATCTCAAAATATTAGGCTTTGAGCGGAAAGAACAAATCGCGTGGATATAGTTATATACATGTGAGAATGTTTGATTTTAAGGGTTGAAGTGAAGCGGTTAGATGATATAAAATTGTCACAATATTCATGAATTTTTACTGATAATGAAGATTCAATAATAGTTCCTGGGATGATTTATTGTTCGATCTCGCCGTATGAACATATATTGGATTTGATATGTACAAGAAGAGTAAAGATTAATCCATCTTCCACCATCATTGTCAGGTGACGATTTGAAATTTTACAATCCTAAGTTCCTAGTAAATTATGTTGACCTGATTGTTTTTAATTTGCTATTGATTTTAATGTATTTAATTTGGTAAAATTAATTAATTAGGGTCATTTAATGTATTACTATTATCTTAGGCATTACTCATATAAAATAGTTATTTTTTTCTTTTGTTAGCATTTTTGTATAGCTTATAAAAACAGACATGTATTCAACAATGATATGTATGAAAGAGAATACCATTTTTACATGGTATCAGAGCGTTAGATCTTAGGACTTGTGTGACTTTTTTTTCTATGGATTGACAGAAATGTAAAAAATAATAATAAATAAATAAAACAAGCAAACATGAGAGGTAGAGAATGAGAGAGAGATTTCTAAAAGTTTGAGAATAGGAGATCAGACTCCTTCAACACAAAACTCCTAAACAGATACATTAATACTTATAGACTTAACATCCAGAATATCACAAATATGAAATCAAACACTAGCTGTAACAAATTGTTCTTTTGCATAAAATGAATCAAGTAATAGCAATTGGATCATTGATTCAAGACAAGTGATCACATGATATTCGACCCATAAGATTTTTCTGAGACAACTCAACCAAGATGGGCATATATCACTAATGCAAATGTTGTGAAATACCTGGTTACAGAGGCTGGAAAAGTGGCACTTTCATCCTCACTCTCTTTATCAAATACTTTACCAATTTTAGCACTTTTAAGTATATGTTATCTATCGGACAAGTTATTGAAGAATTGAACATTTGTGTATTAGTCTATCCTAAATTTTGCTTGTTCCAAATATTCTCACCAAGGAGATTACTTCGTGTACTAAAAGAGGGGGGTTTGTACTATATGGATCATTTTAGTATTGTTAAGCCAACAATTTTCGAATGTTAAAAGAGTGAGAAATTTGGTTATGCATCTATGGTTGGGACATCCATCATTTTCCTACCTAGACATTTATTTTCTAATTTGTTCTTTAATTAAGATAACATAAAGTTAGAATGTAAAAACTTACATCTTGCTAAAAGTCATTGAGTTTCCTATCCAATAAATTCAAAAGATGTGATACATAATTATGTTGATCCACTTTGATGTTTGGGGACCAGCTCCCATTTCAATTTCTTCAAGAATTAGATGTTTGTGATTTTTGTTGATGAATTACATGCATATGATGTGGCAGAATTTTTCACTCTTCCATACTATGATAAGACCAATTTTCTGCTAAAGTTCAAGTCTTTTTTTATAATAATCTAAGAATGTGACAGTAAAGAGTTATAGGAATATTTTCAAATGAATGGATTGTACCGCGAAATAATATACTCTCAAACTCCATAGCAAAATGGCATCACGGACAGAAAAGAATAGACACATTTTAGAAACATACTTGGTTTCTTTAAATAGCAGCCAGTGCACCTCAAAGGTATTGGATAGATGCAATTACAATTGCAATTTACTTGATGAATCAAATGCCCTCTAGAGTGTTAAACTTTAAACTCCATTACAATCTCTTGCTCATTATATACCTTTACCTCCATCCTTATACTTCTGTCAAGAATACTTGGACGTGTGGCTTATGTCTATCTTCACAAGAATCAAAAGACCAAACTTGATCCATGTGCAACATAAAAAGGGATAATGATGCTATGATATTGCAACAAGGCAAATGTATATCACAATGGATGCTACATTTTTATAAACTGAATATATCTTCGAGAACCAAATTCACATTATTTTCTTCGAGGAAGTATATTGGTGAAGAGGATAATATGAACGATGTTTGTTGGGAGAATTGGCCATGTTTTCAAGACACAAATGAGGAAATGGCTAGAATTGAAGATATGCCTCTAGTAAAACAAGATGAGAAGACAAGAAATGACGTGAAAGATGGGAAAGAAGGAGGAAATGAAGAGGTTAATACTCAACGACATGGTGTGAGAGAAGGGCAAGAAGGAAGAAATGAAGAGGTAGAAACTCAACAAGGACAAGAACAACCTAGTGCCTTCGTAAGTCAATATCAACTGATTAAACTCCTGAGAATAATCCTGAGGTATAGTCCCCTAATCCTTCTTCTAATAATAATGAAGATACTCTTGTTGGATATAAATTACCTCCCAGGTACAATAAGGGAAAGCCACTAAATCGATATTTCCCAAAACATAGCATGGAAGGAACTAAATATCCAATTGCCAATTATGTTAGCACTTAGAAAATGTCACAACCACTCAAGAAATTTGTGCATAAGCTATCTTTCAAGCACATCCCAAATACAATTCAAGAGGCTTTAAATGACTCTAGATGGACCCATGCAATAACCAAAGAAATGACAACACTACAAAAGAATAATACATGGAAGCTCATAACACTCAAAAGGCAAGAAAATAGTAGGATGTAAATGTGTGTTCTCTATTAAATATAAGGAAGATGGAACAATAGATCGATATAAGGCAAGGCTCGTCACAAAAGGATACATATAATAATATGGCATTGACTACCAAGAAACATTTCACCATTAGATTAAATACAGTCAAAGTTTTACTATCAATTCCACCAATTTCGATTGGTTGTTGCATCAATTTGATGTAAAAAATGTGCATTTGTCCATGTGGACCTCGAGGAAGAAGTTTAAATGCATTTCTCACTTGGCTTTGCTGCATCATAATCTAGGGTAGTATGCAAGTTGCAAAAGCATTATACGGCTTAAAACAATCACCAAAGGTATGGTTTGGATGGTCCAGCTTAGCTATATAGAAGTGCGGGTACAAACAAAGCAATTCAAATCACACTTTATTCTTAAAGCATCAAGGAAGGTTGGTTACTACCCCATTAATTTATGTCAATAATATGACAAATACAGGAAATGATGAGAAGGAGATTATGAGCCTGCAAAAACGTCCAACAACTGAGTTTGAAACAAAAAATCTTGGACGCTTGAAATATTTTTTAGGAATTTAGGTGGCTTGATTAAGTTAAGGAATATTTCTTTCGCAAAGAAAGTATGTACTAGACCTTTTAGCTAAAACGGGCATGATTGACTGCAATCCAGCAGACACTCCATTAGTTCAAAACTGCAAACTAACAGAATGTTCAGATCATTTATCCACCAAAAAAGAAAGATATCAGCGGCTCATAGGGAAGTTAATTTGCTTGTCTAACACACGCCTAGATATTGCTTATGTCGTGAGCCTACTAAGTCAATTTATGCATAATCTGAGTAAAGAACATATGGAAGTTGTAACTCGAATTTTACGGTATATAAAGGCATCTCCAGGAAAAAGGCTCATGTTTAAAAAGTGAAATCATTTAAAAGTTGATGATTGTATGGATACAGATTAGGCAGGAAGCATTTCTAATAGAAAGTCCACATGTGGGTACTTTACCTTCGTTGGAGGCAACTTAGTCTCATGGAGAAGCAAGAAACAAAAGTAGTTGCATTATCTAGTACAGAGGCTGAGTTTCGTGGAATGGTAAAGGGACTTTGTGAGTTGTTTTGGTTAAAAGAGCTGTTAAAGAAAATTGGCTACTCACCTGAGTCAAGTATGAGACTGTTTTGAGACATAAAGCTGCCATAGAGATTGCACATGACCCGGTTCAACATGATAGGACAAAACATGTTGAAGTATTTCGACATTTTATCAAAGAAAAACTCGAGACAAAGATAGTTCAATTTCCTTTTGAAAAATTAGAAGACTAACTAGCAAACATTCTCACAAAAGCTATTTCCAGCAAAGTGTTCCTTAGCTCACTAGACAAGTTGGGCATGAAAGATATCCATGCACCAACTTGAGGAGGGGTGTTGACTTAATTATCTTTAATTTGCTGTTGATTTCACTGTCTTTAATTTGCTAAAATTACTTAATTAGGATCATTTAATGCATTATCATTATCTTAGCATAACTCATGTAAAATTATTATTTCTTTCCTTTGTTAGTATTTTTCTATAGCTAATAAAAATAAACATGTATTCAACAATGATATGTATGATAGAGAATACCATTTCTACAAATCATAGAGGGAAATTAGGAATTGTAAGGACAAGCTATGATGAAAAATCAATGGCTTTATGGATCATGGAAAGGAGGAATATTTGGAGAATGGAGAAAACAATGCAAGTTGAATCATGCCCGAAGAAGGAGAGCAATTTACATCCTTTGGCACAATACAACAACAATATTGTACCCAGGGGGAGGCCATATAACGTTGAATGTTATGACTTTTCAAAGTTTAGTATGAGGATGGTGATGAAGACCAACTATGTTAAGGTTGAGAATAGATTCTTTTACAATGCGGACTTCGAACCATGTAATTTAGGACCTAAACGATGATTTTTGTTACTATCCTAGTTGCAAGAAGGAGCCAGCTGTAGATTTGTATGGAAAAAATTGATGAGATTTTGGAATTTCTTTATATTTATAATTTTATTTTTGCTAATATGAAATTTTTTGTTGTTGTTTTGATGATTTTTTAATTACTACATCCACTTCCTTCATATTAAAATTTACTAATGATCTTAATTGGATTTTTCCCTTCATTATCATCCTTTTTCTATGCTCTTGATATATAAAACTTTTATGTCTCTTATATTAAAACTCAGTGGAGAAGCTATGCATCTTGGAAAACTGAAAGAACTACATGTTAAACAGGAAATAAATATAGAACAAGGTTTGAGGTGTTCTAATCTGAGCCTTATTATGTATGCCAAACATGCAATGATCCATAACTTAGCTAGGTTCACACTTATCATGTCGATAGCACCTTTGGATAATGCTATTCAAGTGCTGGCTAATTAAGGATTAGGGAAGGGCAGATGCTGGAATAACACTAACTGGCTTGGAGTGTTATAACATTATAATAATATATATGATATGTTAAATATATCTACAATTACATATGTTATACATATTATTAACTATAATAATTGTAAATATGTTTATATATGTTGGAAAATTATTTATGTTATGATTTAATTATATGTATATGTGCACAGATTTTGTAGGTTATATTATATATTTAAAATAAGATAAAATCAATAATAAATTGTACAAAATGGCATCTTAATCTCAAAATTATTTTGCCAACCAAAGATATTTACAACAATTCTATTTTTGTCAACCACCTAAAAGAGCTATTATTTATACTTAATATATAGCTATACCATTTTATTCCATTCATAGTCCTTTAAGTAACCACCCATGGTATAACTAGTAAGGATTGTCAAAGTATACCTTTTGCAAAGGGAATCCATTTAGTAACTACATTTCAAATTCATAATATACAAATAGTTAAAAAAGAGTAATTAATAAACCCATTCCATTATGCAAATTAACTTGTAGTCCAGGGATTTGGACTTTACAAGCTTTCAATTGTGTGCAAGATAACTTAGTCTTACACTCAATTTGTACCATCTATTAATTTTTTTCCTGTAACGCCATTTTCGATCTATGTGAAATAATTTTGTTAGAAAACAAACACCAAGTAGGGACAACATATGATTTCACAACGCTTTAGTATTATTGTATCTTATATTTACAAAATATTTATTCACAATATAAAAAAAAAAAAACAAAACATTTTTTTTTTTTTTTAATGTCGCTCCGCAGGTGCCTACGTACTCGCTAATCGAGATCAGACAAAACGTAGTTCTTTTAAAAAGAACTTTAATTTGTTGATCAATTTTATATTTTTGAACTTTTCTCACTTTAAGTTAATTAAATTTTGAATTTTCATGAAAATTATTTTTGATGATCCTATGATCTAATCAATTGATTTTTTTTTTATGAAAATATATTTTTCTAAGTCCAAAAATCATTTTTTTTATTTAAAATTTTGGTTTTGGAAAATCCAATTTTATCATTTTTATCATTATTATTATTATTATTATTATTAATTAATTTTTTTAATCATCACATAAATTCACAACATATTCAAAATATTTTACAATATATTAAAGCAATTTATGTATAAATACATATTAAAAATATTCAAAAATATCAAAAAAATAAATTTATATGGAAAATAAATATTTTGATTTTTCTGGATTTTTCTGAATTTTTCTGATTTTTTTGAATTTTTTATGAATTTTTATGAATTTTTTACTATTTTTTGCTATTTTCTGAAATTAATTATATAATAAACTAATAATATAATAATAAGGACTGACCTGGACCGTTGGATGAAGCGGAGGAGATCTGGAGCGTCGGTCGTGCTGACTAATCCTGATCGTCTGATGGAATTGACCAAATCTGGGGCGTTGATCAAGATGATTAAATCTGGGCCGTCTGATTTGCTTGATTGAATCTGGGCCACTGATCTGCTTGATCAAATCTGGACCGTCTGATCTGGATGATTGAATCTGGGCCGCTGATCTGCTTGATCAAATCTGGACCGTCTGATCTGGTTGATTGAATCTGGACCGTCTGTTCTGGATGGTTGAATCTAGGCCGTCTGATCTGGGCTGACCGTTGACCGTTGACCGTTGACCAGAGGCGGGTTGGACTTCGGATTTCGGGTCAAATTTCGGGTCGGATCCGACCCCGATCGGGCGAAGAAGACGATTACGCGACCTTTCGAGCCTTCCTCGGCCGTCCCTGGTGGTTGTTGGCCTCCACAAGCTTATCGGCCCGACTCCTTTGGTGGTTGCCGGCGGTTCAAATTTGAAAAATAAAAAAAAATTTGCAGAGACGATTTTGATCAATTTGATCGAATCCAAGTACACTAAAACAATCAAAACTTATTTCTAACACTCCTAAACCATTCAATTTGGATCCAATCTGATCCAATCACTTCGAATTTGAAAAATTCGAATCCTACATCCTAAATTCGAGAATTTCGAATTGATATTGTTATGTGTGTGTTTCTTCGAAATTGACTTGTGCCTTTTGATCCTAGGACCCTCTATTTATAGATTGCAAGCTTAATTTTACGTTTCGTACTGTTTCGAAAACGAATCGATTTTTGCCTCTTCATTTGCACGAATTTCATCAATAATTCGTGTTTAATTCGTTTTAAACCGATGAATTAATGATTAATCTTTCATATTCTCCATCAGATCATCCAATGTGAGTGGATTAATTGTCCAATTTCATCAATTCTCATTAATGGACAATTGAAGCTTCACAAATTGCATTTTTTTTCAATTTTTTTAGCACGAATTTTGTGACTTTTGGATTGTTTTTACACATGAATTGTGCACTAATCTTTCATATTCCATAACTACTTTGCAATAGCATCATCAATTTCAACAATTAATGATGTTTTGTCAGTTAAAAACTGATGCAAAGTAAGGCAAAAAGTCACTTTGAAAAAGATGAAAATGCAAAAATAAAATGACAAAAAGGCAAAATTTTGCCTTTGCTAGGGTTTGAACCTGGGTCCTTGAGCTTGGGTGTGTGTTTGGGTCAATGTATTTAACCAACAGGCCATTTAGCCTGTGCCTTGATCATTTAGCCAACTCATTACTTAATTAAGGCTTTTGGAAAAATGAGTTTAATTAAACAAAAATGAAGATTTTGTTTAATTAACTTTATAAATTTAAGCCTTAATTAATTGGGCAAAAATTGGGTGTCTACAATTATACATGTAGGATTTATGTCAACTTGAACTCACCTTAACTTAAACTTAGCTATATTAATTAACCTTAATCATTTAGTTCAAAAACTAAGTCAAAGATGGTTAAACTAACTCAATCTAATTCATTTTAACTCATTCAAGTCTATTTAATCAAGTTGAACTTAAGTTTGTTAACTAAGTTCATTTTATGTTAAACTCGCATATTTAGCTCAATTATTCATTAAATCTATAAATCTATCTAAATCATGTTTAATTATATCACTAAATCATCATTACACATCAAATATTATTTATCTATCTCATTTTATGTCAAAAAGATCCATTTGTTCAAGTAAATACACATAAAACAATCTATAACAAGTTTTTAGCTTAGCTTAAAAAATGTATTAGTTGGAAAGAATGAAAATTTAAGCACTGATACGTTTTGAATTTGCAAAAACTCAAAACATGAAAGTTTTATATCTCTTTCTTATCTTTCCAACGCAACTTGAATCACCTCAATCGGAGATCGGATGAAAACATTATGGCTAAAATATGAAGAGGCTATAAAACTAGAAAAAGTTGCAAAACGAACGCCGGCTTTCAACACCGGCGGCGTAAATTAAAAATTTGCCACCGTTAGAGGTCCACCAATCTGGTCACCGAATGACTCCCCAACACCGCCAAATTTTGCATGTATGCTGGCAGCATTGAATTCAACACCGGCAGCGTTGAATGCCGGCTTACATGCATTACGTTGCTGTCAAATTTTCCCCTATTTTCATTTTGAGAAAAACATTTGTTAAAATTGTTTCAAACTTCTCCAAATTCATTGTGAGCTTCTTAAAACTTTTTATTTGATCTCAATACAATCTAATAAACACAAACTCCCACTTCAATCCATCAAACATCACTATAATCATCATAAACAACTTCAAATCCTAATTTCACAATTTATGTTCTTTCTCAACAACTCAACTTCAACAACCATAAGCTTTACAAATACAAACTTAAACAACACTTCTCAACTCATATACATCATCTATAAAACATTTAAATTCAAAATTATGAATAAGACAATAAATAGTAAACTATACTTAGCTTTTAGAAAAGAACACAAGTTGAAACTTCATCCTCTAGCTCGGTTTCCTCCATCTAGTTTATCTCCAAGTCTTGATTCATCCTCTAGTTGGCTTTGATCTTGAGATTTGTTGAAGAATTTGAAGAAAAGAAAGAAAAATGAATAAGAAAGGAAGAGAGAAAGAGAACCATCGTTTGGGAAAGGAAAATAAAGGAAAGAAAAGTGAAAGGAAGAGAGAGAAAGCAGGAGATGAAAAGGAAAAAGAAAAGATAAGATTTAAATAAAATTTGATATTTTTCGAATAAGGTATAAGTTTAAAACTATCAGATCAATATATATAGTTCTAAAAGCATTTAAAAGATAATTTTAGAATCGATAGGTTAGAAATTAAGGACTTAAAATAAGAACTTAATTTAGGAATCTATTTTGGATGAAAGATATTTAATTTGAGTTCGGGTTTAAGAACTGATATTTTAAGATAAGCAAATGAACTCAAATTTTACTGAGATTTAGGAATTAGTGTTTAGGCTAAGAATCAATGATTTAGGAATTCTCTAAATACTTTGATGACATGTTTAGGGAATTTAAAACTCAAATCTCAATTAATAGCTAATTAAATTATATCAACTTATCTAATTAAATCCTATAATTCATTTGATTCATTTAATCTATCTAAACTCAATTTCTAATCTAGGTAAAGATTTGGGGTATTTCAAAATAATACATATATAATTATCTTCTCTCTATAATGAACAGAAGGAGCATTATAGATGTTTTGCCTTTTACTTTAATAATTACTTATTTTACTTTTTACATCAAGTGAACATTGTAATAGCCAGTATAACCCTATTACATTCCCTTTGAATTGGAATTTCATTCCCTCCTAGTTCATTCAGTGAAGTGAACAGGCCATAAGTGATTTAATCATTCCAAATTTTTTTAACCATCTTATTGAATTTTCTAAACTAAGCATAAGGACTCTACTTCAAACCATATAATTTTTTTTTAAGACAATAAACTTTTGCATTCTCCCCCCTAAGCAGAAAACAGGGTGGTTACTTAAGATAAACTTCCTTCAAAAGATCACCATGTAAAAAGGCATTTTTGATATCCAAAAGATATAGTGACCAATCATGAGTAGCTACTAAAGAGATAAATAAACAAAAAGAATTCAATTTAACAACAAAAGAAAAAGTGTTAAAATACTTTACATCATAAGTTTAGGCACATATTTTAGCAACAAGACAAACTTAAAAGTGGAAAATGCATGCACGATGATAGACTTTAACTGCAAACACCCATTTCCATCCAACAGGCTTTTTATTTCTAGGTAAGCTTACCAAATTGTAAGTCATGTTAGCATTTAAAGCATTCATATCTTCTATCATTACAGTACATTAGCCAGGATAAGATAAGGCCTCATGAGGAGTTTAAGGAATGGGTACATTATCAAGAGAGGTAATAAATGAGCATTATGGAGATGACTAAATGATCATATGATGCAAATGATAAAATAAGTGCATTGCCATTTATATTTGTAAAGAGAAATTAAAAGGTCTAAGTTAGCAAAGGATGGATCTAACGTCAAAGAAGAAACTGGTGCTAAAGTTGTAATAAGAGGACATTGATGTCTTGTATATGCATGATGAATTGGTGGAGGAGATGGGGGAGTTAGTGGATCTGTAGAGGCAATATTTGATGTTTGATAGGTAATATGGTAAACGGATAAATCATTATTCTCCTTTTGGAAGAAGCATGAAAGAAATTGCATTATTTTATAAAGGTAACATCAGAGCCATAAAGAAATTATTAAGACTTGAACAATAGCATTGATACCCTTTCTATGCATGAGTGTAACCCTAAAAGACCTATTCTACTGACTTGAGGTCTAGCTCGGTGACACTTAGCCAAACATCTCAAAAGACATCTCCTCTTAAATAACCAAAGTTTAATGGGAAATAGGGGTTTTGTTGTGGAAAAAAAATGTTATAAAGGACTTCACTGTGAAGAACCAGTAATGGCATCTAATTAATTAAGAAACAAGCTATTGGTATAGCTTCTACCCAAAAATCATTTAGGAACGTGACTTTGAAATAGGATGCTCATACTATATCAAGAAGGTGACTATTTTAACTTACAACCACATCATTTCTGAGATGGTGCATCAACACATGAAGTTTAATGAATAATGCCGTACTTTGTCATATAAGTCCTAAATAAATTTTAACACAAAAAGCAATGAATGAAAAAGACAATTAAAATGATGTTCATTAAATAAAGCCATGTCACTCAAAAAACTCATCAACAAAAGTAATAAAGCAATAAAATCAATTTCAGACATACATATACTAATAAGAGGACCCCAAACATTTACGAACAAGTTTAAAATGAGACTAGATTTCTTATTGACATTAGACTCAAAAGATTGATGATTGTGTTTAGTAAACTAACATGACTCACAATTTAAAGAAGTCATTTGCAATTGTGGACATACTTTTCTTCATGGTAGAGAGATAGAATGACCAAGTCACAATGTGCTTCAAAAGTAGCTGGAACACTCAAGCAAAAAAAGTTTAGGAACTTTTGTTTAAGTATCCATAATGTAATGCCTCAGAACTTTGCCCACCGAGGTATTATCCACTTTAGCCACAAACCGCGCAGTTTTGTTATTTTGATGCCAACACTTTCCAAGAGGTCACCCATCTTTGGAGTGCTCTACTCAAAGCATACTGAACTTTAAAGTTCCAATGAACTCTAAGCCATTACATCAAAAGACACATTTTATGATTAGTGTTGCACATCTATATTTGAGAGGTATCACATACTCTCCTGCTTATAGAACTGACGTCCTTATCAGTTTCATTACGCTGGTCCAGAACCACGTCAGATATTGTCCGCTTTGGTCACATGCCATATGGTTTTGTCCTTTTGGCTCCAACACTTCCCGGGATACGACTCATCCTAGGAATGCTCTGTTTAGAGCATGCTTAACTTTCGAGTTCTAATGAATTCGAAGTCATTCCCAAAAAGGTGCCTTTTGTGATTAAAGTTCCACAATCTACATTTGAGGGGTATCACACATAACAAAAAGTCCACTTGATATACACCCTAATCCTCTTCATTATAAGATCATGAAACAAATAATAATTAAGGAAAAATGAGACATAATAGTTTAAAGCCATGAATAATTTAGCTTACTGATATTATTGTTATGGTATGGATAGCTATGGTTGCACTTTAGTTTTCAATGTGTGATATCAAGGAAAACTTCGAAATTTAACCGTTATGTTTGTTTGATTAATTTAGAATTTTGGAAATTTCCACTCGGTTGGTCATCATTTGACTACGGAAATAATTATAAAAGTTAATAAATAAGTATTTTAATAATTTGAATTATGATTATTGTTGTTCAATAAGAATGGAATTGTCTCGTATAAAAAAAAAGAGAAAAGAGAGAACAAAACAAAAAAAAAAAAAAAGGGACAGGATTCTGTCAAGATTTTGTTTATGATTCACTTGTGTTTTATGGCTGGTGAAAATATTAACTATGTTGTTACAAGTGTTATTATATGTTGCTTGTAAAATTAGTTTCCCATTCGAAATGGGGAGATATAGGCACAAGAAGACTTACAATATATGATTATGTTTTAGGTTTCAGTTTTGTTGTAATAAGTTCAATGTTTTCAGGAAGGAGCATAAGTTTAATTTATTAATTAGTTGAAGAAAAATTTATATATTTATTGACTGAGCCAATACAGAGATTGGAAGTCATAAATTAATTTTAAAAGGTAGAAAAATATTTTGTGAGTTTAATATTATTATTTCTAATTGTTGCTTATTAATTTTTCTCCACCTTATTAATCGTGGAATAAAAGCCTTGATTCATTTATAACATTTTATCATTGTTGTAATCCCAAATCTTTTTACACATTGAATCTTATATTTGGTATCTATTTGATATATATATATATATATATATATATCATAGAAAAGGATAATCATTATCAGGCTTTGCGATAGTAAGCAAATCTTTTTGGATACTTTCCTTTTTGAACCATCAATAAACCTAACATAACATACTTTCCTAATTTAATTCAATGTCAAAGTCCACACAATATCTGGCTATCAATATAATATATGTATATATTATATACGTGAATTGTTAAACACGTCATTAATTAAACCCACACAACACAATAATCCATAGTCGGTCCTTAATCTCTCTTCTTACTACTACAATGGCCAATTATGATGAACTCACTACAGATTTATTTCTTGAGATCACAACTCGGATTCCTCTTCAAGATCTTTCGAAGATCAGACTCATGAACAAGGAATGGAATCTACTAACTTATGAGCCAATGTTCATGTTTCTCCATCCTCAGAGGGCGAGATTTGCTCAAGGTTACTTTATTCAAGGGACGATCAACTATAAACACTCTCGCTTTTCATGCCAATCCGTAAACCTAGTTTGCATGCTAATGAAAATCCTGACAGTTTTATCTATCCTTAAGATTTTTTACCTAGTACTGGTTCAGCAAAGTTCTTGCATGTCAAGAGGGTATTTTGCTATGTAAAAAAGAGTTTGGGATCATAAACCAAATGACCCTCAATACTATGTATGCAAGCCTACTACCAAAGGGTGGATGAAGATTCCAAATCCTAAGACACATTTTTTCACGAGTAAAATTTGCTTGGTGGTGATGAGGAACAGCCCTTTACATCACAAAATATTTAGGGTTTCGAGCAAAGAACAAATCGCGTATATATGTTATATACATGTGAGGTGTTTGATTCTAAGGATTGGAAGCGGAAGCGGTTATATGATATAAACTTGTCACAATATTCATGAATTTTTACTAGTAATGAAGATTCAGTAATGGTTCCTGGGATGATTTATTGTTCGATCTCGCCGTATGAACGTATATTTGATTCAATACGTACAAGGGGAGTAAAGATTAATCCATCTTCTACAATCATTGTCGGGTGACGATTTGAAATTTTACAATCCTAAGTTCCTAGTAAATTATGTTGACTTGACTGTTTTTAATTTGCTATTGATTTTAATGTAATTTGGTAAAATTAATTAATTATGGTCATTTAATGTATTACTATTATCATAGGCATTACTCATATAAAATAGTTATTTGTTTCTTTTGTTAGCATTTTTTGTATAGCTTATAAAAACAAACATGTATTCAACAATGATATGTATGAAAGAGAATACCATTTCTACAAGGTATCAGAGTTTAGATCTTAGTACTTGTGTGAATTTTTTCTATGGATTGACAGAAATGTAAAAAAAAAATAAATAAATAAATAAAACAAGCAAACATGAGAGGTAGAGAATGAGAGAGAGATTTCTAAAAGTTTGAGAATAGGAGATCAAACTCCTTCAACACAAAACTCCTAAATAGATACATCAATACTTGTAGACTTAACATCCAGAATATCACAAATATGACATCAAACACTAGCTGTAACAAATTGTTCTTTTGCACAAAATGAATCAAGTAATAGCAATTGGATCATTGATTCAAGAGCAAGTGATCACATGATATTCGACCCATAAGATTTTTCTGAGACAACTCAACCAAGATGGGCATATATCACTAATGTAAATGGTGTGAAATACCCCATTACAGAGGTTAGAAAAGTAGCACTTTCATCCTCACTCTCTTTATCAAATACTTTATTGATTTAAGCACTTTTAAGTATATTGTTATCTATCGAACAAGTTATTGAAGAATTGAACATTTGGTATTAATCTATCCTAAATTTTGCTTGTTCAAGATTTCTCACCAAGGAGATTATTGGTCATGGTCCTAAAAGAGGGGGGCTGTACTATATGGATCATTTTAGTATTGGTTAAGCCAACAATGTTGGTCGAATGTTGATAAAGAGCAAGAAATTTGGTTATGGCATCTTCGGTTAGGACATCCATCATTTTCCTACCTAAGACATTTATTTCTAAATTTGTTCTCTAATTTAGATAACATAAAGTTGGAATGTAAAACTTACATTCTTGCTAAAAGTCATTGAGTTTCCTATTCAATAAATTCAAAAAGATGTGATACATTATTTATGTTGATCCAGTTTGATGTTTGGGGACCAGCTCCATTTCAATTTCTTCAAGAATTAGATGGTTTGTGATTTTTGTTGATGATTGCATGCGTATGATGTGGCTAGAATTTTTCACTCTTTCCATACTATGATTAAGACCCAATTTTGCTAAAGTTCAAGTCTTTTTTTTGATAATCGAGGAGAATGTGACAATAAAGAGTTATAGGAATATATTCAAATGAATGGATTGTACCGCGAAATGATATACTCAAACTCCACAGCAAAATGGCATCGCGAGAGAAAGAATAGACACATTTTAGAAACAACTTGGTTTCTTTAAATATCCAATGCACCTCAAAGGTATTGGATAGATGCAGTTACAATTGCAATTTACTTGATGAATTAAATGCCCTCTAGAGTGTTAAACTTTAAGACTCCATAACAATCTCTTGCTCATTATATACCTTTACCATCCATCCTTATACTTCCACCAAGAATACTTGGACGTGTGGTTTATGTCTATCTTCACAAGAATCAAAGGACCAAACTTGATCCATGTGCAATTCGTTGCATATTTTTAGGCTATGTGCAACATAAGAAGGGATAATGAAGCTATGATATTGCAACAAGGCAAATGTATATCACAATGGATGCTACATTTCTATAAAATGAATATTTCTTTCGAGAACCAAATTCACATTATTTTCTTCAGAGGAAGTAGATTGGTGAAGAGAATAATATGAACGATGTTTGTTGGGAGAATTGGCCATGTTTTCAAGACACAAATGAGGAAATGACTAGAGTTGAAGATATGTCTAGTAAAACAAGATGAGAAACAAGAAATGACATGAAAGATGGGAAAGAAGAGGAAATGAAGAGGTTAATACTCAACGACATGGTGTAAGAGATGGGCAAGAAGGAGGAAATGAAGAGGTAGAAACTCAACAAGGACAAAAACAACCCAGTGCCTTCTTAAGTCAATATCAACTGACCAAACTCCTGAGAATAATCCTGAGGTATAGTCCCCTAATCCCTCTTCTAATAATAATAAAATACTCTTGTTGGATATAAATTACCTCCCAGGTACAATAAGGGAAAGCCACTAAATTGATATTCCCCAAAACATAGCAAGGAAGGAACTAAATATCCAATTGCCAATTATGTTAGCACTTAGAAAATGTCACACACACTCAAGAAATTTATGCATAAGCTATCTTTCAAGTACATCCCAAATACAATTCAAGTGGCTTTAAATGACCCCAGATGGACCCATGCAATAACCAATGAAATGACAACACTACAAAAGAATAATACATGGAAGCTCATAACACTACCAAAAGCAAGAAAATAGTAGGATGTAAATGTGTGTTCTCTATTAAATATAAGGAAGATGGAACAATAGATCGATATAAGGCAAGGCTCATCACAAAAGGATACATACAATAATATGGCATTGACTACCAAGAAACATTTCACCAGTAGATTAAATATAATCAAAGTTTTACTATCAATTGCCACCAATTTGGATTGGCTATTGCATCAATTTGATGTAAAAATGTGCATTTGTTCATGGGGACCTCGAGGAAGAAGTTTACATGGATTTCTCACCTGGCTTTACTGCATCATAATCTAGGGTAGTATGCAAGTTGCAAAAGGCATTATACGGCTTAAAATAGTCACCAAGGGCATGGTTTGGATGGTCTAGCTTAGCTATATAGAAGTGCGGGTACAAACAAAGCAATTCAAATCATACTTTATTCTTAAAGCATCAAGGAAGGTTGGTTACTACCCCTTTCATTTATGTCAATAATATGACAAATACAGGAAATGATGAGAAGGAGATTACGAGCCTGCAAAAACATCCAACAATTGAGTTTGAAACAAAAAATCTTGGACGCTTGAAATATTTTTTAGGAATTGAGGTGGCTTGATTAAGTCAAGGAATATTTCTTTCACAAAGAAAGTACGTACTAGACCTTTTAGCTGAAACAGGCATGATTGACTGTAATCCAGCAGACACTCCATTAGTTCAAAACTGCAAACTAGCAGAATGTTTAGATCATATATCCACCAAAAAAGAAAGATATCAGTGGCTCGTAAGGAAGTTAATTTGCTTGTCTCACACACGCTGGATATTGCTTATGTCATGAGCCTACTATGTCAGTTTATGCATAATCTGAGTAAAGAACATATGGAAGTTTTAACTCGAATTTTACGGTATATAAAGGCATCTCTAGGAAAAAGGCTCATGTTTAAAAAGTGAAATCATTTAAAAATTGATGATTATATGGATACAGATTGGGCGGGAATCATTTCTAATAGAAAGTCCACATGTGGGTACTTTACTTTCGTTGGAGGCAACTTAGTCTCATGGAGAAGCAAGAAACAAAAAGTAGTTACATTATCTAGTGCAGAGGTTGAGTTTTGTGGTATGGTAAAAGGATTTTGTGAGTTGTTTTGGTTAAAAGAGCTGTTAAAAGAAATTAGCTACTCATTTGTGTCAAGCATGTGACTGTCTTGAGACAATAAAGCTGCCATAGAGATTGCACATAACTCGGTTCAACATGATAGGACAAAACATGTTGAAGTATATTGATATTTTATCAAAGAAAAACTCGAGGCAAAGATGGTTCAATTTCCTTTTGAAAAATCAGAAGACCAACTAGCAAACATTCTCACAAAAAGCTATTTCTAGCAAAGTGTTCCCTATCTCACTAGACAAATTGGGCATGAAAGATATCTATGCACCAACTTGAGGAGGGGTGTTGACTTAATTGTCTTTAATTTGCTATTGATTTCACTGTCTTTAATTTGCTAAAATTACTTAATTAGGATCATTTAATGCATTATCATTATCTTAGGCATAACTCATGTAAAATAGTTATTTCTTTTCCTTTGTTAGTATTTTTCTATAGCCAATAAAAATAAACATGTATTCAACAATGATATGTATGAAAGAGAATACCATTTCTACAAATCATAGAGGGAAATTGGGAATTGTAAGGACAAGCTATGATGAAAAATCAATGGCTTTATGGATCATGGAAAGGAGGAATATTTGGAGAATGGAGAAAACATGCAAGTTGAATCATGTCTGAAGAAGGAGAGCGATTTACATCCTTTGGCACAATACAACAACAATATTGCACTCATGAGGAGGCCATATAACGTTGAATTTTATGACTTTTCAAATTTTAGTACGAGGATGGTGATGAAGACCAACTACGTTAGGGTTGAGAATAGATTCTTTTACAATGCAGACTTCGAACCATGTAATTTAGGACCTAAACGATGATTTTTGTTACTATCCTAGTTGCAAGAAGGAGCCGACTGTAGATTTGTATGGAAAAAATTGATGAGATTTTGGGATTTTTTTATATTTGTAATTTTATTTTGCTAATATGAATTTTTTGTTGTTGTTTTGATGATTTTTTAATTACTAAGTCCACTTCCTTTATATTAAAATTTACTAATGATCTTAATTGGATTTTTCCCTTCGTTGTCATCCTTTTTCTATGCTCTTGATATATAAAACTTTTATGTCTCTTATATTAAAACTCAGTGGAAAAGCTATGCATCTTGAAACTGAAAGAACTACATGTTAAACAGGAAATAAAGATAGAACAAGGTTTGAGGTGTTCTAATCCGAGCCTTATTATGTACGCCAAACGTGCAATGATCCATAACTTAGCTAGGTTCACTTGTCGTGTCATAGCACCTTTGGATAATGCTATTCAAGTGCTGGCTGATTAGGATTAGGGAAGGGCAGATGTTGGAATAACACTGACTGGCTAGGAGTGTATAACATTAAATAATATATATGATATGTTAAATATGTCTACAATTACATATGTTATACATATCATTAACTATAATAATTGTAAATATGTTTATTATGTTGGAAAATTATTTATGTTATGATTTAATTATATGTATATGTGCACAGATTTTGTAGGTTATATTATATATTCAAAATAAGATAAAATCAATAATAAATTGTACAGAATGGCATCTTAATCTTAAAATTATTTTGCCAACCAAAGATATTTACAATTCTATTTTTGTCAACCACCTAAAAGAGCTATTATTTATACTTAATATATGCTATAACCATTTTATTCCATCATAGTCCTTAAGTAACCACCCATGGTGTAACTTGTAAGGATTGTCAAAGTATACCTTTTGCAAAGGGAATCCATTAGTAACTACATTCAAATTCATAATAGACAAATAGTTAAAAAGAGTAATTAATAAACCCATTCCATTATGCAAATTAACTTGTAGTCCAGGGATTTGGACTTTACAAGCATTCAATTGTGTGCAAGATAACTTAGTCTTATACTCAATTTGTACCATCTATTAATTTTTTTCCTATAACGCCATTTTAGATCTATGTAAAATAATTTTGTTAGAAAACAAACACCAAGTAGGGATAAAATATGATTTCACAACGCTTCAGTATTATTGTATCCTATTCTTCAAAAGTGCAATAGCTTCTCCTAGCAACATAACTATTCATCGGGTCATAAGTAAATTTGCAATTTGTATTATAATATTTCCAGACCCTGGCCTAGCCCTAGACCCAGCCCTTTTCTCCTTTCAACTCAGAGAGAGATTAAATATCCATCTTTCCATAGTTTTAATATTTCATAACAAGCAAAATATATACAACATTGATATTTCATTCCATTATAATATAAATAGTGATACAACCAAAGAAGTTTTGACCAAATTTTTTTAATCGATCATAACATGACGAATCAATTTCATAATTCCAATTTGATCAATCTCACACAATTTTGTTCACTAAACTAAAATATTAATCAATGTTGTAATTCCATTATCGGCTAGAAAACTCAATAGAAAAGCAATAATCATCGATTAATTATAATAAAATTAATGAAAAATTATTTTTTCAAAACTCATGCTCCAATTCCACATGTAAAACTGAATTTTGCAGTCATAAAATATAATAAATTTAGGATCTTGAATAGATAGTTCATTACAGACTATTAGGATATGATATGATGTATCTGATGCAGAAGATGCTATATCTAGTAGAGATTAAGGAACACCACCTCTTAATTGCAAAAAATAATTTCCCTCTCTTAACTTGAAATATTCCAAATCTTTACCTAACTAATTAGAAAGTTTAATTGAACAATATAATAGGTGAATAATTTTGAATTAGAATTAGAATTCAATCTAAAAATTTAACTTAGATAGTTTAGTTGAATCAAGTGAAATAAGTTATAAGATATAATTAGATAACTTAGTATAATTAATTAGTAAAATGGATTAGGTTAAAATTGAGATTTCAATTTATCCATTTTCAAATTGTTTAATTGTTTTATCTAACTATTTCTTCAAATTGAAATTATAATCTTTCGAATTTTACAACTATAACCTCTTTTCTTGAAATTCAAATCTCTAAACTCTTAAACTTTCAAATTAAATATTTTGCAAACTCCTAAACTCTTGAATTTTACTTTGGCTTCCATATCCTTAATCCCTATAAAGTTTGATTTCATTTACCTATATGAAAATACCAATTTTAAACCCAAACTCAATTTAATATCAATTTCTTGTATATTAAATTTTAAACTATATATTTTATATCAAGATATTAATTTCTAATATATAGACTCTCAAATTATTTTCTAATTATTTATGAAACTTAAAATAAATGGTTTAAACCTAATACCCTTATTTTAAAATATCTTCCTTTTCCTTTTTGTTTTTCCTTCTCTTGCCTTTCCTTTTTCTTTTTCTTTTTCTTTTCCACTTTGCTCTTTCATTTTTTACCTTCTCTCTCTTCTTTTTCTCTTCTTTCTCTCAAATCTATCAAATGATCTTAGTTTCAACAAGAATCAAAAGGGAATTAAAGTTAGAAAAATAAAATAGAAGATGGAAAGCAATATCATGGTAACTTCAACAATAAGAAATGAGGATCAAGTAACTAGAATTGGCTAAACATGTAAGTTTTGTTGGTTTGATTGTTGTTATTACATGTTTACAATGCTAGTTATAAGTAGAATTTAAGATGAAACATGTAAGCTTGTAACATAAGAACTTATAGCTTAAAACATAAATGAAGCATGCATTTTAAAGTTAGGATTTTGATGAGATATGAAGTAAAAACATGTATATGGATGTTGTAAATCATAGTTCTGAGTTAGTATGATGAGTATAGGATGTTAGATGTTGAAAAATGATGTAAAACAAGTGTAAAATAGGTTTAGTTTTCGAATATAAAAACAAAGTAAAGAGTATAGGGGAAACACGAGGGACTATATTCAGTCATGCTCTTCACACCAGAGAAGAAACATGGCTGAACATGACCAATTGTATCTAACCATGCTTCTTTCTGTTTTATTTTACATATGGATTTCCAGAATAGCATAGTTAGAACACGACATTACCTATCTTCCTGTGTTTCTTTCTATTTCTTGCATGTATAACATGTTAAGTAGAAGACGTCTAGAACATGGCTATATATATATATATATATATATCTTAATGTGCTCCTCTTTGGTCCTTGAACATTTTGCATATTTATGAAATATGACTAAAACACAACATAATGTATCCATCGTGTTTCTCTCTAATCTTTGAGTGATAATATATCAAGTGAAATATGATAGGAACATGACCCATTACATTACGTTGTGCTTCTCAATGGTTTTTCAAAACAAAGCAAAACACAACGGAAACATGGCTTGGTGTCTTTGATTGTGTTTCTTCTTATGCTTGTACACAAGTGAAATACGGCTTATGCATCCACTTGTGTTCTTCATAAAAATTAAAAGTAATTAAAATAAAATAAAATAATGAATAAAAATAAAATGACATAGAGGAATGATAATTAATGCAATGTGTTGGTTAATTTATATAATTAAGAATCAAAATAGGTTTAATAATTAATTTAAGTTAACATAGCTTATAAGTATAAAATGAACTTAGTAAATTATCTTAAGTTCAACATGGCTTAATGAACCTTAATGAGTTAAAATAAATTAAATCTATTAACCAACTTAGATGAGTTAAGTTATAATTATACAATGTAACTTGAAATGTAGAGTAAAATAATAAACTTATGTTAATATGAATTTTAGGTATAAAATGGTTTAGTTAATATAATATATATATATATGCTCAACTTGACCTAATAAACTTCAATAAGCTAAAATGAATTAGATTAATTCAGTCTAATCAACTTAGCTAAGACTAATTAATATAGATTCAACATGAAATTAGTTTAGATAATATAAATATTAAATGATAGGTTAAATCAATAGATAATATAATGAATCTAAAATATGATAGACCAAAACTAGGTTAATGAAAATGATTTGACGGACAACGGACAACGGAGAACTATCCACATCTTGGTAGGGCGATCTTCACAACCATGACAGGTTTCTTATTTTTATGTATGATCAAATGAAAACATGAAATGAATGCTTAATATGAAATTTAATGGAAGTTAATAAATAATTGAACTGCTCATATAATTTAATCTTTGAACAGATGTTTGAATTTGACTTCTATTTCTTCTAGATTATCTTTTGATTGGATTTTTAATCATCAAGTACGTAGTAACTTGTATGTTGTATGTTATGATAGACATCTTAAATGAATTAAAACTTAAACTCGACTTAATAAACGATTGTTGCTTGTGCTTATGTCATTGAATCTGGTCAAGGAAGTGACAATCTTGTCTGGAGTCATGCATAGTAGTTTAGGCATTTAGGCCACTCCCTTACGATAATGTAATGGCAATTCATAAGTAGCTCAGTGGGTAGCTGATGGGGTAAGTAGTATCGGCATAATGTTTGCTTAAGCTTAGGTGAAGTGACATGGTTTAGTTTACGTTTATGGGACCGATTGAACTAAACGATATTATGGATTGAGATAAATAAAGCTGTGTAATGGTTGTAAACTCTAGATGAGGTTACTTTCTCTTTTTCAGTTAGATATAGGAGATATAGATATTCGGACTACCTATATCAACTCCCTAAGTAGCTATTATTACTCAGGTTCCCCAGATTCCTAGAGGTGTGATTCAGAGTGTGAGTGCTTCAGTCTTAATTTCTTGGTTTAAATTATAGATATAAATTATTTAGTGTTGCATTGCACTAGATGAAACTTGTGTGTCATTTCGTGTGTGTTTGTGTTACTGTTGCACTAGGCTTGGCTCATTATGTTACTCTTTCCAGTGTTGATGACAATTTGATGATGATGTGGATGATAGTGATATTAATGATGATGTTTGGTTGGGAGTATAAGATAACTCAGGGAGGATTTGTTGTTGAGTAAGACAAGTTAGGATCTCAAGATTTTTTTTTTTGTTTGAGACTAGATTTATCTTTTAAAGTCTATATATTCTTTAAAGGATTAGTTAAGAAGCCTATGTTTTGTAATAAGCTCTTTAAAGCTTTTTTTAGCATTATAATTGGTATAGGTGATACCTAATGGTATGGTTTTCTTTTATAAACGTTATAAATGGGTGTTAAGAAAAAATTGCAACACGTAAAGCACACATATAGATTTACATGGAAAACTCTTGATAGGAAAAACCACATGCACATAAGAGAGAATTCACTATATATTAAAAGAAAACTACAAGAGCGTCATATAAGAAAATGATGATCATCACAAACCCTAACAACACACACACACAGCCTTGTGTTGACTCAAGGCTGGCTGTATACGTTCACGCGATGGCTAACTTAAGTACTTTTCAAAGCCAACACAAGGCCGGTGACCTTGTCTCCAAAGTTAGCGGCTCTAGTTTAGTTTTCACTAGATTCGTTTCATCATAAAAAAACTACGATTTTTACCTTGACATGAATTCAAGAGCAGAAAACATTAACTCCAAACTTTAACATAAAAACAAAACATTCTCCACCTCTTCCACAAAACCCAAAAGAGCATAAATCAACAATAAACACCAACCAAGTCTAGGCAATGCTCAAACTTGACTATAGAAAGTGACTTAGTCATCATATTAGCTGGATTATCATGAGTACTAATTTTACTTACAACAATATCTCCACAAGTGAAAAGTCACACATAAAATGATACCAAACATTAATGTGCTTTGTCCTCTTATGAAACATCTAGTCTTTGTAAAGAAAATGGTACTTTGACTATCACAAAAGTTGATTGCATGATAGAGACTCATAATTTGTTAGTCAATTTTGGAAAATTTGTATGAATCTTTAGGTACTTTGCTTCAGTTTAGTACCTCATTTCATCCATAGACAGACAGGCAATCAAAAAGAACAATTCAAATACTATAAGATATGTTGAGAGCCTGTGCATTAGACTTTGGAGGGCGATGGGATGACCATTTACCTTTGGTTGAATTTGCAAATAGTAATAGTTACCAATCAACCATACAAATGGCTCTATGTGAAGCCCTATATGGAAAGAAGTGTAGATCTCTTCTACATTGGGACGAGCTTTGATTGGCCCAGATTTGGTATAGCAAGCTGTTGATAAGATCCAGTAGTCAAACAAAGAATGAAAGCGGCTCAAGACAGATACAAAAGCTATATTGATATAGGAAGAAGACCTCTTGAATGCAAAGTCGGTGATCATGTATTCCTCCGAGTATCATCGACAAAAGGAGTATTTAGATTTGGTGTCAAGGGAAAGTTAAATCTGAGATATATCGGTCCGTTTAAGAGCTTAGAAAGAATTGGACCACTGGCTTATAGATTGGCTTTACCCCAGAATTTATCTGACTACACAACGTTTTTCATGTATCTCAGTTAAGGAAATGTGTATTAGGTCCCGATGTTATCATCGACATGAATCAACCGGAAATTCGGCCAAATTTGACTACGGTTGAAAAGCCTATAAGGATTTTGGGTAGAATGGATAAACATTAAGGAAAAAAAATAATTCCTATGGTTAAGGTGCAATGGAGTAGCCAAAGTGAATGGGAAGCTATCTATGAAATTGAAAGAGCCATGAGACAAAAGTACCATGAGTTATTTGAGCTATGAATAAGGTAAGTTTCGAGGATGAAACTTCTTAAAGGAGGAGAGAGGGAAATATCCAAAATTTTAATGCATAATTAATTTAAATACACATGTAATATGTTTACTTGAGATATAGAATTATAGTAGATAATTAGATAATAAAATATGATGTGCTAGCATGAATTATTAATTTTGATGTATTGTATGTTTAATTGTGTATATAAATTAGAGTTAAGGTAGTATTGTATGTTGTGTGTGTTAGTGGGTTTTGATAATAGTGTTGATAGTTGTTTAATGCATGAAAAACATACGTTTTATTGGAGCAAAACCCAACAAAAACCCAATCCTAGGCTTGGTAGAAAATTTGGCTCATATAAAGCCTAAACCAAGCCCAAAACAAAGGCAAAGCCCACTTAAAAATCTGCCAACAAAATCAAACATAAGGGATAAATATCAACTTTCATTTTTTGCTAAAATCACAAACCAAAAATAAACCCTAAATTCGTCGGTTCTTCAACCTCCAATTCTCCAACCTTATCATTCATATTTCTTTGCTCAATTCACCAAGAATTCTCTTTCAATCATCATCTACAAGTTAAGGTAAGCTCACATGTCTTTTTGTGATGATTATTATCTCTTTATTCCATGAAATTTCTATCAAAAGTTAGCCTTATGTTAGATTACAAGTAATGTTGATATGTTGAATTGGTTGTTGAGTTATTGAGAAAGCTTTTAGATTCTTGAAGTTGTAGTACATGAGTTCTTGAATTGGTTGTTGAGTACAAGAAGTGTTGAAGTTATTGTGAACATAAAAGTTGGAGATGAATGGTTTGATTCTTGATTCTTGATGAGTGATGATTGAAGTTGTTTGATGTGAATGATGAGAAGTAATTATGTTTTCGGTGTTGTTGGGAGTATATGGTGGATTGTATATGGTTTTTGTTAAGTTTAAGTTGATTTAGAATAAGTAAAAAGTGATAAAATGAAGTAGAAAAATAGGGGAGTTGCATCTTTGAAAGCTGCAAAATTTGTGTTCTAGGGTGTATGGGACGTGTAGGCGCCCGTACTGATCCATACGGGGGCATGACATAGCCCGTGGTGGCTACTAGTCGTTTTGTCCTAGTGTGCACGGCCATGAGCATGGGCCATGCGGTAGGCCGTGTGGGTAGAGCTGGGCATAAGAGCCGTGGCCTGGGGGTCGGCTCATTTACTCGCTTAAAAAAGCTAGTTGTAGCCAATTTTTTTTCACTTGTTTAAATGCGGGCTGATTTGGCCCAGCCCGTAGGCTAAAGTAGGCTGGCCCATGATGGGCCAGCCCGACCCAAGGGCTAAGAGTGAAAAAAAAAAAGGCAAAAGAGAGGAAAAATGTAAGAATAAAAATAGTACAATAACATATTTATGATTATTTATGATATATTATGGAAGAAAATATATTAATACATGCATCATAAGCATTATAAATTTTTTAAGTGTATATTTGTTGTTTTAAACATAATATAATATCTAATAAATTATTTAAAAATTTTGTTTTTATTTAAAGCAATGAAAATGGTAACAAAATTAATTTTTGATATATATAATATTAAAATATATAAATATTCTAATTTTTATATAAACTAACATAGGAAAAATAAGAAAAATAAAAAGAAATAAAAAATTTATTTGGCCTACTGTGGGGCCTGTTTAGCCCACGGGCCAAAGTGGGCCCTGCCTGGGCGGAGAAATTTTGGCCTGTTTGACCCATGGGCCTATGTAGCCGGCCCGGCCCTACCCGCCAGGCCCGTTTGCCCAACTCTATGTGTAGGGAACAGACCTTAGCCTTCTTGCCGTATATGGTCAGCATAGCCACGAGCATGGACCATGCGCCAAATCGTGCAGGACCCTGTTTCCTTTAAAAATATATATTTTTTCAAATTAAAAATAAAAGTACATGTTTTATATATATATATATATGTTATATATGTTCATATAACTATTAAATGAATGATTTGAATTTAGTTTTATTCAAGTTTTATTTTGAATAAAAAATTTAGAACTTGCTTAAAGTTAATATTTTACTTTACATGAATTTATTTCTTTTATTTCAGATAATCCATCTCAATTGAAAAAGTCTATAAGTCTTTTATCATATATTCTAGGTATACAGTAACTTTGATTGTTGTTTGCTTAGAATAAGCATAATTTAAATCAATTCTAATCAAATAGAAATTATACGTTGTTTCAATTGGTTGTGTTTTTCGCCGTTTAATCTGGTTTAGGGAGCGACAACCTTATCAGAGTGGATACGGTGGGTAGGCACTTAAGCCACCTCTGTCATGGTGCCATGACATTTATAAGTGGCTCGGCAAGTAATTGATAAGGAGAATAGTGTCGATGTAACATTTACTTAATTTTAAGAAGAAATAATATGATTTAGTTCATATTTATGAGACCGGTTGAACTAAGTGATATTATGGATTAATTAAGTAAAGTTGAGTAACGGCTATTAACCCTAGATGAAATTACTTTTCTCTTTATTAGTTATATCATTTAGGAGATATAGGTATTTGAGCTGCCTATATCAAACCCCCAAGCATTGTGTCATTACTTAAAACCCTTAGCTTCCCAGTGGCTTACTCCAGAGTTTGAATACTCCTTTGTTGATTTACAAACTTAATTAATAGATAATAAATGGATAGTTTATGCATTGCATTTAGTCTAAGAGTTCTTGTCACTATATATTTGCTTTTGTTACTTACGTACTAGGCCTTTGGCTCATAATCTTTTATTTCAGGTGTTGATGATGAAGAGTTTTATACTCAATTGGGATATGGAACCGATTTTGAGGGCTTTTTGGACGCCTAGGATGATTAGAAGCCCCAACCTCTATGAAAGAAAATCTTTTATAATAGATTAGGTGGAATATGTTTTTGGAATAATGTAACAGTGATTAGATGTTTTGATAACTTATATGTATTATATTTTAAGTATGACCTAGAGTATAAGTTCAGAAGTTCTTATGTTTGTGTGTGTATATATATATATATATATATGCAGTATTCCTTTTGCCTTGTTTATGCAAGTGGTAAGAAAGTTTGTAATATTATGTATGAATTTCTTTTTATGAAATGTTATCAAATGGTTCTTATAACATATTTAGGTAAGCAATTCTACAAACTTTCTTTTTACAGACAGTCTTACATGTAATCATAAAGGTTATGTGTGGCTGGGAAATTAGATTTGCATGTTTTAATTAAATAGCAAATCTGAGTCCTTACAATAGTTGAAAAATAAGAAATAAATTTGATTAGTATTTTATAAAACTCCAATCAGATGATTATTCAATCGTATTTATTACTTGTGTTGATAACATCAACACATTTAATGTCATGAGTAGTGTGTGGGTATGAATCCGGATGCAACGATCACGTACGTGTCGCGTGACTATCGCGCTACGCGTGACCTAGGGAAACAACATGTGATAGGATGATTAAGAGAGAATCGTGTAGGGAGGAGGAGTAGGCAATCTCAATAGGCTCTAACACACGTGTGACAGGTAAGGGAGCGAAATAGCATCAACCTCACTGAGTACTATGTGTGGGTATGTTCTTGAGTAAATTAAGTGTTTGATTCACCAAGACGGAAATCCGGCAGCACGACGGCGTTCGTCCAAGATTTCACCCTATCCAAATGAGGTAAGGACTAAGGTATTTATAGAGAATCTAGTTGTCGATGTCATCCGTCAGATGAGACAGACGACCGACGGCTAGGATGAGTCCCTCTCATTATGGATATGGATGTAGGCTCTCTTATAGACCCAGGCCCATAAGGCCTTCATTGTAATGTGTGTGAGCCAATTTGAGAAAGGTTGGAATTGGTTAGCCCAATTCCAACGGGCCCTACTCCAAGCCTTCCATGCCAATTCTCCCATAATCATCCCAATTGAATTGGGTTTAACTCTTTAAGCCCTGTCACATTAGCCCAAAGAGTTAAATCCAAATAAGAATTAGGCTCAAGGCCTTTGTAATCAAACTTGTACATCTACATTTTGCCCCCTGACCAAAGTCTTTCGAGCCATGTCGAAAGGATTTGGGCATTAATCAAGCCCTTTCAAATGACAAAAGTCTCATCCAGCGCATGTGTGCTAGCTGCACTGCTGCTTGGTGTGTTAATTTCTTAATGGCTTGCAATGTAGGAATCTGGTGCAACATTTTCAAATAAATCTCCTTCTTTAGGAACAAAGCCTGAGATACTCGACAAGCTGCAGCCTGTAATAATGGCTCTTTGTCATTTTCGAACCAACTTTCCAGTAATTGTTTGCATTTGAGAACTCTGTTGCACCCTATAGGAGTAGAATCTTGATAGAAGCTTATTCACCGCATTGTTTTCGTTCGTTTGAGTGATCTTGTTCCTTTACTCCCAAAACAATGTGTTATGCCTATGACATGAATCTTCCTCGCTTACTTTGCATGAATAGTTTATACTATCATAAATTGAGCCCGATTGAGCCTGTATCGATTTTTTGAATCTTCTTGCTCTTCTAATAAAGACTTTGCTTGAGTTGGGTCTTATGAAGCCCTCTACCATATCATCATTCATACTTGTCTCAATCGAATCAAAGTGAAGAGCAATATATATATCATTCCTATAAGGTAGGGTATCGGAGCACTTTGGGTTTCTTCCAAAAAAATGATGTTGAACATTGATCTTCCATAAAATATAGTCCCATAATATGTAAATTATAACTTCCACCGTTGATGTTTGTTGGAGAAGATTATAGAACCTTCCTGTAAAACCCTAGAATATATAATATATATATATTTTTTTTTTACCAAAAAAGGAAACCTATCTAAATAATACCTAGAGCGAAAATAGATGGGCGGATGAGATTAATGCCACAGGCGGCATATAAAAAGATTATCCTATGAAAAGATATGACATGAAAAAAAGTTACTAAAAATAGTAAAAACGCTGTTTTGAAGGCCTAAACGAAGGAATTTGACCGAAACCAGCTTGGATCATGAGCAAAGCTAATGAGTATTGCTCGTTGGACCGTTTCCCTTCAGAATATGGTCTCGCTCGGTAAAAATTCAAAACTCCCCAAAATTACGAAACTGCCATCTCAAAATCACGAAACTGCCATCGACACTATTTTTCCTTTTCTGCTAACGTTTTTTTTTTTTAAATTATTTCTGAATTCATACTATTGGATTCACATGCACCCTGCCCCTGCATGCCAGCATGCGAATTTGGTACAATGTGGTACTATTTTGTACCATTAGTGAGGTGTTCGCTTCTGATTGGTTCATTAGGCACTCATTCCTCCTTTTTCATTTTATCTGCTAAATGAGGTACAACATTTCTCTCCATTTTTGCAGCGTCCTTGTTTTCGTCTGCTAAATATAAAGCACTACTACCCACATTCCCATGACAAGCAGCTGCAAATAACAATAACCTTCATGAAGAAGAAAAAAATTGAAACTCTCTCTTTCTTTCTCCTACTGTGATCTGCCCTAACACACCAAAAAATAGTATAACATATATTGTAGTGGTCATTCTTGGAGGTCGGTCGGTCGGGACAGCTGACAAAGAGACCCCTTGAGAGTCAAAAGAAGACACTTTTGGTTGCAGTTACCTGCCACTGTGCCTCACTTGACCTCTTGGTATACTCTATTCGGTTGGAATGAGACCGCTCTGAGTCTACTGCTGCTCAACTTTGAATGAGAAGCTTGTAATCATGTATGAATATTAGATTAGTCCATCCTCATTATACCTCCGTTCCTATCTTTTGGAAGGATATCCTTTGTCAAAGAATGGACAATGAAAGGAGAGCCAAGTCTTGGACGATGCACTGCAAAGTGTAGACCGTTTTTTTTTTCTTGATATTACTCTTTTCAGATGAACATGATCCCTTCCTGTTGTTCCAAATATTTCCATGATAGCTGTTTGGTTTTCATGCCATTTCGTCATGGTGTGACAGGTTTTGCTACGTGTAAGTCCATGAGGGTCCGAATCAATAGCTGCTTACATGCATGTTCCAATCCCCAAAGAGAAGCATCATTGTTTTTGCAAATCTATCTGATCACGTGCCTCGAAGCTAGACTATTATTGTAAGTAGATTTAGAGTAATTTTTCTTCTTACTGTTTCATTGTCATGTTCACATTCTGGGTCTCCACTGCTATAATTTATGGCATACATGGTCTGATACACATTACTGCTTAAATAAAATTTCTGCTATGCAGTTCTTTCCCAAAACAGAGAAGTATGTGTCATTGTTTACTAAAGATGATGATTCGGAGACAATTGACAGAAGAAATAACTTGCGTAAGCAGATTAAGGATAATTTAGTTG
The DNA here is from genome assembly GCA_024138025.1 of Combretum micranthum. Lineage (NCBI taxonomy): Eukaryota > Viridiplantae > Streptophyta > Magnoliopsida > Myrtales > Combretaceae > Combretum > Combretum micranthum. Next base: position 83,214 of record JAMXBD010001201.1, read on the forward strand.
CTGTTGCTGCCAGTGGAAAGGATTTGGAAGTAACAACATTCCTCTAATTTATTTACATATATATTGATGATTCATCCATGGAATTATGAATTGTACCTTTCTTATCCAAACACAAGGGATATGAAGGCTAGAACCAAAGGTAAATGTTCAATTTGATGAGGAAATTTTGTGGCTGGTAGCTTCTTATCTGTCTGATTGTGGACAAAATATTGTGCATCTGTCTGACTCTGTGTCCTGGTGCAAGGCTTGGAGAGTTTCAAATGGTAAATATAGGATTATCACTTATTCTTTTGTGACTCCTTTCACTTCGTTGAATATCCTTAGGGACATGTTTTGTGTTTCTTCTCCCTGGATGACCATTGTCAGGATGTTTGTTTGCTCCACAGACATTATGTTTTACTTTGGTATGGAAAATAATCCAAAGTAACCTAAATTATTGTGGAGGATATGCAGATAGTAGTTTCCTTCGAGATAATATTCCAGAGTATCTAATAGTTGTGTTTACTGTAAAGTGGTGGTGGTTTGAGGTAATTGAATTTTCAAAATTGTGCTTTTTTAAAAAAAAAAAAATTAATAATGTGCTTATTTGTTCAGCAGGGAGTAATTGAATGAATCCATTTTCTCGAGAGGATTAGGGAATTTGCTTCTAGGGAAATGAATCTTCTGATAATTTGATTGCTACATGACAGTTTCCCTTCAAAAATATACATTGGGTCCATTCAATAGAGATGTTAATTGTTGATAGAACAGGTAGCAGGTGACTTTGGGTGCATGCTGAGACAGTGAGAAATAACTTAGTTCTGTGAGGTTTCTAGTATTGGAAAATTAGTAACGAATAAAGCCTATAAAGCAATATAAAGGGCTGATGTGAATATATTAGTAACGAATAGTCTTATCAAGGCTGAGTTGGCTAATTGGAAAGATAGAGGTATGGGAGAAAAGAAGTGGAGGGAGGCAGTTATACATTTCACTTGTGCATGAGTCAAGAGTTATCTTGAGCAGAGTTGCTTACGTGAGTTTTCATTCCTCAGTTTGTGTTCTTCTAGTTTTGTGAATTGTGAACTTTCATTCATGTCTTATCAACTGGCACCATCTGTGGAAATTGTAATGGAGGGAGATGACATGAATAGAGGTGCATGTGGGTGGAGTACAGAAGCATATAGAAGTTCAGGGTGGAAATGTGTAATGACTAAGTTGCAACGATAACCCTAGCTCAACCTATGGATCTTTGCTTCGATGTTGAGCGAGAATTTGAATATGGATTTATGTTTTTACTCGAAATCAAAGAGGAGAAGACAATCCTGTATCTTTTATAGAAAAATCACATGAGCATCAATTTCTTGATGGTGAGCTGGTGACTTTTTTTTTTATAAAGACCTAAAACCTTTTAGGTTTCGAAACCAAGTTCTAGCCTTTGAATTTAAGCAATTGAGTCCTAAAACTTAAAAAAAAAAAAATCACAATAGAGTACTACTATGCGATGCTAGCATTGATGTCGTATATATTAATATTTTTCCTGTTAATGGTGTGGCAGCCATCCTGCCATGACCGACCCCCAACTACCAACTAGCTGAGAAGCACACAGAATACCTCAAGATGCCATTGGCATGACTGATAAGCATAATCATTCGAGTTTCTTCAAGCTCACAACGCCACCCCATGCAACCATTTGGTGAATGAACCATGCTGTTGCTGTGATCAGCCATGAACCTCTAATGACTATTGCTCTCAACACCAGATAACAACATCATACCATTAGTTGGTTTCTCAAGATTCATATGAAATAGGGCCAGCACCAAGCGCCAATGAACCCACTGTCTTAAAAACTGTCCACGTATTCATAAAGCCCACTGGCTTAAAGTAAAGACCCCTCTCTACGCACCATGATGAATAAATTTTCTTCATGCCTCATGACCCTGGAGGCCTAAGGTTATTTATTTATTTTTTTTTTTTTTTTGCATTACCTAAATAAATGTGTTGTGAACAATCTTATCACATCTACCATGTGTAAACTCTTCGAAGGCAAAAAGAATACTATAATCTATATGCTACATTTGTACACTTTCCTTCGTCATTCTCAAGTCTATGAGCATTCCTACATCTACTCTTGCCTCTTGCAAGTTCTTCATGTAGAGTGTTGGCAACTTTATAGCTCACCCCTTTTGCTTCATGAAACTAACTCATCTTTAATTTTCTTGCAATGCAGGTACTGAGATTGCTAAATACTGGGGTGATCTTCATATTTCCTCCCTACTTTTGAGTGATCGCATACTGATAACTTTAGCATCACACAGTTTCATCTCTGAAGATGGTTAGGAGGACTAAGAAAAGTAAGCCAAATAGTGCTAGGAGGAATGAAGTATTGACACAAGTAGATGGACATGTGCCTGATGTTCCGTTACCGCGAGATGAATGGGTTGATACAACAATTTCAAAAGATTTCTTCTGGGCAGATATTCGCAAGCGGGATTTATTTCCACGCCAACCTATAGATGGTGAATTACGCTTTATAGGTCAAGAGCCTCGCATAGGAGATAGAGCGTTTATAGATAGCTCTTCGATATTACGATTCAGGAATGAGAGAAAGGAGTTGCCCCTTTCAGAGAGCCAATTTCCTAGTCCTAAGCTATTCATGCAAGTATGGGGTTCATGGGTAGAGTACATTGTTGGGAAGTATGGCAGCGTCCTTCATCAAGCAGGGGTACATGACTCGATATGGGTCACCTCCAAGTTGAGTTTCATTCGTGCTACGGAGATTGAAACATGGCGAGCTATCATTTGCCGTTGGAGCATTCAGACGCACAGTTTTATTACTTCATGGGGTGAAGTTACCCCTACTTTAGAAGATGTGTGTATGCTCTTATGCCTACATGATGTAGGGTTGACAGATATCATTAGTGGTGAAATTTCCGAAGAGGATGAAAATTTGATAGCCTCGTTAGAGTGTCACATGGAAGCTGCAGTGGACAGTCGCAGACAGCTTACATTCGCTTCATGGTTCAAGTATTTCTTCAAACAGGAGAAAGGTGGTGAACATATCAATGGTCCTGGCTACAATAGCAAGTAAGTGCTTTTATATTGATTTATTATTCTATATGATCTTCTTTGAAATTTTAACTTAACTCACTCATATTGTTTCATTATTTCAGGGAGGAGCTGGTGGCCTTTCTCTCCTTATGGCTTTCATTATTTATATTTCCTGGGGGTCCTGAAAACAGCATCAGCCCTCGTTTCTTTCATCTAGCGATCCGCATATCACGTGGGGAACGCTTTGCACTAAGCCTATTCTACTTGGGGTCTTTGTATCGAAGACTAGATCTTTATCACAAGTCTTCAGTGCGCTCAAAAGGTCGATATGTAGTGATGTGCTATGCGGATATGACATTTTTGCAATTGTTCTTTGCTGAGCGCTACAAGAAATACTATGATCCCCCATTGGAGAAACCTGATGTTGTTGAACCCCGAGCTTGGGCATGGGTGAATAGGAGACCATTGGGATCATTGATTGATGTTATTGATAATGTTCAAGAATTTATCTTCCGCCCTATACCAAAGAGTTAGCAGGTTATGAATGGTATCCGGATTTCTATCCTCAAGGCTCTAAAGATCTAGTGAACCTGTTAGATAAGCGTGAAAGTCTTTCCACTGCTGAGGTAGGATTCATCATTTGGTGTACACCCGGCAATCTCCCATCGCTCCATGACTGGTGTGATGCTTCCGGTGAGTTCCTCGACTGTGGTGTTGTAGCATATCTACCTCATCGAGTTGCCCGTCAATTCGGATTTGATCAAGGCGTTCCTCGTACTATTAGGATCATTGAAGATTTTGAAGAGTGTTGTAAGGAACTTCACCCGGAAAATTGTAGATATATCTACCCAAACATCAGACAAATCTTCTTTCCTTCTAGTAGTCGTGTCGGTGTTATTTCTACTGGATGGATGACCTATTGGACACGTTGCTTGGAAGAGTTCAAGAACTATGTTAACTCTGAGGTAGAAGACATGCTTCCAGAACCTTCTGTCCGTAATTTGAGTTTTATTTCCAACTTTCAAACAAGAAGGTTTCCAATCAAGTTCAAAACCAAAGAACACGATCTCCTACCAAGGTCGTCAGACATATTAAGCGTTCACGTTTTCATGAGGTATGAGTAGTGACTAACTATATTACCGTTTCCTTACATACTATTGATATGTCATTAACCATGGTTTCACTCCTTCTTTCCTTTTCAGGACGAGTTGAGGACAAGCCAAGTCACAAGCCAAAGTGAGGTTAACAAAAATATTTCTGGCGATGGAAACACCAGCACTTCTGAAATATTTGCTTCATCTAAGTCTTCTTCGCCGAACACTCACCCTTATCCCAGTCGATATGGTGTTGGGAAGGTATTGCAAGCAAGGGGTGATAATACATCTGCTGTAGTGATTGATGATGATGATGATGAGGACATGGCTGGTGAGGAGCAAGCTTCTGATGACTTTGGAAGCGATAGAAGTGATCATGGAAATGAAAGCATACAGGAGGAAGATATTAATGCATATGCAGAAGCGTTGGCTGCAGAGATTCACGGTGAGGGAATTGATGATGTCCCTTGTAATGATGCCTCCGAACCCCTGGCACATCAGGATACTACTCTTGCTCTTCCAAATAATGAAATACCAGAGCGAGTTGGAGGGGAGAACACGCACCCGCATGATAACTTGGGGAGAGCGTTTCGTTTTATGAATTCCTGGTCCCCCCTATTTACTTGGAGTCATTAAAGAGGTTGCATGCACGTGATGGGGATTTTTGGGCAGGATCAATTTGTCCTGGCTCTGAAGTCACAAATGCTATGGTTGTGATGTTAGGTCGGGCTTGTATGCTGCTAGGTAGACCATGGAATTCATTTTCTTCAGCTGACTTGGAGTTATTGGTACAAGCTTTTAATAGTGCTCGTGCCTTGGGGTTTAAAATTGATAGTTTGGAGAGTGTTGCTAGCAAGGCGCAAAAGATATTGCACCATCAACCATTAATCCAACGTTACGAGAGGCTCAAAGCTGAACTTGAGGCGACACAACTCGAATTGGAGAATTCTCTTGAGGGTCTTGATACTGCTTCTATAGCAGAATAGATTATTACATTGGTCATGATACCTTTTTTTTTTTAAGGATTGCGTTAAGTTATGTAACTTCATGAACTTTGTCTTTGTTTTGTTTCATGTTTCATGCGCAATATTTCACATGATGCTACTTTCTCTTAGTTTTGTTCCCTTCACTTGGTATCGTAACTCGTGCGCTTTACAGAATGTAAGATTCATGTAGCGGCACATTATATGTTATATGACTTTGCGCGTTTTAATTATTATTTCTTTCGCGAGCAAAGACTTCTTGATTTCACAAGAATTGTCAAGGGGGTATTACCCACTACTTGACCATTCCATCAAATGTGATGGTTAACATAACATACTTAGGAAAAAGTTCATATGCCACGCGCTTAGTAAATTTTAATAATTACAAGCTGCATGTTGTAACAGAAATAAATGTCGCGCGCATAGGAGACAAGTCTCTTACTACGCAGCAGCAACATACAAATATAATCATATAACCAACCCGACTGATCAAATAATTATGTGTAAGCAAGCTCATATTATTCAAGCTATCATCATCACTGATCATGCTATTACATATGAAACTTCTTTACATATTGAAAATTTATAGGAGCTGTAATAGCATCAGTCTTCGGATTGAGGAGCTTGCAATACCCACTATCATGAACTTCATGTATAATGAAGGGACCTTCCCATTTTGGCGTGAACTTTGGTGCAGGTATACTTCGGCGCACATGCTCGGCTGCACGAAGTACAACATCACCCACTTGAAAGGACCTTTTCCTCACCAACCGGTCATAGGCCAGACCAAGCTTGTGTTGGTAGTTGATCAAATTGTTTTTGGCCATATCTCGTCTTTCATCTAAGGCTTCCAAGTCTATTATGCGTAAAGCATCTGGCTCAAGCTCAGCATTGATCGCTAATCGTGCTGAAGGGATCAGAACCTCTATAGGCACAACTGCTTCGGCACCATATACTAACGAAAAAGGTGTTGCTTGTGTTGGTCGCCGCTTTGAAGTCCTGTAAGCCCAAAGTGCTAGGGATAGTTTATCGTGCCATTCTTTATGGTTATCGTGTACCATACGACTCAGAACTTTTAAAAGAGTCTTGTTCGTAGCTTCCGCTTGGCCGTTGCCCTTAGGGTAATAAGGGGTTGACTTTACATGATCAATACCATATGATTCCAACAGTTGTCGAACATGTGAATTGATGAAAGGAGTGCCATTATCTGAAAGGATGCGTTTTGGAATCCCAAATCGGCATATAATGTTCTCCTTAATGAAGCTTGCAACTACCGGTCCTGTCGCCTTTTTTAAAGGAATGGCTTCTACCCACTTAGTAAAACATTCAGTTCCAGCTAGGATCCAAATACAACCTCTAGATGGGTGAATAGGACCGATTAGATCAAACGCCCAAGTGTGGAAAGGCCATGGTGTTGTTAAGCTGTGAAGTGCAACTGCAGGAGCATGAATCACATCTCCATGTTCTTGGCAAGGAACGCACCGCTTAACAAAATTGGAACTATCTGATTCCATGGTTGGCCAATAGTACCCCATGTCTAGTAGTTGATAATACAACTTCCTTGCGCCTTGGTGCTCACCGCATTCTCCAGCATGTACCTCGGTTAATATCTCTTCTGTTTCAGGAGATGTAATGCATCTGAGAGGCTTTCCCATGAATGAGACTCTATACAACTCATCCTCATGCATTAGGTACTTGCGTGCCTTCCTTTTTACTAATTTGGCATCCGTACTATTAGTCGGTAGCACGTTATTCTTCAAATAGTCAATATACGGACGACGCCAATCTCCAGCACTTGCGACAAAATTACATTCTTTTGCATCTGGTAACTCAGAGCATTTAGGACAATGCATTTGTACCTGAGATGCATCCTTAGCCATTGAGGGCCAGTAATACCCTGCACGTTGAATGCGACGATACAAAGGAGGTCCTTCTTCCCCACACCAGATCTTATGATACTTGTCTAATTTTAATCGAGCCTGTTTCGCGCAAATGCATCGCGATAGAACGCCCTCCGGTCCTTTAAAGTACAAAGCACCATTGATACGAATAAAATTCTTCAAGGTTACGATGGAGGCTGCATTGGGTTGCGCTAATTGATTCTTGATACCAACACGCCAATCATCTCCTGTTTCATTCTTCCTCCAACAATTGCAAGGTTGTGCAAGGAATAGTTTTCTTGATAACTTTGACATCTAGGCTTTCATCTGAAGCATGCATTGGAATCTTAGATGCCAATGTTGCCAATGTCTGCGTAACGGTTCGTAGATCGTTTGGTATGTTCATACCTTACGACTTCAAACTTCCCAATTAAGCTTGCACTGCAGCCCTATAAGGCGCAAGTGATGGTCCTTGAGGGCATATTCACCATTGGTCTGCTTAATGATCAAATTCGAATCGCCACGAATACACAAGTGGTTTGCTCCAGCTTCCAAGGCAAAGACGATCCCGAGTAACAATGCCTCATACTCGGCTTCGTTATTAGTGCAATGAAAGTCAAGCTTAAATGCCAAAGGTATTTCTTGGCCATTAGGTGATGTTAATAACTCCTGCTCCCCCCTTGACTTCCTGATGAACCATCAAATTGAAGTGACCATTCTCCTTCTGTTTCGATCATGAGTGAGTCCTCGTGAAATTCTGCTGGTATAGTATCTGTGATCACATCTTCACTTTCGTTCGGAAAATGAGCCAAGAGATCAGCTAAGGCCTGTGACTTAACAGCTTTAGGAGTCTGTATTGTAATGTCGAACTCTCCAAGAAGCAACAACCATTTTGCAATACGCCCAGACAACGCTGGTCGTGACAATAAATACTTGATAGGATCTGACCGTGTGACAAGGTTAACCTTATGTGCCAGAAAGTAGTGACGTAATTTTTGAGTTGCAAACACCAGCGCGAGACAATGCTTCTCGCAAGCTGGGTATTTGACCTCACTTCCTTGAAGTGAGCGACTCAAATAATAGACCGGGCGTTCTTGGCCGTCTATTTCTTGTGCAAGTAAAGCTCCGATTGATCTGCTGGTAGAAGTGAGATATATATCATCGGTACTTGCTTCACAGGCATAGTCATGGTATGAGAAGAAGTGAGAATTCCCTTAATTCTTTGAATCGCATCTTCATGGACTTGTTTCCATTCAAATGCAATTCCTTTCTTCATAAGTTGATGTAAGGGATGCGAAATCTCTGCAAGTGCAGGCATGAATCTCCCTATATATGAAACTTTCCCCATGAAAGTTTTCAACTCTTTCAAAGTAGTTGGCGAGGGCATAGACAATATAGCTTGTATTTTTGCAGGATCAACATCAATTCCCTTCCTATGGACCACGAATCCAAGGAATTTTCCGGAAGCAACTCCAAAGACACATTTCAAAGGATTCATGCGAAGCTTATACAATCGACATATTTCAAAAACCTTCCGAAGATGGACCAAGTGGTTTAGTGCATGTTTTTGATTTCACGACTATGTCTGTAAGCCCCGGAAAATTTCAGTAAATAATTCCAAAATGAACTTCGAAAATAAACCCTAAAGATCACTCCAAATTAAAACCGAATTTTGACAAGTCCTAAATCACGAACGAATTCAGAAACTTCTCAATCTTGAGAAAATGAAAATCTTTAAACAATAAAATAAGAACTCAGTGGGTTTCAAATTCAAAACCACGACGTACGAAAAATTCCATATTTAGCTCCGGCTTGTAAAATCGGGTAATATAAAGTCCAAAAACAAATTATTAAAAAATAAATAATGATTAACTTTCGGAAATGAAACCCAATTAAAGAATTCCGAAAACATTAAGAGTTATTAAATACTTACAAAAATAAAATTTAAAATAAATTTCTCAAATTAAATATGTTATATAAACATAAATATCAGTTTCCAAATTGGCAAAGGTCTAAATCGGAAAATCACCCGGAAACCCTAACCGGAATACAATAGTGTAAGTCCGGCAATCTAGCGCCCTAACCCTAGAGGCCGAGATGTAGTTTAAAATATATAGAATAGCTCATAGCAATATAAGTTCGTTTATAATTATCAGATTGGTAAATTTTTGACCTACTTCGAACCCGTTCGGATACAGACTTCGAAAAGCGTGTCCCGAGGCTCGAGATATAAAAAATATACCATTAGTACCGTTAGACTCGTAATTTTATAAGATTTCTAAATATATCTTTATATATTTTTTCGGGTTATAAAAGTTATAGTTTAACCTTTTATCGTATTTTCATTTCTACCGGTAATTGATTAGTCTTTTGCACTATTCATTTTATTTCATCACACAATTTTATTACTTTTATAATGTATACCCCATGTTTCCTAGTAATCAAGTAAACTTCGGAAACCGGAAAATGAAACCCTAAACCGGTTTAGTTCAAGCTTTGTGAGAAAAACTTAGAAACCCAAATTCCGGCTTTTCCACGGTTTCCAAATAAGAAACTTCTATAAGCAAAATTAATTTTGGATATAGTTCTTGATTATATTTCAAACCAAGAAAAGATCAGATTTTGAGAAAATTTCAACTCCGGGTCATCCCGAGACCCATTATAGAAAAGCGTGCCCCGAAACTAGAATTTCAAAAATTTACTTATGAGCACTCATTTGAATCGAAATAAAATAAGGATTTCAAATATATATTTTTCATAATTTTCCGGCTTACGAAAAATACAGTTATAGTCTTTTTATTCGTATTTCCTTACTACCGGAAATTAAATTGTCTTGTCAACTATTCACTACTATTCAAAAAGTACCACCTATACCACCAATACTACCTATTAGCACACTCTACAATTCCAACCCTTACCATCACTCAAATCACTCTCTTTTCTCTACACTTTTTGTCCCTTAACTTTTATACAAATTATGACAAGTCAAACATCAAGTTAAATCAATCAAAACAAAAATTAAAAATCAAACTTCTCTCCCCCCTTTTTTGGTGAATAGTGCTGGCATGAAAAGCCCCCCTACAAGCTTCAATTTGCAATTTTTTTAATATTGTTTTATTCCATTTTAACCTAATTTCACTTATATATAAACTACTTTTTCTCTCTCTCTCACTTCATTCTTTCAAGTTTTACAAAGTTAAAAAGCTCTCTTTTTCTCTCCCTCACCACCTCCATGCCGTGAGCTTCTAAGGCTCATACACACACACACACACACAACTTTCTTTTTCTTCTTTTGTCTCCTATTTTACCTTAAGTAGATGAACCTTGCTTCGTATATCCTTAGATCTTTGTAACGGCTAGGTTATTCTTGGATATTCCAACTAAATGTCCCCATGAGCTCTTGCTAGGGATAAGGAAATATCAATACAAAAATACCAAACCATCACCAAGTCGATCTAGCATTTAAAGGAGTTTTCATGCCATAAGCTTTATGATTTTTCATCAAAAGGTATTTTGAACAAAAGAACTTTTATAAAAATATAGTTTTTATGTTTTCAAAACCTATTTAAGCATTTGATATAGTAGATCTACCATTTTACTATTCATATTCATGTAGACATTTAAGATCTCATCTTTATTTTGAGTTTATGTGCATTCATAGTCTTTAATGTTTTGTCCTTGGTAAATAGCCTTTCTAGTACATAGATCTATAGATAGATAAGTTAACAAACCAAAAAAAGAAAACACTTTTCAAGGAATGAGTTGGTGTAAATTCGGATGACTTGAAAAACCTAGGTTAAAAACACTTCTACCAACTTCTAAACATATATTTTACAAGAGAAATGAAGTCTATAGGTGATAGATAATGTTTGGTAATATTTTTCATGAGTCTATATGAGTTTTTACCAAAGAAAATGTTGGAAACAAGAGATGAAGTCCAATAGAAGTTTTGAGCTAAAAGTCTTGTAGGCAAAATTCGTAATAATGGATAGATGGTTACAAAACACTATTTTTCCAACTTCAAGAATGGTATTTTCTTAAATAAATGGAGTCCTTAGGATATAGGTATAATAAACACTTAAAGTTTTAAGTCTAGAATACATTTTTCCTAAAGAAATCAACTTGAAAATGGAATTTTCTAAATTCGGATTTTTGGAACCACCTTAGTAAAAGACCCTCTTAAAAGTTTATAATGAAGATTTTATTAAAGAAATAAAGGCCTTAGGATATAACTAATATAAGGGTCAAAATTTCTTTAAACCAAGTAGAGTTTTTCTAAAAGAGAATCCTTGTAATATGTAGGTGTGACCAAGTGTAGTAAATTCACTTGTTAAACAATGGTATGAAATGGTTTTCTAAGAAAAACTTTATTAAAATTCTTTAAGTCTAAAAAGTTATAAGAACTTAGGCTCATTAGGGTTCATGTCATGACATTCATGATAGGGAAAATCATTACCATGGCATTTAGTTTCATTTTGTACTTAGGAATCTCAAGTGCATTCATGAAAACCGCATTTTCGGAATCAATATACCTGCTGTACAGATCTGATCCCTCATTTCCGAGGCTTAGATATTTTCAAAACTTGATTTAAACTTCATATTTAAAAATCTCTTCCGAAGTAGATAGAAATCGATATAAAATTTGCGAGATTCCGAGTTAAAATGACCAAGTTATGGCCATTTAAATCGGGACTTCGAAAATGACGCGAATTTCGATTTCACTAAGTTTTCTTAGAGTTTTAGTATCCTTAGATGATAGAATACTCATTAGAGTATTTCTTATGTGATTAGGTGAACCCGTGAACGTTAACTCTTTGCCACCGGATTATTATTACTAGAAGACCGGTGATCCAATGGCCGAGTGAGTTCATTTCCTAAGTAATTATGCTCATTGAGTGTGCTTGTAATTGTAGTAGCACTAGACTTAGGTAAAGATAAAATTGTTGATGAGAAATGAGCTTTTCATGTTGAATGAATGATAAGTATATCGAGATGAGACTTGTTGAAATAATATTGTATGAGTTAGTATAGACTTGGATTGTTTGAAATGCTCTATGATCGCTCTTAAATTACATAATGAATTTGCTACGATTCTATAAATAAAATGTACATGCATATCATTTAGTGAGTCACATTGCATTACGAGAATGCTTTTGGTGGGAACAAAAGTATGATCGGGAGGCAGCGGGTCTTCGTTAACTTTAAGGATCTGCAGGGTCGCTTAAGTTAACGGGCAGTGGAGTAGACACTATAAACCAATCCATATAAACAGGTGGAGGACCACCTTCGTTAACATCAAGGGCCTATGAGGTCGCTTATGTTAATGCGCAGTGGAGTAGACACTATAAACCACAAGAGAAAATATTGGAATTTGATCGCATGTTATGGACCACCCCAAACCCGAATGGAGGGCGTAAATCCATTCACATATGGCTACCGGAAAGTCATATGCTTGTATGTTCACGTGCTTGTGCATTCATATTATTGTTTAAATAAACTTGCTTGTATATTTTACAATTGAGTATATTATTGCGGAAATGAATCTCACTAAGCTAGTGTAGCTTATACCCCAATAGATGTTTAAATGAGCAGGTTATTCCAAGAATGCTAAGTGGGGACTGAGATGGTTGAAGCCGAGAATGATTTCGAGATTCCGGCAAGATATAAGAATGCTTGAAGTTTTTGGCTAAGCTTTACGATTTGCTTTGTAATAGCTTTATGTAGTGAAGTCTTGGGATGAATGTAGTTGAAGTTTGATGAATTGTATCTTGAAGTATATGGTTTTGTATTTGGAGTATAGTAAATGTGTATTTCCTTTACATTGTTACTCAATTGTATCAACATAAAACGTATCATTCCGATGTGTCTCCTTTATGTGTTAGATGCCTTGTACATAATATGGAAGCCTTCACGTAACTGAGGTGGTCATTCTTAGGCTTTAATATTGTGTACGGCGGACTGCCACGTTTAGGGTACCCTTCGGGGCGTGACAGTTTAGTTGGTATCAGAGCGACAAGGTTTTGGGAATTCGGTGGGAAGACTTTAGGAGAATAGAATGCTAGGATATGATCTTAAGAATGAATAAGTTTAGATAACCCTTAAGTAACAAAGAGATTAGCCTTATCTTTATGACCCATGAGCTATGATTTGAGGATTGGAGATCTCTAAGAAAGTAAGAGATAGTTATATTAGGACCAGAGGATCTTCAAGAGTCAACAGACCATAGGAACATCTTACGAGAAGAAGTTCTTAACTAAGGAATGACCTTTCAGTAAGGACAAGCCCCTGGATTTTATAACTGAAGAATGAAAGTGTAATAATTGAAGATACTACCTGGGAGATTTCTAGAAAATATACAAAATAGTTATACAAGTGTTGGAAAGTTTTCAAGAAATAATAATCAATGAAAGATGTGCCACATGGAGAAATTCTCTGGAGTGATAATCCCGAAAGAGCTAAGGAAATTAAGGGTAAATTAGGGAATGACCTAAAGGAGATGACATGAAGAAGGGGTATAAGAGGATTAAGGATGGAAAAATATTTGGTGGAATGATCAAACCTACCTTAACCCCGTAAGGCACGAAGAATAAGTGACCTAACCCAACTCTTGGTTCAAGCCAAATAGAAGAGATCGTAAGTTACCCCTTCGACCTATAAGATAACTAGGTGAGTAAGATTAACAATGCGTTTTCGCCGTTTTCTTAAATAAGATAAAACCAAATACCAAAGTGCAATTTTTTTTTTCTAAAATAAGCAACTCGCGTGTAGTATAACTAGGTTAACGTGATCGTTTCGTCTTATTTCTAGGAGACTACCTGAGGAGATCGTGCAACAGTCGACTAACTCTCTCGGGGAACAGCAAGTTAGAGACCCTCCACCCCTACAAGATTCAATACAACAAGTCATAAACCTTCTGTGATGTTTGGTGGACACGCAAAAGCTCCTTTTGCAACAAGTGCTCATCAGAAATATGCCGGTTCAGGTGGAAGGACCCCCCAAGTAACAATGGACAGGATTGAGACTCCCTCTTCTATGGTTGGTTCAAGCTCCAAAGTCCGAAGGCCTAAGACAACCAACTTATCTGTTCAATGTACCTTTCAAGAGACGTCAAGTCCATTGCTGGAAGTGCAAGGAAAGTCACTATAAAGAGGTGTCCGCAACTAAAGGACAAGTGCTATCTCTGTGGGATCCTGAGCACCAGATTCGGGACTGTCCGAGGATGAAAACTCTACATTGTTTCATCTGCAAACAACCAGGACATTGGGCAAATAGATGCCCCCAAAAGAAGTAACCAGTGGGAGGCCACCCTCGTCTGGAAGAAGACAGTCTCCTAGAAACAGTAGTAGGACCCTTGAGAAGCGTTAGGAAAATAACTTTTTGTTAAAAAAAAAAAAACAAAGATGTTTTGAAAATGTAAACCGATGTTGTGGTTTATCATCTAGTTCATGAATTAATTCTAATGTATGTTTTGCATCCTTTCTTTGAACTTTTGTAATGAAAGATTTACATCTTCTCTTGATTTCATGTATTTCGTTTTGAATATTATGAAGTTTTTGTTATCGATTTTGATTTCAGTAGAATTTCAATATTTCTTACATATGTTTTTATTTCGCATTTTCGTGTTCTGTATTTCCGATAAGTTTCTTTAAGCTTCTTTTACCGCCTTAAGATAATAAAAGATTTAGAATTTTCACCTGAGCTTAATAAAATTAGGAGATATACCCAACCACAACAAGAACCCATCATGACCCCTTTAGGACCCGAGAACCAAGCGATACCCGAACCACCTAACCAAGGGGGAAATGCCTCAATAGAGATTGAACGGCTTACTAGTCAGATAAGAGGCTACATGCAACAGACTCAAGTCAGTTCAACATCTACACCTATGAGATATGAGCAAGAAACAACGCAAGATGAACCCCCATCACCTCAATACTACCAAAGTCTCTTACCATGCTTTATAAAGTGTAACCAGTATTTCGACGGAGCTTTTGGAAAACCCGATGAGGCAGAGGATTGGTTGGCACACATTAAGAAGTCCTTAAATGCTTTTGAAGTACCATACCGCCTGAGAGTCAATTATGGAACCTTTATGCTCCGCTTACATGCCCGAGTATGGTGGGAATCTGAGGAAAGAGAGTTGACGCCTCCAGTTACATGGGAGATGTTTAAATATAAGTTTTTGGACAAATATTTTCCCATGAGCTTAAGAGTCCAGTACAGTGCAGATTTCCTCAATATCTCACAAGGGGATCGTAGTGTGGAGCAGTACAAAACCGAGTTCAGTAGATTGTTACAATATGCTCCAGAATCATATAAACAAAGTGAGGAACTCAAAAGACAAGTGTTTCTGAATGGTTTGAAAGAAGATCTTCGGACTCGATTAGAGGAATTTGATATCAGGAGTTATCAAGGATTGCTAGAAAGAGCACGGATAATAGAAAATGCTCAAAGGAGGAGGCAGGAAAGAAATAATAAGGAAATGGAGTTCTATGTTGAAATGACCCCGAGTCAAAATGTCAGAACACTTCCCTTGGATGATGACCCAAACAAGGAAGAAGACATAATATTGGATAAGGTACAATGTTGGAAATGTAAGAGAGAACATTACCCTATTCAGTGTCCACAACTCCAATTCAAGTGCTATCTCTATGGGGACCCTAGTCACAAAGTCGAGAAGTGTCCTAAAAAGATGACCACGGATGCTTTCTTTGCAAAAAAACGGGACATTTGGCTAAAACATGCCCTGAACGGGATCCGTGTTGCTTTTGGACCTACCAAGGAAGAAGAGGAGATATAATAGGAATAAAAGCAACAAAGGAAAAAGGAATCGAAGTTCTTAAGAACATCTTCATCCGGAAATCTAGTCCACAACCCTCACACATATGGAGTGTATGAAGAGCTAGTGATGAGGAGCTGGAGTCCTTTACCAGAAGGAAGTGAGGATCAAAGATGCAACTCGATACCAAGTTAGCGCTATACCCTTAGACTACCGCATATTCTTTCCTGTCAACAGAATCAAAGGAATAGGTTGTTAGAAATACCCTTGGATTAAATGGCTAGACTGAAAAATAGGAAAGCCCGAGACCATTAACAGCTAGAATGAGCCAATGATGGAAACAAAAACAAAACTTGTTTGATTTAACAAATTCCAAGACACTCCATATACAACTTCTTGTAAGTAAAGAACTTTGAAAGATCGAAATCTACAACGATCGTTACATAAAAGTTAAAATTCCAGCGATCAAATCTCAATTACCCAACTCCATAAGATCTTCACGAGTAAATGATTATACAATAAAGCAATGAGATCTCTTGATTTCAATCCCATCAAGATGATCACGATGATAAGAATTTAAAACGATGATGACCATATTGTTTAAGGAAATATAAATCATAAAGCACAATATTGTATATACATCTACATAAGAATGGAGAAGCGAATCCACAACCTTCGTTGGTCAAGTAATCGAGTCATGAAAGGTCGTATTGTCATGAGTCATCTAGTCGGTCGAGTCGAGAGTCGTTGTGGTCTCGAGTCAAGTCCGTATCGTTTTCCAAAAGAGTCGTGTAAGTGAAGGTTGGAATCGCTAAGCCAAATCTTATTAATTTGTATGTGCTATATTTCATAAAATACTTATCATGCAAAATTTAGAAATGATACAAACCAAAGCAAAACGAGCTAGAAATATAATTGAAAATCCACAATCTTTTCTCGATAAACGATATACACGTAACAAGTTTTGCGGACAAAACTTTCTTTAAGGTGGGGAGGATGTAAGCCCCGGAAAATTTCAATAAATAATTCAAAATGAACTTCGAAAATAAACCCTAAAAATCACTCCAAATTAAAACCGAATTTTGACAAGTCCTAAATCACGAACGAATTCAAAACTTCTCAATCTTGAGAAAATGAAAATCTTTAAACAATAAAATAAGAACTCAGGGTTTCAAATTCAAAACCACGACGTACGAAAAATTCCATATTTAGCTCCGGCTTGTAAAATCGGGTAATATAAAGCCCAAAAACAAATTATTAAAAAATAAATAATGATTAACTTTCGGAAATGAAACCCAATTAAAGAATTCCGAAAACATTAAGAGTTATTAAATACTTACAAAAATAAAATTTAAAATAAATTTCTCAAATTAAATATGTTATATAAACATAAATATCAGTTTCCAAATTGGCAAAGGTCTAAACCGGAAAATCACCGGAAACCCTAACCGGAATACAATAGTGTAAGTCCGGCAATCTAGCGCCCCTAACCCTAGAGGCCGAGATGTAGTTTAAATATATAGAATACTCATAGTAATATAAGTTCGTTTATAATTATCAGATTGGTAAATTTTTGACCTATTTCGAACCGTTCGGATACAGACTTGAAAAGCGTGTCCCGGGCTCGAGATATAAAAAATATACCATTAGTACCGTTAGACTCGTAATTTTATAAGATTTCTAAATATATCATTATATAATTTTTCGGGTTATAAAAGTTACAGTTATAACCTTTTTATAGTATTTTCATTTCTACCGGTAATTGATTAGTCTTTTGCACTATTCATTTTATTTCATCACACAATTTTATTATTTTATAATGTATACCCCATGTTTCCTAGTAATCGAGTAAACTTCGAAAACCGGAAAATGAAACCCTAAACCGGTTTAGTTCAAGCTTTGTGAGAAAGACTTAGAAACCCAAATTCCGGCTTTTCCACGGTTTCCAAATAAGAAATTTTTATAAGCAAAATTAATTTTGAATATAGTTCTTGATTATATTTCAAACCAAGAAAAGATCAGATTTTGAGAAAATTTCAACTCCGGGTCATCCCGAGACCCATTATAGAAAAGCGTGCCCGGAACTAGAATTTCAAAATTTCTTATGAATACTCATTTGAATCGAAATAAAATAAGGATTTCAAATATATTTTTCATAATTTTCCGGCTTACGAAAAATACAGTTATATTCTTTTTATTCGTATTTCCTTACTACCGGAAATTAAATTGTCTTGTCACTATTCACTACTATTCAAAAAGTACCACCTATACTACCTATTAGCACACTCTACAATTCCAACCCTTACCATCACTCAAATCACTCCTTTTCTCTAACTTTTTGTCCCTTAAATTTTATACAAATTATGACAAGTCAAACATCAAGTTAAATCAATCAAAACAAAAATTAAAAATCAAATTCTTTCCCCTCTTTTTGGTGAATAGTGCCGGCATGAAAAACCCCCCCCCCCCCCTACAAGCTTCAATTTGCAATTTTTTTAATATTTTTATTCCATTTTAACCTAATTTCACTTTATATATAAACTACTTTTTCTCTCTCTCACTTCATTCTTTCACTTTTCAAGTTTTACAAAGTTAAAAAGCTCTCTTTTTCTCTCCCTCACCACCTCCATGCCGTGAGCTTCTAAGGCTCATACACACACACACACACACAACTTTCTTTTTCTTCTTTTGTCTCCTATTTTACCTTAAGTAGATGAACCTTGCTTCATATATCCTTAGATCTTTGTAATGGCTAGGTTATTCTTGGATGTTCCAACTAAATGTCCCCATGAGCTCTTGCTAGGGATAAGGAAATATCAATACAAAAATACCAAACCATCACCAAGTCGATCTAGCATTTAAAGGAGTTTTCATGCCATAAGCTTTATGATTTTTCATCAAAAGGTATTTTGAACAAAAGAACTTTTATAAAAATATAGTTTTTATGTTTTCAAAACCTATTTAAGCATTTGATATAGTAGATCTACCATTTTACTATTCATATTCATGTAGACATTTAAGATCTCATCTTTATTTTGAGTTTATGTGCATTCATAGTCTTTAATGTTTTGTCCTTGGTAAATAACCTTTCTAGTACATAGATCTATAGATAGATAAGTTAACAAACCAAAAAAAGAAAACACTTTTCAAGGAATGAGTTGGTGTAAATTCGGATGACTTGAAAAACCTAGGTTAAAAACACTTTTACCAACTTCTAAACATATATTTTACAAGAGAAATGAAGTCTATAGGTGATAGATAATGTTTGGTAATATTTTCCATGAGTCTAAATGAGTTCTTACCATAGAAAATGTTGGAAACAAGAGATGAAGTCCAATAGAAGTTTTGAGCTAAAAGTCTTGTAGGCAAAATTCGTAATAATGGATAGATGGTTACAAAACACTATTTTTCCAACTTCAAGAATGGTATTTTCTTAAATAAATGGAGTCCTTAGGATATAGGTATAATAAACACTTAAAGTTTTAAGTCTAGAATACATTTTTCCTAAAGAAATCAACTTGAAAATGGAATTTTCTAAATTCGGATTTTTGGAACCACCTTAGTAAAAGACCCTCTTAAAAGTTTATAAATGAAGATTTTATTAAAGAAATAAAGGCCTTAGGATATAACTAATATAAGGGTCAAAATTTCTTTAAACCAAGTAGAGTTTTTCTAAAAGAGAATCCTTGTAATATGTAGGTGTGACCAAGTGTAGTAAATTCACTTGTTAAACAATGGTATGATATGGTTTTCAAAGAAAAACTTTATTAAAATTCTTTAAGTCTAAAAAGTTATAAGAACTTAGGCTCATTAGGGTTCATGTCATGACATTTATGATAGGGAAAATCATTACCATGGCATTTAGTTTCATTTTGTACTTAGGAATCTCAAGTGCATTCATGAAAACCGCATTTTCGGAATCATATATCTGCTGTACAGATCTGATCCCTCATTTCCGAGGCTTAGATATTTTCAAAACTTGATTTAAACTTCATATTAAAAATCTTCCGAAGTAGATAGAAATCGATATAAAATTTGCGAGATTCCGAGTTAAAATGACCAAGTTATGGCCATTTTAAATCGGGACTTCGAAAATGACGCGAATTTCGATTTCACTAAGTTTTCTTAGAGTTTAGTATCCTTAGATGATAGCATACTCATTAGAGTATTTTTATGTGATTAGGTGAACTCATGAACTTAACTCTTTGCCACCGGATTATTATTACTAGAAGACCGGTGATCCAATGGCCGATGAGTTCATTTCCTAAGTAATTATGCTCATTGAGTGTGCTTGTAATTGTAGTAGCACTAGACTTAGGTAAAGATAAAATTGTTGATGAGAAATGAACTTTTCATGTTGAATGAATGATAAGTATATCGAGATGAGACTTGTTGAAATAATTGTATGAGTTAGTATAGACTTGGATTGTTTGAAATGCTCTATGATCGCTCTTAAATTACATAATGAATTTGCTACGATTCTATAAATAAACTGTACATGCATATCATTTAGTGAGTCACATTGCATTACGAGAATGCTTTTGGTGGAACAAAAGTATGATCGGGAGGCAGCGGTCTTCATTAACGTTAAGGATCTGCAGGGTCGCTTAAGTTAACGGGCAATGGAGTAGACACTATAAACCAATACATATAAACAGGTGGAGGACCACCTTCGTTAACATCAAGGCCTATGAGGTCGCTTATGTTAATGCGCAGTGGAGTAGACACTATAAACCACAAGAGAAAATATTGGAATTGTGGTCGCATGTTTATGGACCACCCCAAACCCCGAATGGAGGGTGTAAATCCATTCACATATGGCTACCGGAAAGTCATATGCTTGTATGTTCACGTGCTTGTGCATCATTTATTGTTTAAATAAACTTGCTTGTATATTTTACAATTGAGTATATTATTGCGGAAATGAATCTCACTAAGCTAGTGTAGCTTATACCCCAATAGATGTTTAAATGAGCAGGTTATTCCAAGAATGCTAAGTGGGGACTGAGATGGTTGAAGCCGAGAATGATTTCGAGATTCCGGCAAGATATAAGAATGCTTGAAGTTTTTAGCTAAGCTTTACGATTTGCTTTGTAATAGCTTTATGTAGTGAAGTCTTGGGATGAATGTAGTTGAAGTTTGATGAATTGTATCTTGAAGTATATGGTTTTGTATTTGGAGTATAGTAAATGTGTATTTCCTTTATATTGTTACTCAATTGTATCAACATAAAACGTATCATTCCGATGTGTCTCCTTTATGTGTTAGACGCCTTGTACATAATATGGAAGCCTTCGCGTGACTGAGGTGGTCATTCTTAGGCTTTAATATTGTGTACGACGGACTGCCACGTTTAAGGTACCCTTCGGGGCGTGACAATGTCGTCCACGTAATCCTCCATGAAATCATGCATCATATCGTGAAAAATGGCTGTCATTGCCCTTTGATAAGTAGCACCACCATTCTTGAGTCCAAAGGGCATGACAGTATAATAGAAATTCCCAACTGGCATTCGAAAGGCAGTACGCTCAGCGTCTCCAATTGCCATCTTGATTTGATTATACCCGCTGAAACCATCCATGAATGAAAATAATTCATGTCCTGCCGTGACATCCACTAAGGTGTCTATATTTGGTAAAGGGAAATCATCTTTAGGACAAGCCTTGTTCAAATCTCGAAAATCTATGCAAACCCTTATTTGGCCATTCTTTTTTCTAACATGTACAACATTTGCGAGCCAAGTAGGGGGCTCGATTGGTTTGATAAAGCCCACATGAAGCAACTTCTCAATTTTGTGTTTGATTTGAACCTCAACCTCAGGACGGAAAACTCGTTGTCCTTGCTTAATAGGAGTTGTGCCTGGGGCGATATTTAGTCTGTGCACTACAAGACTAGGATCTAAACCTGGCATCTCATCATATGCCCAAGCAAACACGTCCCTATATTCTCTCAACAAATTAATGAGAAGACTTTTAACATCTTGTAACAAGCCTTTGCTGACAAAAATTGGCCGCGACGACTCCCCTGGACGCGCTAGATCTAATTCCTCAATTTCTTCATTCTGTGGCTTTATTTGATCTTGCATTTGTTGAGGGGCGGGTTGAATTTCTTGAATTGGTACAGGGTCTGAAGAAGAACAAACTTCCTTAGACCCTGGAAACCGTCATAAGAGATATACTCTTCGCCCATCTTCTCTAACATAACTTTCAATAGCGTCAGCTTGCTTGTTCTTCTTTTTACCTCCTCGATAACCACGCATTTTTCTCTTCTTTTGTTGGCCCTCTTGAATTTCTTCCCAAGTGGGTAATGGTGCACCTAAAGCTCTAGCAATAGCTGTCTCACCTTCATCAGAGTACTCATTGAAGAAGGTAGATTCAATGAAATTTGCCTCATCGTGCTCGAAAGGATTCTTCGTAGCAGGAATAAATATATCCTTCCCTTTCCAATGTCCTTTGATACATTGATGCATGGTCGACGGTACTAAATTGTGATCGTGCGGCCACTTCCTACCTATCAAGAGATGATAGGATACAGGCGCATCAATCACATGGAAAAGTAACGATACCACGAATAGGTCCAATCTTAAGATCAACATTAACTCTTCCGATCGTCTTCGTTAGTATGACTAAAGCCATTAACTGAAATGGGTTGCTTCACCAAACGATGATAATCGATACCAGCGCTTCCAATGTAGTCTTAGGCATGATGTTGAGAGAAGAACCAACGTCAATGAATGTCCTCTTAACTGGGTAGCCATTAAGTATGCCCTCCACATATAATGGTCGATTGTGATTTGGACTATCTACACACATATCTGCATCGGTGAACAAGATTGCATTTTCATGCGCTCGAGCCATTCTTTTGATGGGCTGCGCTGCATTACACTCGGCATATTGTTCCTCAGAAATTTACGCAAGTGCAGTTGCTGCTGCAAGCTTCGCCTTTTCATCAAAACCAAGTAGATCAAAGAAATTTCTAAAATTAGAAGTTTTCAAAAGTGCCGCAGCAATGGGAGCACAATTATTTTCCTCAACTTCATGTTGTTTTCCTTTTGCGTTACTTGCCTCGGCAAGTGGTGCATCATTGGCTTCTACTGTGGCAGGATCATGAATAACGACGTTAACAGTACCACGCTGATTATTATGGGTTAGAAGTGGATTGTTCCTAACATCATTATTTTCGATAACAAGCTCTCCATTCTGCACTCTTTCATTGAAAATCCTCTTCAAAGTAAAACAATCCTTAATAGGATGCCCCACAATTCTGTGGAACCTATAAAATTTAGGATCATTCTTCTCCTCCTGAGTTGGTAAACGCTCTACCCTTGGGAGTTTGAGATTTCCATCTCTCAACCATTGATCTAGCATAGCGTGCACCTTTCCCATTGAGCAAGGATATGTTTGCACTTCCTTTGTTCTCTCACGTCCAGACTTTTCAACTCTTCGTTTCTTCTCATCTTTGAGATCCTCACTTTGAGTTGCATTCACTGACGGTCCTCTTTTCTTAAACTTCACATTTCCTCCTCTTTGTCGCATGACAGAATTATTAGTCCTTCGTGCATTCTCAACCAAAGTGGAGAATGAGGCTAAAAAGAGATTTTCCAGATGTACCGCATATTCGGTAAACATGCCTTGGATGCAAATTTTCAGTAGCTCTCTTTCGTCACATATATCTTGGATGTCTAGTGAACGTTCCCTAAAACGCTCAATATAATCCATCAAGTCTTCCTTGCGCTTCTGACGAATCCGTCCCATATCAGTCAAGGTCACTCGTTCCTGTGTGGAGAAGAACTTCTCTAGGAACATCTTGCACATAGTTGCCCATGAATCTACTGATCCAGGAGGAAGGTTAACGTACCATGTGTACGCTTTCTCTGTAAGGGACTTAGAAAATTCTTTCAACTTGAGATCATCATCAAATCCATAAACCTCTAGCGTTTCAATGAACTTCAACAAATGTTCCTTCGCACTTCCTTTCTTACCATTGAATAGCATGAATTTTGGACTCACATAGTCTTGAGGATATGGCATAGCAGCAATACATTGATTGTATGGGAGCTTGAGATCCAATACTCCCACATCAAACTTAACTTGTATTACCCTCAAGTACATGTCTAGATCTTCTTTCGTGACGAAAGTAACTTTAGGAGTTGAAGTAGTAACTTCAACTGGTGTAGCTGGAGTGACAGTCTGGAGTGGAGCTGTATTTGGTTGAGCGGCAGGTCCACCAATGACAATCTGTGGCGTAGTCTGTGAGGATGAAGATCCTCCAAGTTGAGCATGTAATGTAGGCTGAGAAGTTGATGATGTTCCAAGCTGAATTCCAGTATTCATTATCTGAGGTGCAATCGGTTGTGTGATTGCAGGCTCTAATGGAGGGATTTGCTCTCCAACTCTGGTAGGATCTTGTTCAGGAATAGGAGTAGGGTTAATAGGTGGAGCAACTTGAGGTGCCTGAGAAACGCGTTGTTGCGCAACAACAACAGGGTTCGACGAAGTCACACCTTGTTGCGTAGAAGCAATAGCAGCTATTCCAGGCAGGTATGGAGCAAATATTGTCATGAATTGTTGGAATTGTTTTGCAGACTCTTGCATTGATTGATTGACTTGCTTGGTATTTTCTTGCACAGCACGTAAGATCGCAGCATTATCGATTTGAGCACTAGTAGGTTGGTTCACATCCTCAAGTGCTGGCATGTCATGTTCAGTAGCCTCGGGATCAACATTAAGTTCTTGAGTTGTACCCTCAGTGGGATCGGTAGGTCTCTTCCTTGGAGGTGCCATCACACAAGTGTTGATTTCCCTATCCCCAGTGGAGTCACCAAAAATGTGTGGGTATGAATCCGAATGCAATGATCACGTGCGTGTCGCGTGACTATCGCGCTACGCGTGACCTAGGGAAACAACACGTGATAGGATGATCAAGAGAGAATCGTGTAGGGAGGAGGAGTAGGCAATCTCAATAGGCTCTAACACACGTGTGACAGGTAAGGGAGCTAAATAGCATCAACCTCACTGAGTACTATGTGTGGGTATGTTCTTGAGTAAATTAAGTGTTTGATTCACCAAGACGGAAATCCGGTAGCACGACGGCGTTCGTCCAAGATTTCACCCTGTCCAAATGAGGTAAGGACTAAGGTATTTATAGAGAATCTAGCTGTCGATGTCATCCGTCAGATGAGACAGACGACCGATGGCTAGGATGAGTCCCTCTCATTATGGACATGGATGTGGGCTCCCTTATGGACCCAGGCCCATAAGGCCTTCATTGTAATGTGTGTGAGCCAATTTGAGAAAGGTTGGAATTGGTTAGCCCAATTCCAACGGGCCCTACTCCAAGCCTTTCATGCCAATTCTCCCATGATCATCCCAATTGAATTGGGTTTAACTCTTTAAGCCCTGTCACATTAGCCCAAAGAGTTAAATCTAAATAAGAATTAGGCTCAAGGCCTTTGTAATCAAACTTGTACATCTACAAGTAGTAATGAATTTTTAGTATTCACATCAAAAGGAGTTTAAACATACTTTTATTTATATATAAATAATATTTTCCACTTTTCTTTTTTTTCTTCCACTTTTTCTCTTATGTTGTTTTTGTTTTTCTTTTTTAATTTAATGACTTCATTGATCTGGTAGGTCGCATTGGTTTGAGGCCTAGCTTGACCTAGACCCGACAACCTACTAGGTTAATTGATGTGTGATGCTTGTTGATGTTGGGCCAGACCATATTACAAGGTTAGACACAATCCATGCTTAGTTCCATTTATATATACACACATATAATTTAAACCGTCAATAAAATCGTATATTCATTCTTTTTTCTAAATCATTTTAATGATGAACTTAAGATCTTAGCAACAGTCTAGGGATATTGTATGTATTTTAAAAATTATATATAAGTGAAATCACCATGTGAGAGTTCAATTGAAGAATTTATAATAAATTAAAATTTGCATACCCTATATTTTTATTATTAATTATTTTAACAATACAACCTACGTCTGTTATATTTATAATTATATATATATATTAGTTTATGGATATGTCTCAGCTTCTATTTAATATAGAATAAAAATTAGATGAATAATATTGTTAAATGTTATTACTTAAATAATATAAAAACAATATCTTGTCAAACAATATATAGGAAAGTAAGAGAAAACAGAACCCTTGGAGTGGCCGGCGTAATAATATAGTGCACCCGATTGGAAATTATATATATTACATCTTCGTCCACCGGGAACACCATTTGAAATATAATATTATTTCCCGGGATAAACAATTGCAACTGCCCAGTCCATGTCCGATAGTACACACATGAACACTCTCTCCCCTCTGGTAACAAATGCTTACAGACATTGGAGTTATATTAATGGTATTTTTGTTTGTTTTATCTTTTCTATATAAGTTTGGTATTTTATTTTACTTTTTTCAAATAAATATTTATTAAAAAAATAAATATAAATAAATAATATATCATTTTACTCATAAATTAATGAAATAAATCATGTAAAAATAAAATATAAATACAAATTAAATAAAAATAAAATATAAATAAAAATCAAACTGTCCAACCAGACCCCATATTTTTATCAATTGTATGAGCACCCATTTGATTTATTATATTTCCCGGTCGCGATTAGACAGCTGTAACCACTAAACCCTTGTCGTACCGTCCTCACATTAACACTCCCCTCGTTGAACGCTTACAAACATGGGAATTATATATAAGACAAATTCCATTGATAAGCATTAATGTTTTGTGCAGTTAAAAATACGTGTAAATAAGTTTATTTGAATTATTAATATTTTATACAATTAAAAAAATATATAAACATATATGAGATGAGTATATTTAACGTATAAATATTTTGAATAGTTAAAAAAAAGTATTAATTTTTAGTAAAGTAAATCAAATAAAATATCAATAATTAAGTATTAATGGAAAATTAAAAAGATTTAGTTGAAAATTAATCAAAATATCGATATCTCAAATAAATTTTACAATTCGTTGATATTTTATTTGATATATTTTATTAAATATTGATTTTTTTAATTACTTAAAACATTAATACTTTAAATAAATTTATTACAAATATTGATACTTGTGGTGTAACCTAACCCATTATATAATATTTATCCATCGTGAGAGCGCACGTGATTTATATTTCTCGGGATTAAACAGCTCGTAAGCCTGTAACTACCATAACCCCTTGTCTGTTAGCGCACATGCGTACTCCACAATGATTTGCTTGGCCAGCCACTCTCTTCTATATAAACTAATTTTCTCAGGAAGCAAACACCCTGCGAGTACATCTTTCTGGGTTCTTTAGAATTATTCTACTTCTGTCTCCGAAAAGAAAAAAAAAAAAAAAAAGAAAAGGAGGGATCGAGCGGTGGTAGGGGAACCATCACAGGGTCAAGGTTAAGTTTTATTCCTCTTTCTTGTTGATCAACACCAGATTAGAGGTAAGTGACAATTGGACACGTATATTGCATCAAATTTCACACTTTTCACGTACCCATTTTTTGTTCCTTACTTTCCTATCACTATGGATTTAAGATGCTACTTTTATGCATTTGAAAGTTGAACTCCTTGAAGCTATACTTTTTGAGGTTTTTTAAGTTCATTTCATGGATTTGACTTGAATTAAGTGATGTAGTGGGGTAGATCTTACCACAGTGGTCATGTACATACAACATGTGTCTCATGCTATATGTGGCTTTAGAAGAGTAGTGTGAAAGCACACACAAGAATGACTAAGAGTGATAAGGTAGGGAGGAGGAGTAGACAATCTCAAGAAGTTTAAACATACTAGTGACATATAGAGGAGCTATATAGTATCAACCCTACTATTTAAGAGAAGAGGCTATGTATTCTTTATTCTGAACTTTAGTTGATCTCTTATGAGAATATTCTAGTAGTACGATAATGTTTTTGTTAATTTCTCAATCAGTCAAATGAGGAGAAGCTCTGTGTATTTATAGAGTTTAACTCTTAATGACATTTGTCAAATCATATTAACCATCAATAGGTGAGATGAGTCCTTCTAATGAAGGATTTCTCCATAGGCTCGTTAGCTCATGGAAGGTCTCTTTAAGTGTATAAACTTTTTAAGAAATGTTGAGAGCGGATGTGTTGGCCTAGTCCAACGGTCCGTACTTTAAGCCTACCATGCTAAATCTCCTTTAGTCACCTTAATTTTATGGACTTGACTCTTTAACCCTGGTTACTCAGCCCGAAGAGTTAAACCTAAATCATTTATGGGCTTTAAGACCCAAAATCTAGATTTATCCTTCTAGAAGTGAAAATAGAAAGTTGAAGTTTGGAATTCCTTTACTTTTCCACACCCAATTTGTTCTTTGCTTTCTTCTCTCCATTAAGTTAAATATACTAAGGGCTTGTTTGGCTCCTTGTTTTAGTATCGTTTTGGCATCATTTTCAAACTGAACATATAGTAAATAGATACTGAACCTATACAGATATGATACCGATAAAAAACTGACAATTTTAGTTATAAACTAAACAAACCGAATCGATATTGAACCAATACTGATCCAATACAAATAAAAATACGACAATCCAAACAGGGCCATATACTTGAGAGTACTATTACAAGTTAGAATGTTTGGAGTTTGTTTCTAAGTATTTTTTTGTTATTTGGTTTACAAGTAGTAATATATAGGAAGTTAGATTATATATAACATAGCATTGCATTGACACTGTTAGATATATGTTTTGTTAGATTATAAATACAATATATAGTATATGTATGTACATATGATCTAATGAATATTGCAGGGGGTTGAATTTGATTTATGGGTTGAAGCCTAGTTTTGACTAAGATTTGACTCTTTATGCTAAGTTGACACTAGTTAAATAGTTAAGTTTAGTTATTTTGGAATAATCAAGGGAAAATTGGTACAGTTAGCTTAAAGTAGGGTTTGTTGGAATTGATTTGCCTCAACTTTAACTCTTCTTAATAAGGCTGATATATTATAAAAAGTGTCCTTACTGGACTTGGGTCTTTAAGGGAGTCCACCATGGATCTACTTATAAGGGGACTCATCTTAGCTATTGATTGTTGTCGTGATTTGACAAACAATATTTATAGATGATAGCTAAGTTCTATAAATACAATAGTCCCTTCAATTTGGATCATTCTAAAATGCTATGATATGCCACTATATTGCTAGATTTATGTCTCAAAACACTAGATCCTTCATTTTACTTAGTCTAGTAAGGTTGGATGCTTTATGGCTCCCCCATCAATTATAAGTGCATTTGAGTTTATTGGAATTGCATGCTTCTCCTTTCTATAGACTTCTCTACTACTCATCTCTTACATGTCATTACACCAATTACACCTTACTCCTCGATACTCACGGGACACGGATATAATTTTCTAAGTTGAACCCATACACCTCCATATGTAGAATAATTTACATGTAACATGTAGAGATATAGTAAATTATATACATATATATAATAGAAGCAAAGTCAAAGCGGGTTTATTTATTCATTTATTTTTATTTTATCGATGGCTAATTTTAATAAGGCATAATTATCACATTGCACGAACTTTCTATTAAGGAACAAAAATTTTTATACCCTAAAAGTAACTAGTACTTTCTCGATTAAATTCAAATAAATAAAGATATAAAGGGTATTGCTTCTTCATTACCTTCAATGTATTATAAAAATTATTAACCTCACATATAAAAGTTCATTTTTTGGGTCGACTGAATGGCACCAAGAAGAAGGCTACCTAATAGATCTTAAAATGGTATTTGGCGGTATTCTTTCTCGTTAAACTTGCCATTTTTGCTTTCCCTTTCTCCTCACAAAGTTCAATATTGTGATGGAATAAGTCACTTCATATAAGCCCGCATATGTATATGTTAAGTTCGGAAAATCGTTATTAAAGTTTATACTACAAAAATTTCATTTATCTGTGCTCATAGTCAAGTAATCAACAAAATTACATGTGACGAATAAATATTTGAGGTCAAATTCATAGAAAAGTATTGAATTTCAAGTGATTGAAATAAATATCAACATGTTATAGCACAACTAAATTGAGTTGATGTGATACATTTATAGGATAGTGATAGAATCTTTATTTAAATCAATTATTATAATATTGATCCTCTATTTCAATCGCTTAAAAGTCCAATCTCTATTTTCACTATTTAGGATAACATTGATTTTTATTTTAACTACTTAAAAGTTTAACATCTTTTGGGGGGGGTGGGGGGAAGGGGGAAAACCGATGTCTATTACAACTTGAGCTTAACAATATGTTTGAATTGTGGGAAGGAACGGAAAGGAAATGGAGGGAATGTGCCTAACATTATATTTGAATTGTGGGAAGGAAAGGAAAGGAAATGGAGGGAATGTGTCGAGGAAATTTTACTTTTCCCTTGTCTGAAAAAGGAAGAAAGGGGAGAAGATTGATTTAATATAAGTTTGGCAATTTTTTGGGAAAAAAAAGTAGAAATTAATGAAAATGTGTGGAAAGAAAAGAACAAAAAACCAAAGGAAATGAAGTTTTCATTTGTTATTTGGATTTATTGGATGGAAATAAAAGAAAGTGGGAAATAGAGAAAAGCGATATATAAATTGACTAATATATCATTTACTTTACTTTTTTAACTTTGTTTTTTGTGTATGTTGATAATTTTACACAATTTCCACTAATAACCACAATTTTATCTACAAAAATAGAGAGAGAGAGAGAAAAAAAATGAATTAAAAGTGAATTTTTCTTGATTTTATCATTATCTATATTCATTTAGTTATCCAAACACAACAATTCCATTGACTTCCTTCCACCTCCACAACTTTCTATTGAGTTCATTGTTTACGAACACAACATTAAGGATGAAATTTTTCACCATCAAAAAATAAAATATCTAAATACGATGACAAAATATGCCCTTAAAATAAAAGTGTATCTCCAATATATAGAGACTTCAATGGATTTTTATAAAATAAAAAAGTTAATTTTTTAATTTTCTATTCATTTTTCCCTCTCCATCCATATAAAAAAATCATAATTTTTCTAACACAACGTGAATAATGGAAAGACAATGCAAAAAAATAGAAAGAAACTTTATTTTCTAATAACTATTCATGAATGACGACAATAATAAATATGTATAATCCTAACCCTAATAACACCAAATTAAAAATAGGGAATAAAATCTAAAGAAATCTAATATTACAAAGCCCAAAAAATTAAATAGCCAGTTTTAGGCCTTAATTCCTCAGTTTTGTGTCATGGATTCCATAACTCCTCTTAAATCAAAAGTTAGACTTGTTTAAGTTGCTACCAGAAAATTGGTTTATTTATGGTTTACTTTTGGTATATTGTTTGTTCCATCTGTCTATATAATCAAGGCAAATCCCATTCACATCATTCCTTTCATTTTCGTTTTTTTTTTTTTGTTATTCTTTCTCGACACCTACCTTCCATTCAAATTCCTTTACTTTCCAAACATAGTATAAATATTGATCCCTTTGTTTGCAATTTTGCCTTAAATAATCTAAGCAACCTATTACTTATTAGGGTAAGTGTTGTACCGTTTGGTTTTTCTTTTAAATTCAACCTAACCATGTGGTTTAGTTTGTAATTTTTTCAAAAAAAAAAAGTTCGATATGATTCGGTTTGGTTCGAATTTTTTTTTAAATAAAAATACATTATATGAGAGGTGTCAATTATATATTTATTATACTGATGGAAATGCAAACAATAATATTTAAAATTATTTATTTATCTAAATAAATATATAAACTTATAGTACAAAGAGATTTCATTCACCATAAAACTATAATCATATGTGAGTTCCATTCTCTTTAATTATTGTGAACTACAATGATATATTGAACTTGATAATATTAGAATATACTATCCTAATTTAAGGTATAAATTTCAATTTGGGCTTGAAAACATCTTATCAATTACATAAATCAATAAGTAACTAGGTAATATGAGTGGGAATCGATAAGACAAAGGAAAAAGAAATATTCACACTAAAGGCTAAAACCTAAAAATTAACTTATTTGTACCACAATTATTGAAGCATAACACAACCAATCTAATTTTATTCTCACAAAGGATGCATATCTAAATCAAAATTAAAAAATAATTAATTTGCTTAATACAATAATTAAAAAAATATATGTTTGAGTATTTAGTTTTTTAAGAAAGAAATATGTAAAACGATTCACTTTGAATTGCACAGTTTAGTCTGGGATCCGAATCAAACTACAAAATATTTACTTTCATCGAATCTGTGATACCCCTAAAATATACGTTGTTGAACTCTAATCACAGATGTCTTTTGATATAATGGCTTAGAGTTGGTCGTAACTCTAA
Source organism: Combretum micranthum (assembly GCA_024138025.1). Classification (NCBI taxonomy): domain Eukaryota; kingdom Viridiplantae; phylum Streptophyta; class Magnoliopsida; order Myrtales; family Combretaceae; genus Combretum; species Combretum micranthum. The sequence continues at coordinate 115,358 of JAMXBD010001201.1, forward strand.
AGTTAAGCGTACTTTGTACAGAGCAATCCCATGATGGGTAACCCCTGAAAGCGCTAGCACCAAAAGGATAAAACCGTGCGGCGCATGGTTAAAGCGGGCAATACTGGTGGATGAAGTTGCGGGTGTTACAGAATCAAACCACAAATCAATTTGTTTCAGAAAAAAAAATCAAAATTTTTGTTCGATTTGATCTTATCGGTTTAGTTCACAGTTTGCTTGGTTTTTTTTCACATTCATGTGAAATGGGTATAGTTATTGTCATTTCCTATGCCAACAATTGCATTGTTATTTAACCAATCCTTTAAATAAATAGCCAGATGATGTCCGGCAACCTCGGCGTCGGTGTGCTGTTGTAGTGATATGAAATATAAAAGAGCACTCATCTCCATCTTTGTCTCCTATGCACGAATCACAAAGAGTTATTTTCCGTAAATAAAGTGGGAGAAGAGTCGAATATGTACATCTATTGACATATCAGAGTTTAAAAGTATAAGAGCCTTGAAACCTATGATCCCCGAAAACCTCGAGGCATCAACGATAACAAACAGCAAGAAACTGTGTTTAGCCGACATAAATATAATACTAGTGACAACTTTCTTATACCATGCATCAAAATCACAATTTGCGCTGCTTGATTAATTTGTAATGTTACCTGCTAGGATCTGTGGAGTCTGTTTAGTAGCCGCCTTCCACTATTGGTTTGCATCAAAATCAGTAAATAAAGGAAGTTAGGGTTCAAGTTTGAAGTTTCTTTTTTTTTTTTTTTTTTTTTTTTAGAAACTTAAAGGTAGAGAGCAACTATCATGGATGGAAACGATGGACAGTAGGAAAAAATGCAGTCAAAGATGAAGTTATGGTGAGGATTCCTCCAAGTATTGAAGTCCAAGCTATTGGTAATTCAAGTTCTCATTTGGAGTCGAATCATCGGATTCCTATGTAAAAATCAAAGATGAGAATGACGAGGCAAGGAACGACCACAATCCAAGTAGTGAAGACGAACCTCCTGGTAGACATGTTTTATTTGATGGGAAGGATGCTCAGGTACATCTTATCTGTCTGCCTCGTGGGAATCTTCATTGCGAGTTTGATAGTGCCCAAGTTGAAGCATACTCGAATATGGGGCTTAGAATTGTGGAAATGGATCGTTTTCGTATTAGATATTTTGTGTGATGGTCGACTTGTAATTTGTTGATCGTAATTCCAACATTCTTTATTAAGCGGATGTGTTCAAATAAAATTCTCAAGTACCTTGTGGGTCAAATGTGGGAAAGTGTGGAGCTTTAATTTGGTTAGTTTCAATTATATTGGCATGGGTGTTAATGATCGATCGTGGAGTGGAGCGATCTAAAGACAATACAAAAATTCTAGACCGTGTGACAAAGGGTCTTGTGGGTGTCTCTTTGGAGCTGCAATATGGTTTTTTAAATGAATCGAGAATTCGCTCGGGCTTTTTATCAGCTAAACGATCAAGAAATGAATCCGGGTCGCAGCCTGATAAATCCTACAGTGAAGAAAGGAAAAACAGGGAAAAATTTGTTTTTGTTATGTGCTATCACTGCTATATTTATGTGCGATTTTTATAGTAGTGATGTATAAAGCACTGGATTATGGCTTCACTTAAGAAGGATGGAGAGCGGGAGGACATGCAGAATCCTCGGTGATGATGGAGGATGGAGGTCCGAGAGGATGCTGCATGACAAGATATTCGAAATGTGACCGGGAACGATTCAGAGTGAAACATGCAATAAAAAACTTTTGAAACTTAGATGTTAACAAAATTGCTGAAGAATGCATACATTATCCTTTTCTGATTTACTATTAATTTTTTGTCATTTTTTTTTTAATTTTTTTATCAGGTGCATTACAGAGGAAGACCTCGTGCGCTTTATGAAGGACCACCGCCTACGCTTTATGGAGACCACCGCCTGAGCTTTATGGAGGACCACCGCCTCTCATTGTGAAGGCCGGCCCGCATGCCCTTTATGAAAACATTGGAATATTCTGATACTATTTCTCGAAAGTTCCCGCGCTTTAAGAAAACAAAGGACGGTGTTGCTTATTTTTTTGGCAAGATTCAAGATGCGAAAACGGAACCGGCCGAAAAAAATAAAGAAGCGAAAGGAGCTAAACAAATTGACAAGTCAACTCTACAGGACTGGCTGGTCAGTTGATCAGTTTTTGTGCGACAACTGATATCATTATTCTTACTCATATCTTTATATTCAAACAGCAGAAAGCTGACATGTGCTCTAGGAGTAAAATGAAATACAGAGCTACCTGGGCAGGTAAGATGAACATAAAACTTATGAAAAATTGACCAGGTCATTCGTATCTGCAGGTGACAGCTCACAAGGAAGACACAAAAAAAGCACTTGCGAAGCTAGACAGGCTTGCTTCTGGGATTGCATTCGTAATTGGCCTTATTGTTTGGTGCATGAAAATGGAAATTTTAACTACTGAAGATCTTGTCCTGATTTCGTCTCAATATATATTTTGATTACAACAGATGTCTGTAGAAGAGATACACATTTTGCATACAATCTTCCTTGGGGAGGTTCGAGAGGTTGGAGAGGGTGGAGAGGTTCGAGAGGTTAAGCAGTGCATATTCTACCCAAATTCGGTTTTGCTCAGTAAAACTTTTCTCAATTCCTCTAGGAAGCTCCGAAATGGAGGATTCCGTGGAGTTTGAAACAATCAACCCTCTAGAAGCCAGAATAAAAGAGCATGTTCTCTACGATCTTTTATGCATAAATTTATAAACAAATAAATATTGCTTTTTCCTTGCATTACTAACTTTAAGCATTTATGGCTTCTTTATAGAGAAAGTCCAATTCAAATATGCAATAAAAAATTGGCGTGTTGGACTTGATTATTTCTTGCACCAAAACTTGAAAGTTTATTTTTATTACTATGAACAATATGATGATTTATAGAGTGGTTAAATAATAGCACTACAATTCTTTGGATTAATAGCTTAAGACAACCTTATTGAACTCTAATCCAAATATTTGTTGTGGAGTCTTACACTATCAAGGGTAAATTACAAAAATCTTATATGTATTTTATCATATTTGTGAACACATGTCATGTAGTAAAAGGATACCTTTCAAGATCTTAGTGGTCTCAAAAAACTATTTTTACTTTTTTCATCTAGCTTTATAAAAGATTTTTTTAATATTTTATTTATTTAATTTTTTTAGTAATTATTGTTAGCAAATTAATTTTTTTTAAACCAATAAGATCCTTACATGTATTCCTTAAATAGTATTTAATAATATTAATACTTTTGTATGAAACTCGGATCACTTAATTATATAAAAAAAAATTAATATAAGTTATGTGTTTGTAAATAGAGCAAAAAAATAGGTCAAGCTTTTGTATTTAATTCCATGATCAAAATTATCTAATTTGGCCATGCTTTTTGATATTACCTATGAAGAAAGCTCTAGCTAGCTTTTGATCTGTGTCTCTCTTGCTCCCACAAAAACGCCTATAACTAAGTCAATAACGACCTTCCATGGATTCTCTTATTTTATGTGTGGAATTCATTAATATATCCCTTGGTTGAGCATTATTATTACAAAAACACAAATCCTTATTTGCTTATATTACTTAATGTGTGTGAAGCTCAAGTGCAGTCCACACATGTGATACATAAAAGAAATTTTGTGTATCTACAGTACTCTATTGATTTAATAATAATATTTTATCAATGTTGTGATTGACGGTTGCTGGATTGGCCTTTCCTAGATCTGCTTTTGCTCTTCAACTGAGATCATTCAAGTTCTCGATCTATAATGTATAAAGGACTCGGATATTTTTCAATTTACTTAACTTGCGAGAAGCTAAATCCATTAATCTTGATGTGGCCTTACTATGTTTCAGATAATTAGAGAAAGATCATAAACGCTGGCATCATAAGCGCAGCAGTCTTGTGGTTAAGGACATTGACAACATGAGAAACCTAAAAATGGCTCTTTCTATAACTCATAATATAAATTTCCAAAACAGTGGGAAAAAATTAGCCGAAGATCTATTGTGACTCCCGATATTTTTCCGTCATGAGACCTGCATTTGGAAATAAAATTTCATAAATAGATATTCGAAAGGTAGATATTTAGTTAGTAAGCTTGGAAATGCACGTTTAAATTTTGTTTTTTTTTTAATCTTATAGTAACAAGTATTTTTTTTTTAGCTAGTAAAAGATGTAAAAAATAAGATTACTCGACATGATTTAATAACTCACTAATTATACAGTAATGAATTTAGATTTCAAGTATAATGTAATCCCCCAAATTTTACGTAACATGATTTTAACAAATACTAAAAATATAATATTTTATTATTTAGAATAATTGGAACAAGTAGTAAAAATCACTCCAAATTTTTCTCGATTTAAAAATATTAAAGTGTAAATGAATTTGATTATAATTAGAAAGATTAAAATCGTTACCAATAAAAAAAATAAAAAATCAATAAAATTTGAAATACAAAACTGTAACTTTTATGATCTCAAATAATTTATAAAACGACGATGAACCAATCGTTAATATAAAATTACTGAATCCTTTTTCCTTAAGCTCAATACTTAGAAAATAAATCCTACGCTTGTTAAATAATGAAATAATAACGTTCAAGCTATCTATTAACAATATTGAGTAGCCTTGCATAAAAATAGGTTGCTAATAACAAATTAGTATAAATAGATTCTATACAGTAAAATATAATATTGGTAAAATAGATCAATATCTAAGAATCTAGATCTTAAATAAATATTTAAATTACACTAATATTCTAAAAAAAATCTAGAGAATTTAGAAATTAAAATCCTAAGTTGCCAATGTAATTTTCATAACTAAAAAATAAGCTAATTAGCAAAGGTGAAACTAAAATCAGATATAAGACTCGACAGAAATTTTAAAATAGAATTATGATATAATAAACTCATTCATAGTTTGAAAAACCTGAATAAAAATTCATTTGGCCTTAAAAGATACCAAAAACGAGATTTCATATATTGAACTGATAATTCACAATATAATCAGAAGTAACTCCAAATTTCAAAACCGATTAGATACAGTTTATTAATAGAGCTTATCGGTATAGAACAATAACTCAAAGAGGAAATACTAAGATTATATATACATAATATATACCAATATATACCAATACCGATCAATAAAATAGTAATCTAGATCTAACATTAAAATTTCAAATCCGCTGCTATACTTGTTAGGAATCCTGAATTTATTAGGACTTGGTTCCTAATTTAATTTATCGAACTTGAACAATTTAATCGTATAAGTTAAGAATAATAAAAATAATCAATCACATGAACCTTAAACAAAAAAAAAAAATTGTTTATACAAACAATCTAGAATTTATTTCGGAACTTAGATAATTCCATTCCGATAAAACACTTATGTAACCGTTATAGATATTTGTTTATAAATTAATATTAGTTAAAACATTTTTTTTATTTTTATTCTTATTAGTCAAATGATAAATATATATATATATATATAAAGAAAACAAAACAAAATGCAACACACTGGAAAGAGACTTGTGAACAGAGGAATTGGTTGAACTTCTCCACGCGCAGAATCAGCTCGTCACGCGTAGACCACCTTCACGCTGAAGCCACATTGCACGAACAAACGGTAGTGGAATTGCTGCATCTATTCACGTCACGGCAGCACATCCCAGCGTCTCCCTCACGCACAACACCACACATTCTCTACACACGCAAACAGCTACTGCAGGAGACCGATGGAGCAGAGCAAATCACTGCACAAGATGACTTCCATGCGCGTGAACAGCATGGATGACCGATCGAGCAGCAGGAACTCCCACGCTTGCAACAAAATCCAACACGCAGCACAACTTTGAGCGAGCAACAGGAGTTCCGAACAAGCAACAGTGGACAGCGGAGAACTCCACATAGGCAGCAGTAGCAACCGAGCAACAACAGCAGCTCATCTCCTTCGCACGCAGCAGAAGTTCTTATCTCCACGCGCAAGACAGAGGGCTTCACGGCTAGAATTGAGGGCCGCTGCAATTCCACGTGCTGTAGCTCCTTCTCCACGCACAACACACGAACAAACACCACACTTTACACACACATGGCAACACTTGGTTGAAAACAGAGCACCCATGGACAGAGGAAACAGCAGAGGAGAAATTCAACCTTCATGCCCAACCTTGATCCGAATTTTGGGCTCCAATATTCAACACGAAAATGACATAAAATCCAATTAAAACAATCCACATCAGATCAATATTTAATGGTAAAAATTCCAACTCAATTATGCAACCTAAACAACTCCAAATCTGCCTAGAAAATTTCAAACTAGCAGCTGCAGCAGGGGACAAACCAACAAGAATACCGCAGCATTTGAATTCCGATTTTTGTAAATTCCTAGGCTCATTTGAGCTGAAATTTTTGACTAATTAAGCACCAATTAAAAGCCCCAAAATGGACACTTCAAACACCATTTATTAGCTAGAAAACAACAAAAGAAATCTGAAGAAAAATCAATGCAAATCAAGGTAGAAAAACAACAAACACTACAGCGGAAAAGTTGGAAATTTGCTTTTGTTTTCACACAAATTCTAACACGATTTTGACCCCATTTTTCTTGCAATTTGAGCCCCTATTTTACACACATAAATGACATTAAGTAGCTACCAAACAAACACAATTAAGACCCTCAAATATAGCCACAAAAATCTGTCAAAACACAAGCCAAATTGTCATCCAAATTTGCCAAATTCGTATGGAAATTCCAGCTGCAATTGTGAGCCTTTTTCAAACCCAAACCATTTCCTTAGCCTCTAAAACTTAGCTTAGACCTAGTATAGGTATCTAAGCTTAAGTTAGACAAAATTTGAGCTCATAACTCTCACAAAATCCTCTCAAAAACACAGCTATGAAGAGAAGTGCGTCCAGCCCTCTTCCTTTCTCTTTTTCCATTACAACCATCAACTTAGAAAGCTTAGAAAACCCTTGTGAGATCAATCATAAATCCCTAGCTCACTTCCATACCCAATCTATACACCAAGCTCATCAAGAACATCAATTTCCCTCTTCAACAACATCCAAAACCAAATCAGAAGTCTTAAGTTACCCTAAGGATTCAAGAGGAGGAAGCTTAGCTTAACAAGGTAAGATTTCTTGTTAAAATTAGTAAACATTCATTATAGATAGTGTAGTTCTTATAATTTAGTTAGGAACTCATCATCTAACCTTTGATATAGGTTCGATTCTTTCTTAAAAAGGAAATTGAAAATCCTTTTTCCATTCCAAGCTAAGGTAAGTTCTAAACTATCAACCTATCTTCGTTATTTTTATGTATGGACTTTAGGATGAATGGTTTAGTATTGAAGAAAGGTTATGTAGTTGAAAGAAGTTGCTAATCAATGGATAAATTCAAGTGGATGGATGGTTGATATATTAGGAATGTTTAGATATTGTTGACAAAGGAATACAACAACTTAGAAATATTATAAAGGTGGTAATAGTAAATTCGGATTTTGGAATAAAGTGGACAAAACAAGACTCAAATTTCATCTAAATTAATTTAAATTCAAATCTAACACCCCTAGGACCTTATATGAACATAAAACTTTATAAAACAAGCTTTAAAGGCATGATTAGGAGTTCTATATTACAAGAAAAATATTATGAACAATTCATAGAAATTATACATATTGATAATATTAGAAATCATGAATGAGCTAAAGAAATAGATAAGAGATTAAATGATGGTTTTAAATTATATAGTTGAACGAATGATGATACATAATATTTAGGGTTATAGAAGCATCAACTTGAAAGTTAGGACTCTAAGCTTTAGGAAACTAGGAACCAAAAGAAATCAAATAGAGAAGAATGTTCAAAAGGTCAAATAAACTATATTGATATACTTGTTTATAAACCAAAACGACCTTATCAATGGATTGTACTTGGACGATACTATGAAAACAACTATTTAATCGTCAAAAACGGACTATAAACGAGTTAGATATCATCAAAACAAGTTTTGACTACCGTTATTAGGATTCACGTGAAACCTATGCATGTGTTTCATAAATTTAAAAAAATTGTACAAATCTCTTTTTGAAAAATAATTTGACTACTATAAAGTACTCCTTGGGTACTATCAAAACGACTAATTATACAACGAAATTGGGTTTAAAACGAATAAGAAATCGCAAATAGAAATTCACTCAATTTTCAATCTCAATAAATCAATACTAAGGTTACTGCTGTTTCTATTGATATAGTTTGATTACTACCCTTATTATTATTACTGATTATAGTATTTTGTATTATTGATATTATCATTAAAATTCATTAGGATTATTAATAATGTTATTATTTACGTTAATATCACTATATTTATATTAACATCAATACTATTATTCTTTTTGTTATTAATATCATTATTTACTAATGGTATGAAGATTATTGTTCTTATTATACCCGTATTTATTACTAATATTGATATTAACGTTTCAGAACTAATATTACTGATAATAATAATATTGTATTAAACTTAGCTTATTTTACAATAAGAATGAAACTGAAGTATAATAGAAATTTGATACATCCAAACTCCATATACATACTTATAGACACTAGGACATATCCGTAAATAAATAGAAATACTAATTTGAAAGACAGATAAGGTTGACGGGCAATGAATTAATAAATAAAAGTCTTCTACTAAAAGCAGTAGAACTTAAGAAACGACAAACCCCTTGAATAAAAATATAGATAGCAATTAATAAAACTGTATCAAATATCGATACAGAATAACTAGGTACCTATAAGGATTCGATTAAATTAATTAACGATGCAGTGATCCATATGATGGACTTAGTCTAAAATTCGACGATAAAGATCAACACCATTAAATTATAGGAAGACTTCTCTTACAGTAATCCAATAATAAATCTCTGTTATTTCCTTTCATAGGAAAATAGATCAATTTCGGATTTCCGATAGGTTATACAACAACTTAGCGAGGACCACAGGTGAGTAACTTAGACTTGTTACATTGTTTGTGCTTGTAGTATAGTTGCATTTGGAATAATATATATATATTCAATTGATATGCATGCGGGATGGGGATACAGCATGATGCGTGGTGTATGATTGAACGGCAAATTATCCTAATATAAGCGATAATCCTATTGAATGATAAATATTGTATGAAATATGTTGATGATTGTCTGTAAATTGTATGATCGCCTCAAACTTGATTAACAACTGTCGGTACTATAAATGAAACTGACATGCATTGCACGATTTGCATAAACTGCATTATGTTTTTACGAATGCCTACTACGTGTTAGAATTTCAGTTCTCTGGTAATGCTTGGTTTTTCTAGGCAGAGGCTATTAGTTCTACGCAAGCTTACCTTTGTTCTGTCGGTTCCATAGGAACTAACTGGTAACGAAGGACGCCGCCCATGGTATCGCTGTGAGATGTCTAACACTTAGTGGAGTTTCTAAGATACAAAACAGGAACTGAGTGTTTAAAACATCATTAACATAAAGAGAGAATAATTGTGAGGATTATGGTTTCCTGTGTACTTAGTTTCTCCTGGGTAGGTGATTCAGGGATTGGTTCCTCCAACCCCGATGAGAGGGCGTAAATCCCATCCTGTTTGGATTCCAGTTTGTCCAAGCTTGTAATTGTTCATATGTTTGATTGATGCATTACATATGATTGATAATAACTTGCTTGTTGTGATAAGTCTGGTTATTCACTGAGCCTCGCCCGGCGCTCCTCCCTCCAGTTTTTGTGCAGGATTATTACTAGCTGGGATTGGGCTAGGAAGTGTGAAAAGAGCTTCTCCAACAAACTCTATTGCAGATAGAAATGTAGGATATGGTAAACTTAGAATGTAAATTAGATGAATGGTTGAATTTTGTATGTGTAGTTTAGAAACCCAATTTCACTATTTGGTGGGGGATACCGATTCTCTGCGATCTTGGTGGAAATTGGATTCCATAGTTGAAATACTGTAATATATTATATCATCTGTATGATATACTTTTATAAATAAATAGAGTCTTGTATACTCTGACATACAAGACGGCTCTCATGTTACGGTGCACACGTGATATGATAGCTTTAGATAAATCCTGTTAGGCCCCCATATTAGAGTCGTGACATATAAAATGAAACAATTAAATTTTTAAACATATTGGGTAAAAGGGGTAGTTTGAATAAGAATCGCTACGGCTGAAAAATACACGATATATAAAAAAAGATCAATATCTATGAATCTGGATCTCAAATGAGAAATTGAATGTCATGATCGTGAAAGTTAGAAAACTCTCTTTTTTAGGGCCCAAAACCCTAATCACGTACGTAAAAACCCAAATACTACTAATCGTGGAGTTATATAATGCTAAATATTAAATTAAAACTATCTTTTATAATATTTGAAAGATAGAAATAACCCTTAATATTATTGTCTTGAATTAATTAAAAAATTGTCTGCATATTTATCAATATCTATCTAAAAGCATAAAACTATTTGTCTTATATACGTTATAATTAACTAGCTTAGAATTTATTCATGAAATTCCTTAAAGCTCTAGCAGACACACAGTAAAAGAAGTAGAGCTCATAAGCGGTAAAAATTTTCAAACATTCCCCCATTAAATGATTGATAGTAACATAGTGACTCACACATACACATGGAAAAATCACAGCCATTCACTTGTAAAGGAAGCCATTTTCACCTCAAATTTCGCAAGTCATTCCATATCAGATCTAAAGTAATCCTTAACAAACAATACAACTCACACATACAAAATACTCCCAAAATTTCTCTTGAAAGCACTAAAATTTCTAGCTTCATTCTTCTTTCACATAAAAATCAACAATAGCAATTACCAACGCCAAGCAACGTCTTCCACATATCCTCAATTCCCTAGGTAAGGTAAATGCTACCTTTTCTTACAAAACTCTTAGAGAAAGAAGAAGGAACAACTTTCAACTCGCTCAAAGGTAAGGTAATGTTTTTTTTTTTTTTTCCGTCTAAAACTAGCTTCACAGACTGCATTAGAATATATGATAGACTTAGAATCAAACTAAGGATATGAAAAATGAAGGATTAACAAGCTAGGGGAGAAACAAAAAGATATAGACTTCTTAAATGTGGTAATTTTTGATCAAATCTTTCCTAAACACCCATATAAAAACCTAGGAGTTAAAATAAGTTCACCAACATAATGATTTTTATGGCTAACATAAAGGTAAGACTATGAAAAAAAAATACATATACATTAATACTTTGTTTAAATAGGAGTAATATATATCTGATATTGGGAACTAAATTGCGGCCATAATTTAAGAAAGAACACTAGTCATAGCAATGAATATGGCCGTGACATCCTCGGGAGTCTAAAATTAATACCCATCGTTGTCGTAACCTTGACCGTGATCCTCACTGAACTAAAATTTAATTTAGACATATCACAGTCGTAACATGGGGTGATCTCCTTGGAAAATAAATTTTATGCACATCACGACCGTGATGTACCCCATGATCTTCACTGTGCTTAAGTTTGAACCCATCATGGCCGTAATATAGGAAGTTATCTTCTTAGGTCATAAAGCTTGCATTGATCACGGTCGTGATGTGCCCATGATATCCTCTGACTTGTATTTTAACACCTACCATGGCCGTGATATAGGCCGTTATCTCCACTAACCAAAAAATTATACTTGTTATGCCCATAATCTCATTCTTGATCATCAATCACGGCCTACGTCATGCCCATGACACATTACCCTATCTCATCACCACCCAAATAACGCTTGTGATCTACACCTTAACCCCAAGACCTTGTAACATATAAAATTTCTTAAAACTAACAAAAAAGAAAAAATTTGGGAAAAATTAAGAATTTTAATTTAAATGTTTGTCGGTTTAATATGAGGATATAACTTAGAATCAAATAATTAATCTTAAGCAATACATACATAAGAATATAGATTTTTGTCTTCATAAATTTTAAGTCAAGGCCACAAAATAGGTCAATATAAGCTATGTAAATTTCAAGTAATGTGATCCTAATAAAAAAAATATATATTTAAATCAAATGAAGAGAAACACAATGCAAAAAAAAAATGCAATATGAGTTTTAGTTAAGTATAAGCAATGAACAAAATAAGTTCATATAAACTTCATAGCTTAACATAAAAAACATCAACTTTAAAAACATTGAAACAAATATCTATACTATAAAATTAACCTAAGGACAAAAGAAAAAAAGGAATATTGAAAAACTTGAGTTTAGGACATAAGGATATAGTATTATATTATGTGAAGTAAGTATAATGATGAATATTTATTACCTTAATTCTTAGGAAACACAAATTAGACTTCCGATTCCCTATAAAAATTCTATGATAATTAAGCAAGGATAGACGGGTGATAACTTTAACCTTACCATATTGTTTGTATTTGTAGTATAGTTGCATATGTAAAAATATATTTAAATTGATATGTATGTGGGGTTGGGAATATTGTATGCTGCTTGGTGTTTGTTTGGTTGCCAAACTAATATAATATAAAAAAAAATCATTTTGTATGTTTTATATATATTGTATGAAAATTGTTGAAGCTTGTCTATAAGTCTAATGATCGCCTCTAAATATAACCTAATGTGGATTGACTCTATAATATACCTACCATGCATTGCATAAATTGTATTGGTGCATTTAAAATGTGCTGACCTTGTTACGTGTTAGAGTTTTGATTCTAGGGTAATACTGGGTTTTTTTGGGTAAAATCTCCTTGTTCTTCCTTAGGTTGTCCCTGTTCTGCTCGATTCTTTGGGAATTAAACCAGCATTTGAAAGAATGTCACATGAGGTTTCGACATGAAATAGCTAATACTTAATGGAGTTTTTTTATTCTAAGGTTGAGAATAAAATATTTAAAATCAATGTATGAAAATATACAATACTCATTCTGTCTTGTTTCTTTGATTCTCTTGGGTGCGGTAAATCCCCCAATTGAATTTCTTTATTTCATGGAATGAGTGAAATATTTGAAACAACTATGTGAGAATGCACGGTACCCATTCTCCCCTTGGTTCTCTATTTCTCCTAGGCACATTCATCATAATTTCCTTCTAAGCCTGATGAAAGGGCATAAATCTCCATCATGTTTCAATTCTAGATTGTCCAAACTTTTACTTGTGCATATGATTGAATGTCTCATTACATATGTGTGCTACTTAAACTTGTTTGTTATTGCTTGATATGTGGTCTTGGTCAAGTTATCTCACTGAGCTATGGTTTGCTAATTTCTTAACAGTTTTCATATAGGAATAATTTATGCTGGGAATGGGCTAAGAATGAATGGAGAGAGATTTCTTCTTTAATGAAATCCTAGAAGATAGGAAGATGAGCTTGGAATGCAAACCTTATGTTTAGTGTATAAGTTAAGACTTTGTATTGTAAGAAATAAACTTAATATGTGAATTAGAGTGACTATATAATTATTTGAAGTTTTATTATATAGATAGTATCCAATATTGCTATTTAGTGGGAGATACCAATTCCCTACTGTTCAAATAGATTGTGAGATATCGTATTTCCTTAGTTATCAGTATATATATATACACACAATACAAACTTGTGTAGAAAGTAGTAAATAGAATTTTCGAATCTTTGACTTACAAAATGGTTCTTATTTTATGGATGCATACGTGATATAATTTTAGATTAATCCTACTAGGCTTTTACTAGAGTTGTGACATCTAACCTAATTATAGAGGTGAAGAAGATCTTGGAACAGTTTGATATCACATATCGTTTGATTCCTCAAGAAGTGCATGTGAGATACATGGAGTAAATTATACCAGAAAGTCCTAACTTTTGAGTATAAGTTCATTTAAAGTCATAATGTTTCGAGTAGTTCCAAAAAGGTCTCAACGTTTGTAAAAGTAAGTAAGTTGAGATTGTCATTGATACTTGTCAATAAGAGAAATATTTAATTAAAACTCAAAAGACCCTTCTCCTATTCATAAATGTTAATCGAGACCTTAATTGACCAACTTCTCTAAATATTGAAATCTCTTTTGAATTATTCGGAACGTTGAGACCTCAAATAAAATTACCCTAAATGGTGAACCTTTGGTGTAATTTACCCAAAATACATAGAGGGTCTACACCACTCGCATCTTTAGCTACGCGTTGACATTTTATAGTTTGCTTAAAGTGATGTCAATGTGGTTCTTATTGTTGGAATGTGAATCAAAATTAAATTTGAAATTAAATTAGTTTTGGATTGAGACAAGTGCTAAAGCATGATATCTCATAAAAAAAATGTGTAGATGTGTTGCATGTTTCACCTATTTAATCTTTTATATTATACTATTTTTATTAAATGAATCTAGTCCTTTATTTGTTTATCATACCTCACCATCTTGATTAAACAGTTTTGCATAATACACTTTTCAATTAGTTGGATATAAAGTTTTAGCTAATTTGATAAATATATTTTAGTTTTACTAGCTCAACATTCTTATCTTCATGTGCAATCGTATGGGTTTTCCCCATATTATTTGTTTATACTCAGCATAAAAAAAATGATATAAACCTAATCTATTTGATTTATGAGATTATAAAACTTATGCCGTATGATACTGTTAGGAGAAAACCTAACCTTAATCACAATAGTAACAAAACCGATTAATCATATAATTAATTAACCTGTGATTAGAGATGATATCTCGTCTTACTAAAGTGATAAACAATAAAATAATGTGGAATTATAAAACAGATAACACCAAGATATAACGTGAAAAACTCAATGTGGGAAAAACCACGAGACCAATAGCGCTCAAATCTTCCACTATAAACAATATAATAGGATTACAAGTTTTTCTTAGGAGATCTATCTAGTAGATCTCACAATTCTTCACCAAAACCAGTTGATTACAAGTAGGAGCAAGATTTTTCTTCTAGAGTTTCTCACTCTAAGATTTCCCTCATTTTTCTCTCTTTCTCTCTATAGATCTCTCTATTTAGGCTTGAGAAGAGACACATCACTTGTTACTTTCAATCCTCAAGACAATAAGGAGTACTTATATGCAAAACACAAAGGCTGGCACGACATAAACCAAGGTTGACAGCATAGGGGCAGCGTTGAAACATTACTTGTTATGGGACCAACATACGTCGGCTCAATGTTGGTATTGTACTTGCCTACGCTGGCAATGTTCACATCAACGTAGCCATTCCTATGCTCTTGGCAAGAATTTCTTCATTTGAAGGCCAACGGCTTTGTCCTCCTGGTTGCCAGTGTAGACAAATAATCAACTCCTTTGTTTGCAAAATAAATTTCCTTATCTTCAAGTCCTCTTCAAAGAATATGTCCTATACTTAGGATATGTAAACCCCTAGATTTTATGCCAAGTCTTAAGTTCGAACCTTAGAACCAGAAGTCAACCGGAAACCCTAAAGTCAACAAAACCTCTATCAAACCCTATAGTTTAGATCTGGCAATCCCGCGCTCATAAACCCTAAATAACGAAAATTGTGCCCTGGTGCACCGAAAGGTAAAAATATTCTAATGACACTGTTATATTCATAATAATAAAAGGATTTCAAAAATATCAGTTTTATAATTTTTTGGTAGCTAAAAATATTAGATATCGTATTTATACGCATATTTTCTTTACTACCGGTAAATTATTAGTTTTGTTTACAATTCATTATGTTATTCTATTATTCATTACTATTCATCTATCTCAACTTTTTCTTACTACCAATTCTTACAACCTATACATCTATTTTCTTACTTTTTACCTTCCTCATATATCTTAAATCACATATCTTACACATTACTTACTTTTCTTTACAAAATACAAATTAAAATAATTTTCTCTTCCCTTTTGCCCCAAAATCGGTGCCTCCCCCTTTCTCCCTATCTCTCTATTTTTCTTTTTCTTTTTATTTTATTACACTCAATTTCCCTCCACAAAATTCTATAAGTACCTCATCTCCCTTCATTTCTTTCATACACTTCTTTTACATACCAAAACTCTCCCAAAATCACTCCACAAAAATCCTCTCTACAAATTCTCTCTACCACTCTTTCATCTTCTTCTAACCACTAGATAATTATCTTAAACCTTCTTCATATTCATGTAACTTAGTATGAGCTTAGTGTATGTTTTTTAAAAACCTATAAGAAGTTAAGAAAGCAGTAATAGGTTCATACTTTTTTCTTGTTCATAATACATTATTATATTTTTAGATTGTTATTAGATTATTTCTTATGTTCATGTAACTTAGCATGAACATAGTGTGTGTTTTCTAAAGACCCGTAGAGATTAAGAAAGCAATATTATGTTAATGTTTTGTTCTTGTTCATACATTATGTTTTTATTATTATGCTTTTACTATTATGCTTGTTATTATTATGCTTTTATTATTGCTATTATTATGCTTTTTTTTTTCTTTTCATTTTCTTTTGAGACTAGTTTGGTCATAGTCGTAGGATACCTGGATGAAGCTAAAGTTTCCAATACTTGACCTTATTATTTTGTTTACTATACTTCTTATATCTTTTATATATTATTATGTGATATTTTAGTCTTTTTCATACTACATCATATACATGATCATCATAATGATATTGTCTAAAAAAAAAAGGATTTTCTTTAATAAAAGAAAATGAAACCAAATTCTTTAATAAAAGAAAATGGAACTAAATTTTTTTAGTATATAACATTGTCACTAAATAAAGATTTTATCATAAAAACATAGGAAAATTATTTGAATAACTTCTTTTCAAACTCGTCATGATTTTTCTTAAATGACAATAAGGATGATTTTATCAAAGAAATTAACTAAGGAAATAAAAACTATTTTTTTTTATGATAAGTAACATGAAGTTTATTACAACTTAGTGTTAATAATTCTTTGATATGGAAATTTTTTATAAAAGCTTACTTATAGGATTTTTACTAACTCCATAATAAAAACTAAGAACTATACTAGTTTTCAAAGATAATATAAAATCAACTCACTAGTATTATAAATCCATTTAGATAAATAAAAGTTTGCCAACAACCTAAGAAAGTAAGTTTGTAAATGGTAAAATCATTTTGAAAGAAATAGAAGAATATAAACATGATAAGCTCAAAAACAATGGATATTATCAACAACTTAAGAAAATGTTAAAAGTGTTTCCTTTCAAGTAAAAATTGGTAGAGAAATTAAAAGACCATGGAAATAAAATTTATCTTTAGAGAAGTTAGGAAATAAAAATATAAGAGGAAAAGACTTATTTATAATTTTCAATCAAAAAAATTTAAAAGAAAAATATATGCAATGTAACTCAAATTATTAGAGATTATTACTAACTTAGGAAAATTTTGGGGAACTTCATTCTTATCACTAGAGGTAAAATTTGTGGATATCCTAAAAGATCAAAATTAAGAAAAAATAATTTATCTTAGAAAAAAATAGAAAATAAAATTTATATGAAAATACTCATTTATAATAATCCAAGAATTTATAATATTCTTTCAAAACACCTAAAGTGGAAATTATTAAAGTTCAAGTTTTCTACACCATAAGCAAGTTGTTTTATGAAAATAATCGTTGAGACAACACCATTAAAATTTTGCATACAATATGAGTTTATATATATGTATTCAAAAGGATTTTTCAATCATATAAATATCTATATTTTTTATAAAGGATTTTTGGATAAAGAAAACTTTGGAAAATTGTGTCTCAAGGGCTGGGATTTTCGTGGTGAATCTGTACCAATCTATTTCACAACCTAAAAATTTTTTTATGAAAAAATAATATTTAAAAGAGATAGATCTCTTCGATTAGGTAGAAAATGGTATATAATATGCAAAATTCTGAGTTAAAACGAGTAAGTTATAGCCATTTTACGTTGAAATTTCACTATATACGATTTTTGACGAACTTAGTGAAATAGAATTAGTAAGTTTAAGTAGAACTTCCAAGAAATACTTATTTTGAGTATTTCTCTTGTATAAGTGACGTGGAGACCGAGTTCCCATACCCCGAGGATTATTGTGACTAGAAGTTTTTGATCAAATGGCCGAGTGAGTTTATTTCTTACATTTTTGCACTTATGTTTTTTCTTGTAAATTCATGGTATTAGAATTAGGAAAAGATAAAATGGAAAAGTACATGTGCTTTATATAAATGATTGAAATTATGATTAAGTATATCGATGCGGGAGTTGTTTATAATAAATTTTTATCTATTATAAGAATGATTATTTGCAAATTCCATGGTCGCTCATAAAATACTTAATCATGCAATGAGTACTTAATTAAATTGATTCATGCATACCATTGGGTGAATTCATCGCATTCATTACTATTCCCTTAGTGTGACAAAGGCATAGTAAGGAGCTTCGTAGAGCCCGTAAGATCTACGAAATGGTGAAGGATTGTTTAAATTAAATTACAATGCATAAACACATGAATAAACTATATTTTTGTAGTTTGGTAGTGGCTTGAATAAAAACTACAAAGAAATGAATTATATTTTTGCAGCTAGGTTGTAAAGACCCGACCCTCTAAATCCCGAGACTTAGAGTATCAAGTCCCCAACCACATATAATGCTTTCACATTATATGTAAGGTTGTCCTAAAACTAACAGTTTATGAAAATTGTTTGATCAAACCACTATAACTTTATAAAGAACTTTTAACAAAACAAGATTGCTAACAAAAGCAATATATACATACATTTACATCATATAAACATTGTTTAGTGTCAATACAAGATACTACAAAATTTACATGTTTTCTTAAAACAAAAGAATCATAAAGGATCTTAAGGTCTTTATAAAAATAGGCTTAACTATCAAGCCTTCTATACATAACTTTTCCCTTAGCAAAAATTCTTCCAAAAGTCCAGGGTGTTCAAGTCCTATTCGTCCCACTCATCCAGGAATCTCTCGAAATTGGACCCATAGCCCAAATCATCATAAAATTCGTCTCCAATACCTGCAAAGCAGCAAAAGTGAGCCAAAGGCCCAGTATATAATAACAAATGCAAAAACAATTCATCAAATTGATGTAATACATCATTAGACAGGTGACTATCTTTATTACGTTTTCTTTCACAAATCAACAGGAAGGTATTCAAACCCCGGATCACACTTTGAGAATTTAGGGATCCTGAGTAACAGCAGCTGCTCAAGGGGTTGATATAAGCAGTTCGAATACTTATATCTCCTATATCTATTCCATGAAGATAATAGCTTCATTTAGGGTTCAAAAGCCGTTGCCCGACTCTACTTAAACTCAGTCCATAACATGAGCCTAGTTCACAAGTTCCTATAAACCTTGAACTAAATCATGGCATTTCCCCCTAAGTTTAAGCAAACGTTACTCAGATACTATTTCCCCTATCGGCTACCCACTTAACCAAAAAGAATCGCTATTGCATCATAGCGTATCATTGCATCATGGTAAAGTCATTGCATCATGACTTGGTTAAGCGCCTAACTAACATGTCATTGCATCATGATAGGTTTGCTGCTCCTCGGACCAGATTAAATAGTGTAATAGACATCCAATTCACTCAAATATTAAGCCAAATCAAATTAAGTTGAATTAGGAATGCCTATTCCTAGCAAACACCAAACAAGTTATTGCGGACCTGAACCCGTTAGTATATTACTATGATCTCTCGGTGAAGAACTAACCGAAGGGTCCTTAACTGAAATAAGAATATCAAAATAATCAATAAATAAATATAGATTCCTCATTCATAAATATATACACATATTATATCCATATATCACAATTAATCAAAGAAATTCAAATAATTTAATACAAAGTCATAATAAAGCATTTAAACATCCTATTATATCCTAGATCGCTTAATAAGTACTTAATTGATCAAATATCAAACTCCGGAAAATTTTGAAAAACGTTTTTAAAAATCAAAAGCGTAGGGGACACGCCGGCACTTAAAGCCGGTGGCTTTGAGCCGGTGTTCAACACTATAAAAATCAACACTGCCAATGCTGGCAGTGTTCAAGGGTACGCCGGCTGCCTTCATTCTACGCCGATGGCTTTAAGCCGGTGTAGAATGCAAAATCCAAAATTTTCCAAAACGTCCAGAGAGGTGCAAACCGACCGCTTACCTAGATACGCTGGCAGCCTCTACATAAGCAGGCGGCTTTGATTCCCAGTAGTCGGTGTACAATATGAAAGGATGAACGCCGGCTGACTTTTCTAGCAAAAGCCGGCGCCGTTTGGTCGGCCATAAGAAATTTGATTATGTGGGCTTCCAACACGGCCTATAAGCCGGCGGCGTAGAAACCCCAAATGCTGGCGTACGTTTAAAAACAGGCCTAAACAACAGAACACAAATCTCCTGTTTTTCCACTTCGAAAATTCTATCCTATAACATTTTCAAACCTTCATCAACTACATTTTCAACTTCATAAACTCACTCCTATCTACACTACTCAAACTTAGCAACTCAAAACATGAAATCAACACATTTAAACACTTTCAATTCCACTTCTATCCATTCTCAACCTTCCTACACAAACCATCTTCATATCCTCCCAACTCTTCATATCACTTCTACAATACATAAACAAACTTACACACTAACAAAACACATTCCTAGCTCATCTCAATGCATGAACAAGCAATTTAGATAACACTAATCTCATTTCATCCAAGATTTCACAAAGCTACAACAAGAAATGAAAACAAAGCATAAGCCACACTTAAATCAACTCACATGTAAATGCCTTGCCTTGGAGAGAACTTTGATTTTCAAAGTTTGCTGTTGTTCTTAGTTTGGACTTAGAATTTAGATTGAAAGAAGAAGAAAAAAAGAAAGAAAGAAAAAGGAAAATTCGGATAGGAAAATAAGGCTGCAAAAAGGGAGTCCAATTTAGCAAATTTTTTCCTTAAACATATCCCAAATTTGCCCTTTAAGGCATATATAAATTTAGGGTGCATTTTAGGTGAATTTGAGTCTCATTTGAGGCTTATTTAAGCCTAAACACTAGTTTAACTAATAATAACTTCTATCTACTAACCTTATGGAAAACCAAAATTGATTTTATAAATCTAACTTAACTTAACATCTTAATGTAATAAAGACACAATTAATGACTAATACACACACATTAATACATATAAAACAAAATATTAATTTCACTATATATGCAAAATAATACATTTAGACCATTACCAACACAACTATCCTAAACATCATGCTCATTCGATTCAATACCTAATATAAATAAACAACACATGGAAATTAAATAGAATTTAAATTTAGATCATTTCATAGGTAGCTTGAATAAAAACTGCAAAGAAATGAATTATATTTTTGTAGCTAGGTAGTGGCTTGAACAAAAACTACAATGGTATTATATTTGTGAAAATTGGTCTATATGGCATGGAACACCTAACCCTGAATGGAGGGATAAATCCATTCAACATATGATTCCCGAAAATCATATGGATTGTATGCTCACGTGCTTGTGCATCTCATATGGTTGTTTAAATTAATTTGTTTTGATTATTGGTCACTGGGTGTTTAATTGTGGAAATAATTCTCACTAAACACATGGCTTATACCCTCTTGTATATCTATTGTAGCACTTGTACCTTTAGTTGGAGCTAAGGGGATATTTTACCTAGGTAAGACCTTCGAAGTCAAGAGTTTTTTGGATAGAATTTAAGAGCTAGAAGTAGATATAGACTTCTAAGTAAAACTCAAAAATATAATTATTTTGAAAATGAACTTTGTTGGACTTAGTTATTTTGATGGGGAATGCCCCTTAATGTTTAAATGGCTTGATCCAAAGTTTGGTACTCAATGTTCGTGAATGTACGCCTTACAGCCAATATCGAGACTTTTGGGATGGCTAAGGTTGCCATACTTAAGTCTTTATATTGAGTGTGATAGGCTATTATGTTTAGGGTACCTTCTGGAGCGTAACAGGATATCATTGATTTCAATGTTTTCTAAATATATATAACCATATAATTAGGATCTCCGTGTTCAAAGTCTATTAGTACATTCCGTCTTTGATTCCAAAGTCTTCTAAATATATATCCGACATATATATTAGGCTCCCTTTGGTTATAGACCCATATGAGTTGGATCTATAACCTCAACATTTCCCCCTCCAACACATATAGGTGTGTAGGATTCTCTGCCTTAATCTAAGGCGTACCATAAATATATTCTTTGACTCTCAATTAAATGTACCTTTTGACCAATCATTTATAGGAGTTTGAATGGCTGATTATTTCATTTATTTTGTAATCAACATTTATGTGTATTTATTCTCTTATACTATCTATAAACATATATATATATATATATATAAATATGAAAGGCTCTCACCACAAAAGTGTGGTGGTTTCAAAACACTTTCATGGTTCAAAGCATAATTAAGATTAACATTCCTCGATCCCAAATGGCCTCTGATTCTTCTCCCACCCTCCTTCCTTCAACACCATGATTCACATGGTCACAATCAAACTCTCCTCCTCTAACTACCTCTTATGGAAGAGCCAACTTCTTCCTTTTCTTGAAAGCCAAGGTCTACTAGCTCATGTGGATGGTACCCTTGAGCCGCCACCTCCATTTAATTCTCCTACCTCTTCAACACCAAATGCCAAATACTTGACATAGAAAGCCACCGATCAATGTCTCCTAAGCCTTCTCCTCTCCTCTCTCACAGAGGAAGCCATGGCTGAAGTTGTCGGCCTCTCTACATCCTGCGAGGTCTGGACCACTCTCGAAAATACCTTCAGCCACCGCTCCAAAGCCGGAGAAAACGCCTCAAAGATGACCTCCAATTGATGAAGTGCGGCACTTGTTCAGTCACTTCTTATGCCCGTGTCTTCAAGACCATTTGTGATCAACTTCATGCCATTGGTTGCCCTATTGATGAAACTGATAAAGTTCACTGGTTTCTTCGTGTCTCGGACCCGATTTCTCCAGTTTCTCTACTGTCCAAAATGGCACAAATGCCTCTTCCTTGCTTCCCGGATCTTGTATCCAAGGCTGAGAGGTTTAAACTGTTTCAAAAATCTCTTGAGACTCCAGCACCTTCAGTTGCAATGTTCGCCGCTCATCGAGGATCTTCTCAACGCGGGGATGGCCGCTCTCGCTTCATACGTAGCCATGGAAATGGCCATGCCCAACCCACTTAAGGTCATCGTTTGCTACGTGCCAGATCTACCGCTTGGAAGGCCACTTCATTCCATCGGTGGTTAGGGAATGCTTTGAACTAGCCTCGAACGACCTCCTTAAAGTTTGCGCGCGTCATGGGGTTCCAACGAACTGTACTACTAGTCCCCGGGCTTTCCATACCTAAAGCGATTGATCTGGCTTGGCTACACCTTGAGGTCGTATTCCTCGAACGTCCCTACCCTCAAGATGTAGCTAGCTACAGCTTTCCGGTCCCCCGCTGAGGAGTAGTAGCAAAACTTTAAAATGATATTCTACGTGATATGCATGAGAAATTTATTATATGGATATTTCAATATGACATTAAATCATTTTAAGTGATCAAACAATACTTGCGCACATAACAATACATACATGGAAACATTTATATCAACCACAACTTGGGTTCCGATATACTTATTGTTCATTGATCGCACACAACGATTCACATACATAGTTCCCATGATATCCCACATGCATATGAATTTTATCTTTTTCTAACATCTAGTGCTCTATTTTACAAGCACATGCGCAAATACATAAGCATGAAGGAAACTCACTCGTCCATAGCGATCTAGGAGTCGAAGTAATCCTCGGAGAGACAAGATCGTGATCCTCGACACCTAAACAAAAGAAATACCCATCATGAGTATTTCATCCAAGATCTATTCAAATTCTATAATTCTACCTTAGAGAATTCATAAAAAAAATTCGTATGAAATGGAAATTCCAACTTAAAATGGCCATAACTTGCTCATTTTAACTCGGAATTTTGCATATTATATACCAATTTCTACCTACTCGAAAAGATCTTTCTATTTCTAAGGTTATTTTTATCAAAAGAATTATTTGGTCTCGAATAGTAGCGTATAGATTTGATACGAATTTTCCAATTTTTAAAACTAGAGTTTTTAAACTTTCTTCATTCAAGAGCTTTTTGTACAAAAATATAGATAATTGTATGGTTGAAAAATCCTTGGAATATACATATATATACTCAAACCATATGCATGAATTTAATGATGCTGTCTCAACAATGATCTTGTAAAACAATATATCTTGAAAGTGAGATAAGCTACGACTTGTAAAGAAATTAGTAGTGTTAAGAAAATTTCTTATTTTACTATAAGTGAGCATCTCCTTCTTTTAACTCCATTTCTTAAATAAAAGTAATTTTAATCTTTTTAAATTCCTATTACTTTATTTCTAATGTTTTGGAAAACATAGTTCTTTCTAAATACTTCATGGTTATATTCTATAGCTTTTCTAAAGTTAGATCCACTTTAAAAGAAATGATCTATAAGTTAATTTTGAAAAACTTACTAGACTTAAAGTGTTGGTAGAAAACTTCGGCAATTGAATTTAAGAAATCATTTGTTTAAACAAGGAATTAAGTTTAAAGAAACTTCTTATTTTATTGGTTTAATTTGAAAAGAGAGTTTGTGATAACTTTACTTTATGTATTTCTTGGTAAATCCACATATTATTACTAAAACTTGAGCTAACTTATCTATCTTCTAGAAAAATATTTGTTTAAGATAAAATTCAAGTCTATAAGGAAAGTAATTTCCTATGTGACAAAATTCATATTTAAAGAGAGTTCATTTTTATTACTTAAAAAAACTCATTTTCATTATGGTTGAGACAATAACAACATATTCATGTATGAATGAGAATATATAACTATGAGAAATATAAAAACAACATAAATAAGATAAATAAAATAAGAGCATAAAAATAAAGTCAAGTATTAGAAACCATAGCTTCATCAAGGTATCCCCGGACTAAGAATAGACTAGTCCTCAAAAGAAAAGAAAAGCAAAGAAATAAAATTGTTTTGACTTGATATGGACAAATCTAAGACTAGAGAGACTAGTCTTAATAATTGCATGAAATTAAATAAATTGCATAACTTGAAAATAAATAAATAACAAATGAGCCTATATGCTCTAAATAAATATATATACATAATATACATAATACTTTATATAGGTTAGGTTAGAACAAATAATAATAACAATAACAACATAATAACATAAAGAAAAGATAGAAACATGAACAAAAACAAAATATGGATAAATTATTGCTTCTTTAACTCAATGAGTCTAAGAAACATACATTAAACTCATGTTAAGTTATATGAACATGATGAGTATATGGAAGAAATTTTTACCTAAAGTTTATGTGTTGGTTGAAGAAGAAAAGAATGGGTTGTAGTATTATGTGGGACTTGGTTTTCTAAAGAAAAGAAGAAACTTGAGAGAGATTTTGGGAGAGTGATTTTGTGGAGTGATTTTGGGAGAGTTTTAATATGAATTGTGTTGTATGAAATAATGAAAGAGAAGGGGTATTTATAGATTATTTAAAGTGGAAATTAGATGTAATTAAAAAAAAATAAAAAAGAAAAAAAATGAATGTATGGGGAAGAGAGGGGCACCGTTTGCTTTGTTGTAGGAGAATTGATATTTGTTTGTTTTATATAAAAGAAATATGTGTAAAGTGATGTGATTAAAGTTGTATGGAGAAGATAAATTGTAAGGTATAGGTATGGTAAGTGTAAGAAAGAGTGTAAGAAAAAGTAAAGATAGGTGAATAGTAATAAATAGTAGAGAAGTACTATGAATAGTAGACTAGACGATTAAAATACCGGTAGTAAAGAAAATACGGTAAACTGCCTATATTTGATATTTTTTGTTACCGAAAAATTCTAAAATTGATATTTTTGAAAATTTTATATTTTTACGAATCTATTGGTGTTGTTGGAATATTTTTACTATCTGATGCTCCGGGGCATGGTTTTCGAAAACTGATCTCGTTTGGATCTGAATGACACTTAAAAATTACGAATATGATATTTTTAAGCTTTCCTATATTATTACGAACCACATTCCACAATTATCTCAATTTCGTTTTCTGGGGTTAAAGAACACGGGATTGCCGGATCTAGATTCACTAGACTAATCATATAACTAGGTTAACTTTAGGGTTTCATTTTGACTTTCGGTTTTTAGGGTTTGCTTATATAATCGAAAAATCTTGGGGCTTACACAATCCCACATGCATATCAGTTAAATATACTGTTTCAAATATAGTATACTACAAGCACAAACAATGTGATAAAGTCAAAGTTAATCACCTGTTATTCTCGCTAATTTTTGTAATATGCCACTGAAAGTCCAAGAATTGATCTATTTTCCTATGAAATGAGATAACATATATCTATTACTATACTGTTATTTATATAATGGTATTGATGGTATTCTTTTAGGTCCTCATTATCAATTCTAATACATTTTTAGTTATTTGGTTAGGATCTTAACTTATATAAATAATAACATTTGGTAAAGTTGCTAAATTTACATTTATATAAGAGAAGTCTTCCTAAAATTATAAAATATTTGAGTTGTATTTGATAATTCTGTTATTACGCTCTTACTATTTATGTGGTCTTTTAGTATATCTACCTAAGGTAATTGATATTCTATCTATTATTATTTTCATTTTGTTTGTCTTGATCTTAATTGACATCTATATTTTACTTATGGTGTTTTATTTATTCAAATTTATTTAAGTTCTCTTTCGCTAGTGTCTGTATTGATAGTGAATTTTTATTATTTCTTCGTTGTCAAACTTATTTATCTTAAAAAATTACATTTAATATTTAGTTCATTTATCATTTCCCAGCATATTTGTAGTTTCCTAGAACTTAAGATATATATAATCTATTTAAACTTAAATTTATTTTTATTAATTTAGAGTTTATATTTTAAAATTAGGATTTTATTATTATCATCGTTTATTATTTTTATCACTCTTAGTTGACTACCTTATGGTAATTAATATTTATTCATTTTATGTTTTGAAATTTTATTGGTAGTGATTCTATTTTCTAATTATAATTAAATTTTTTCACGTTTAATAATAATAATTTTAAATCATGAAAAATTAGGAATGATTTCTGTGACTTTTATTATAGTTCTTATGATTCTATATTATACTTTTGATAATATTCTAATCTACTTATGCAAAATTAAGGGGATTACACTTGTTGCTGCAATAGCATATATGATGTATCATATAACTACTATAAATAGATAGGATTAAACGAATTCATTTAAAAAAAAAAAGATAGGATTACTAAATTTAATAAAAACATACAAAGAAATAGGAAAGAAGAATTGGAATAGTAAACTTTTTATATATTAAAATATGAAAGTATACCCAAAAATGACCATGGCTTGTCTACTTGAAATATATATTAAATAAGCTTATGGAATTTGTTTAAAAAAAAAAAGAAAAGAAAAAGAAGAATGAAATAGTAAAGACATTGGTAATGCAACATTCTTGCTGCAACAATAAATATGATTTATCATATAATATTTTATAGTAAATAAACACGATTAATGAAATCATTAAAACAAGAAAAAAATAGAAATTGATAAGTTTTCTAATAGGCGTGATTAGCTATAAGTTACAACAAAAAGACAAAAGAACAAAAATATGACTAGTAAATTCGATAAAACAAAAAAAGAAAAAAAAAGAATTAAAATAGTAAACCTCTTCATATATCTATTATTATTAAGTGAAAAGTAATTGATTCGTGTCAAATAATAAAGCTTTAGTCCATATCATTTTAATTCTCTTATTGTACAATTTTAGGAGAAAGTTTTTTATCTATTTAATAACCGCTCCATCCCTAAAAGATAATAACTGCTCTATATTTAACCATCAACCGTTATCTTTGTCCATATTACAACTGCATCTCATACGTTTCACGCACTATCAATTTTCCAAAATCAATTTCCTATTCTCTCTTACTAGCATACGACGCACCCGCGTGGTATGTGTAAAAAAAAAATAAAGAAAAAGTGAGAGCAATTATAAAAAAATTGTAGAAAATGGAAAAATTTAATCTAGAGAGAGGGAGAAGAGGGAGAAAGAGAAAAAGTGGGAAGAATGAAAGAGTAATCGTCAAAAGATTGGCTAATATTTTTTGACACGAATTATGCAATTTTCCTTTAATATTAATAGATGATCTTTCATCCTTCCCCCCTACTATCAATTTTCCAAAATCAGTTTCCTATTTCTCTCTTATGATCTTTCATCCTTCCTACCTACAGGGAGTTGTTCTTGAAAACAACTAATCAACCTAATAAACTGACTTCAACTGCAGTAATCCAGTTTAAAGTTCATAGTTCAGCAATCTTAGACAAAGATTGAGTGCAGGAATGTATGCTTTAGGAGTGGGTTCCAAGTGTTGTACATGAATGCATATTCCATTGTCATTGCAACGTTGTTCATTTGCTGGCAAAGTGGATTTTATGCAGTTTCACAAATTTGTCAATAACACGACGTAAACTTCAAATCGTGTTCTATTAACTTTGCTTACTACCATGCATGTATATGGATATTCATGGGTTTTCTGTATTTCAATATTTGTTGTTAAATAACAGTTTATGCATATGATTGTAACACATGATATTATCCTTTGTTTCGATTAATGTAATACCTAATTAATGATAGTATAAAAATATTACGTTTGCATGATTGAGCCCAGGGTGATGCAAATAATAAAAAACCTGCAATATTAAGCGTCACGAACCAATCGATATATTAATAGACATAGTATAAAAATACGGATTAAACTGCCAAACAATCTCCGATGCATTCCTTCTTTTTTAGTGGCCTATACTGTTTCATATTTTTTTTCCTCTTTCAAAGTTGATTTTTTATTTTTTAATTATAAAAAAATATTTCATTATACATTTCAATATAATGGTTTTTTTTTTCTTAGCACATGCATTGCGGGTGCGCCAACTGCTGGTTAAAATATAAAACGTATATATGAAATAGATCATGGCTTGTCTACTTTAAATATATACCAAATAGGATTATGGAATTTGTTAAGAAAAAAGGAAAGAAAAATAAGAACGAAAAAGTTTTAAAAAATTAATAAGTTTTTCCAATAGTTGCTATTAGCTATAGGTTACATTGAAAAGACATGACTTGAAAAAAAAAAGAAAAAGAAAGAAAGAATAAGAAATTTATAAGTTTCCCCAATGTGCTATTAGTCATTAACTTGTAATAAAAAAAGCGACTTGGAGAAAGCTTCCGAAATTATATATTTACTATAAATAAACAGATTAATGAAATCATTAAAACAAAATAGAAATTGGTAAGTTTTTCCTATAGGTGTTGATTAGCTATAATATACGACCAAAAGATAAAAGAACAAAAATATGACCATTAAATTCAATAAAAACGAAAAGAAAAAAGAAGAATTGAAATAGTAAACCTCTTGATATATTAAAATATGAAAAGTATATATGAAATAGACCGTAGCTTGTCTACTTTAAAATATATACCAAATAGGATATGGAATTTGTTGAAAAAAAGAAAAGAAAAGAAAAAGAAGAACGAAATAGTAAAAAAATTGATAAGTTTTTTTAATAGGTGCTGTTAGCTACAAGTTACGTTGAAAAGACACGACTTGAAAAAAGAAAAAAAAAAAAAAAGAAATAAAAGAATTTATAAGTTTCCTCAATAGGTGCTATTAGTCATAACTTATAATGGAAAGATGTGATTTGGAGAAAAGTTTCGAAAATTATATAATATGATGATTTGTTGTCGTTTTTTTTTTTTCCTCGTTTTAGGTTTTCATCATGTAGCAATGTAACTGTTGAGTAATACCTACTGGCATGTGAAGTAACAACTTGTCGTGAATGCTCAATTTAAAATTGAAACTGAAAAAGTTACTACAGGTAATATATCCTCAAACAACATAAAGTTGGACCTGAAAAGGTATGGTAGGAGTAAAAGTTGAAAAATCATAAAAAAAAGGAAATAAATATAATTCACCGAAAAGATAAACATTTTTAAAAATTTAAATGAAAAGCTATAATTTGCATGAAATTTGAGAATAAGTTCAATGTTTTCTGGCAGGAGCATAAGTTTAATCTATTAATTAGTTGAAGAAAATATACACATATATATTTATTGAAAGAGCAAATAAAGAGATTGGAAGTCAAAAAGCAATTTGAAAAAGTAGAAAAACATTTTATGAGTTTAATATTATTTTTTCTAATTGTTGCTTATTAATTTTTCTTCACCTTATCAACCGGGGAATAAAAGCCGTGATTCATTTATAGCAATATCTATATTATTTAATCTATGTATATATATATCTATATCTATATATATCTATTTTATATATTTATATCTATATCTATTCTATTAATATTAAACGAATACTGGTTTATTAGTGTCAAAAAATTATACAGTAAAGTATCGTAGTTACTCTCTCTCTCTCTACTTTCTTTTTTTACATTTTTATTTTCTCTAAAAATAACTCTTCCTCATTTTTTTCCCACACATGCAGTACGGTGCATCATACAGTAGTCAATATATATATATATTATATTATTTAAGCTGATCCTCTATTTAGCGGCTTTTTTGTTTTCCAAAATAAATAAATAAAACTATCTAAAGATGTGGCTTCTTTTTATTATATTATATTGTATAATTTCCCATGCGTTGCTAATCTGTATTTTTTCAAGATAATTTTAATGGAATAATACCTATTTAGTAGATTTTTTCAGTAACCTTTTATACATAATACTGTCCTTATCTATAAATATTATCAGTTTCATACTTTTTTTCAAAAGAATATTGCACCTTATAAATAGGTATTACTTTTTTTTCCCCTTAAATGATTCCCTTTATAAAAATTATTAGTGAAATTAATTGTTTTCAACTTGCATTTTTTAAACCAATAATTTCAGAAAACGTTTTTTCGACTTTTCAATGGAAAAACATTTATTACAAATTTTCACTTTCCTTACAGCCTTTCACATCTCAAGGGAAAAACAAAAACAAAAGGTACAAAAACTAGTTTATTGGTGTAAAAAAATTATACACTAAAGATGTGGCTTCTTTTTATTATATATATTATATAATTTCCCTTGCGTTGCTAATCTGTATTTTCTCAAGATAATTTAGTTAGAATAATACCTTTCTAGTAGATGTTTTTAGTAACCTTTTATAAATAATACTGTCCCTATTTATAAATATTATTAGTTTCATACTTTTTTACAAAAGAATATTGCACCTTATAAATAAGCATTACTTTTTTTTTCCTTAAATGATTCCCTTTATAGACATTATTAGTGAAATTAATTGTTTTCAATTTGCATTTTTTAAACCAATAATTTCGGAAACGTTTTTTGACTTTTCAATGAAAAAACATTTATTACAAATTTTCACTTTCCTTACAGCCTTTCACATCTCAAGGGAAAAACAAAAACAAAAGGTAGCATCTCCTCTGGCTCCTTCATAAATCATAATTATTTTGATTGTCCTTTCATTTTGCCGTTCCTTGCAGCCTTTCACATCTTAACCAAAGAATAAAAACAAAAAATAAATGCTCTCATTTACAATTTCTATTGTCTTTCATTTCACCGCATCCCCTTCTTATCTATATCATCTTTTATCTATACTGGGTCCCTTTTATCAAATGTTGAAAGAGTTTTAACATATAATTTTGCACTATTTATCTTTATCTATACTATTTAAGTAAGAAGAAATGGTGGGTATTCACAACCTTTACCACTCTTAAAATTACTTATTACTCAATTTTCTATTATGGATATTTTCCGTTTATTATTCTAATTTTTTTTAATATTTGTGCTTCCATTTTGCTCTTACATTTTATTAATTGTGTATTTCTTATACAACTAATGTCACATTTGTTACGCAAGAATTATTTGAAATGAAATGAATTGGGTTGGAATTGAATGGATTAGAATGGAATGAGTTTGGGAATGGCAAATCCATTTTATATTTAGAAGATTACACGGAATGGAATAGCCAAAAGTGTAATTGTCGGGAATGTCCTTAGTGATAAATGTAAGATATTAATACATGATAGGATAAAAAAGTAATTATATTCATATAATTAATAAAAGTGAAATGGAATCGCCATTCTATGTTTTCAAAGGTAGAATCGAATTCCCCTTCAAAGTCGGAATTGCGAATCCGACTTCTAAAAGCGCTTCCAAACACTAGGAAAGGGAAAGGAAGTTGGAATCAAGATTCCATTTTGACTCATTCTTGTGTACCAAACATGCCATAATATTTAATGCATTTGATGCTTGCACATGCAGTGTGAGCGTGTCCTTTGCTAGTATATAATGATTCACCAATTGTATAAAACAACATAATGAGAACATTTTAACATTTTATCATTGTTTTGGAATCAAATCTTTTTAAACGTAGAATCTTATATTTATTATCTTTTGATATATATCATAGAACAAGATAATCATTATCAGGCTTTGTGAGAGTAGGTAAATCTTTTTAGATACTTTCTTTCTTTGACCATCAATAACAAATCACAAACATAATCAACCTTCCCTAATTTAATTCAATGTCAAATATCTTGCTGTTATTATATATTTATATATAAAACTGTAAGTAGTAATTGTTAAACCCACACAACACAATAATCCATAGTCAGTCCTTAATCTCTCTTCCTTACTACAATGGCCAATTATGATGAACTCACTTCATATTTATTTCTTGAGATCATAACTCGGATCCGTCTCCAAGATCTTGCAAAGATTAGACTCGTGAACAAGGAATGGAATCTACTAACTTATGAGCCAATGTTCATGTTTCTCCATCCTCAGAGGGCGAGATTTGTTCAAGGTTACTTTATTCAAGGGACGATCAACTGGAAACACTCATCGCTTTTTGTGCCAATCCATAAACCTAGTTTGCATGGTAATGAAAATCCTAACAGTTTTGATCTGTCCTTAGATTTTTTACCTTATGCTGGTTGGGTAAAAATTCTTGCATGTCATGAGTGTATTTTGCTATGTAAAAAAGAGTTTGGGGATCATAAACCAAATATCCCTCAATACTATGTATGCAAGCCTACTACCAAAGGGTGGATGATGATTCCAAATCCTAAGACACGTCTTTTCATGAGTAAAATTTGCTTGGTGGTGATGAGGAACAGCCCTTTACATTACAAAATAGTTAGGGTTTCGAGCGGAAAGAGCAAATCACGTGGATATATGTTTTACACGTGAGGTTTTTTATTCTAAGGATTGGAAGTGGAAGCGGTTAGATGACATAAAACTGCCACAAGATTCATGCGTTTTTAGTGATAATGAAGATGCAGTAATAGTTCCTGGGACGATCTAATGTTTGGTATCACCATTTGAACAAATATTTGCATTCGACATGTACAAGGAAGAGTGGAGATTAATCCACCTGCCACAATCATTGTCGGATGACGATTTGAAATTTTACAATCCAAAGTTCCTTGTAAATCACAAAGGGAAATTAGGAATTGTAAATAAAAGCGATGATGCAAAAACAATGGATTTATGGATCATGGAAGGAAGGAATATTTGGAGAATGGAGAAAACAATGCAAGTTGAATCAAGTCCGAAGAAGGAGAGCGATTTACATCATTTGGCACTATACGACAACAATATTGCACTCATGGGGAGGCCATATAACGTTGAATTTTATGACTTTTCAAATTTTAGTATGAGGATGGTGATGAAGACCAACTATGTTAGGGTTGAGAATAGTTTCTTTTACAATGCAGACTTCGAACCATTTAATTGAGGACCTAAAAGATGATTTTTGTTACCATCCTAGCTACAAGAATGAGCCGACTATAGATTTGTATGGCAAATATTGATGAGATTTTGGGACTCTTTTTTGTAATTTTATTTTTGGTAATATGAATTTTTTGGTTGTTGTTTTGATGATTTTTTAAGTACTAGATCCACATCCTTTATATTAAAATTTACTAATGATCTTAATTGTATTTTTTCCCATCGTAATCATCCTTTTTCTATGCTCTTGATATATAAAACTTTTATGTGTCTTATATTAAAACTTAGTGGGAAAGCCATGCATCTTGGCATCCTGAAAAAACTACATGTTAAACAGGAAATAAAGATAGAACAAGGTTTGAGGTGTTATGTTCCGAGTCATTCTATTCTAGTGTCGGCTAACTAGGGATTAGGGAAGCGCAGATGTTGGAATAACACTCCCAACTGGTTCGGAGTATCATAACATTATAATAATATAGATGATATGTTAAATATATCTACAATTATATATGTTATACATATTATTAATTATACTAATTTTAAATATGTTTATATATGTTGGAAAATTATTTATGTTATTATTTAATTATATGTATGTGTGCAAAGATTTTGTAGGTATATTATATATATATATATATATATATTCAAAATAAGATAAAATCAATAATAAATCGTACAGAATGGCATCTTAATTCTTTTCCACAGCTTTTCAATCTTTTCTTGTGAAAATATCATATGCAGCCTGTCTTCTTTCCAGATGGAAAACGTTATTACTTTAGGACAGTTATGGATTAGATTAGAGTCATTTTGGTGGGTTGTTCTGTCCATTTAACAATAAAAATTCCACATGATAAAAAGATGATAGAAAACTTGAGGCAAAGGAAATTAATATTTATGTTTCTAAAATATATTACAAAAATATTATTAGAATAAAAATAATTTCTTGGAAAATAGGTGCATGTGCACGCCACAGGCACGTGGGGCCCACGTGTCTCATCTCCTTCGTGCAGACGAACACCATAAAAGCTATAAGCTTCAGGTGTTGGAGCTCAAACAAGCTCTCCATTTTGTCTAAACGCTTGAAATCAAACCCTTGAAGATCAAAGGACGGAAAATTCGATTTTTTTTTCCATAACTAGCCCGACACTTCATTTGCCTGCAACGGCCATTCATGACCCAATTAATTCCTATCGACGAACTCTTGCACTTCAAATCTCCTTCCTATTTCAAGAAGGGGAGGCATGTTTTTGCTTATGGACCTTCTTCCTCTCCAACCTAACCCTCTGGTTTCTCTCTCACTCATTTTCTCTCATTCCTCAGCTCTGCATTGGATTATTCAGTTGGTTGGAATGCCATATTGCCATAGAGAAACTGGAGACCTTCGACTGCAAGTAATAAATGCATTTACCAGTCGACAATTATTATTATTATATTCTGGTATCTGGTTGGACCTTTTTCTTCTTTCCCATTTAAATCTTGATCACGACGAAACGTTCTATACCATAAATAACTTTGATAACGTGCGAAGGTTTCATATTCTATACTATTAGCCAAACACTAAGTGACGACAAGAAAAAGAAGAAAAAAAAAAAACCAAAGCACTATGTGAGCTATTAATATAATAATAAGCTGTTACCCATAATATGCTAAGAATCACATAAATTTATTGACCGTTTCCACATCAAGAAAAAGGTTTTACTGAAAGAAAAAAAAAAAAAAGAAATATCAAGGGAAGAAATCTTTGTTAATGTTTGAGAGTTTTAGATATTTTAATGGTAGAATGTATATACATATTATAAAATAATTGATTGTGTGTTCCACTTTTTTTTTCTTTTTTCTTTTTTCCTTGCTATTACAATGAGATGAAGTCACATACCCATAAGGTATCCTAACAGTACCGATACTCCATGTAACAAACTAGGGTCACTGACAATTGTATTTAACAATTTGAGGTTTCTAGAAAGGCACATGAGTATTGTATAGCTAGAATTTCTTGTGGCATGAACAGTTGTAACAGGATCGAAAAGTTGTTTAAAATAAAAATACATTGCATACATATAAATTATATAAAGGAATAGTATTACAAATCTCTATGTTGAGTTCTTAACTATTACATTAAATCTTATACAAACATTGTCTTTGGATTGTTTCTTATACAAAATACTAAATTATCACTTCAGTCCAAGTCTTGACTCCTTTGCTAATATATAACAGCTCCAACTCCTGCGTATAAATCAATCCTAATGATCCTATAACCACACAAGTTTATAAGACAGTGAGCAAACAATAGCTCAGTGAATAACTAGATCTCAACACTTATAAAAAAAATCAATTATATTGAATTATATTAGTCTAGAAAATTTTTAAAAAATCTTTTGTATTTAGCTTATCATGATAATAATGTCCAGCTGGTGTAATTTTTTAAATTACAATTGCTTCTTTTACAAGTAAGAGAAAGTAAACTAGACTTAATTTGAAAGAGTCACTCTAGCAATTAATGAAGGAAACTTTGTGAAAAGCGAACAAGTCCACCCTTGTCCTGCATTTTAGTGAAACAAATTTTCCAAGACTTTTTAGGTAGTTTTGAATGAAATTTAAGTGTAGGTGATGAAAATTAGAGGATTTAATGTATAAAAGACGAACCATTTATGATATCAAACAGATATTAATTAATATAGAAACAAATCATTAATTATTTTCAAGGAAAAATAATTAAATACAAAGTTACTTTCTAAATCTAACAAAAATAAATTTTCAATTAATGTTTAGTGCTTTATATTTACGTAGTTCATTTTTAAACAATCATTAATTACCTAAAAAAATACTAAAGACTTAATGGTTCAAATTATATTATATATATAGCCACATTAGTAAAACTTACCTAGTCGTATTAATTTGTCTTTGGCATCTTTTATCTCTATGAGAATTAACTTTTTAATTTCTAAACTTAAATTAAGGAATAACTTGAGGAATACATATCAGGGAAATTTGAACTTGGTACATTTTAAGACTAGTGTCATCTTTATTAGGTTATAAGTCCACTGATGTTCATTTCATCTTTAATAATACACTCCACCTAATTTATCAGCAAAAACTATTTATTTATTTCTTTCTTTCAAAGTAATCAATAGTAAATGCCATTTGTCATTCACATTGTAAAAATATAATATATTGTAATGAAGATGTAAAGTAAGATGGAATGTAACTTAATGAAATGAAACAGTGATATTGATTTGTAGTTCACTTTGTACATACAAGGAACAATGTATATAGATGGTGAGCCTTTGATGATTAGTGTACCATCCTCCACCTAATACTTCATTTATCACACTATGTAGCAAAAGTAATGTTTTGGTAATCAAGATATCGTTTGCAATACTAATATATGACACCCCCCCCCCCCCTTAACTTAAAGATATTGATCGTGTCTAACTCATCTCAAGTCCCATTTAGAGGCCAGGCTTGTGAAAAGATCATCATATTGTTCTTCAAATTTTATATATCATGTAACAATCAAATTTTGTTACATTTTCTCTTGAACAATATCATAGCCAATCTCAATATATATATATATATATATATGCATATATATTTGTGAAACACAAGATTAGATGCTTCATGACGAGCTTGATTATCACATCACAACTTTGTTAACATGGAAACTTTAAGTCCAATTTTAGTTAATATCGAATATATTTACATCACTTTACAACTAGATTAAGCCTCAACTCTCTATTATGATTTTGCACTAGATCTGGATACAAAATTCTATTTCTAAATCTTCCATGAAATCAGATTTTCTCTAAAGAAACTAGTAATGGATTTTTGGTCCTCTGTGGATCCTACCCAATCTGCATATAGAAAACATTCTTGACCATTGTTTTTGTATAATATACCTCATCTTGAAGGACCCTTCATATTACACAAGATCTATTCTAAGGCAACTTAGTGATGAACTGTTGGGGAAGACATAAATTGTCCAGAAATGCTAATAGAATATGTCATATCATGATGAGTTACTCGAGATAATTCAACTTGTTAAACAATCTTGTATATCTTTCTAAATTCTTAAATAACTCTCAATCTTTGTTGAGTTACAAGTTAAATGTTATTAGAGTATTATATGGTTTTGCTCCTAACTTTTCCATTTCAACTAATAAGTCAAGTACATATTTCCATTGAGAAAAGAAAATACCTTTTCTTGTTCCTCATAACCTCAAGTAATATATATATATATATATATTTTTTTTTTTTCAAAGACCCTAGATTTTTTTGTTTGAAACTGGCTGTGAAGAAAATCTGTTCAAGAGAATATTCCTCCACCATCACTTCCAGTAATGATGATATCATCCACATAAACAACAATAATAATGAAGAAGGGTTTATAAAACAATAACAGTTTGTTCACTTCACATGAATAGCTATCCATTCCTTTCTTGTTCAACATAAAGCTGATTATGGTGTTCACTTGAAAAGAATGGTAATTCAAAATGAATTGCTATTATGTAAAGTGATGAATAATAATTCATATCTCCATCCTATGAATTGCCGATACAATGGTCTATTTTTCAATTTTATTATAAATACCCCTGTTTTGAAAATAATACATATATAATTATCTTCTCTCTATAATGAATAGAAGGAGCATTATAGATGTTTTGCCTTTTACTTTAATAATTACTTATTTTACTTTTTTCATCAAGTGAACATTGTAATAGCCAGTATAACCCTATTACATTCCCTTTGAATTGGAATTTCATTCCCTTCTATTTCATTCAGTGAAGTGAACAGGCCATAAGTGATTTAATCATTCATGAAATTTTTTAAACCATCTTATTGAATTTTCTAACCAAGCATAAGGACTTACTTCAAACCATATAAATTTTTTTTAAGACAACAAACTTTTGCATTCTTCCTTAAGCAAAAACGGGGTAGTTACTTAAGATAGACTTCCTTCAAAAGATCACCATGTAAAAAGCATTTTTGATATCCAAAAGATATAGTGACCCAATCATGAGTAGACTTTACATTCATAAGTTTAGGACATATTTTAGCAACAAGACAAAACTTAAAAGTGGAAAATGCAATGCATGATGATAGACTTTAACTGCAAACAACCATTTCCATCCAACAGGCTTTTTATATCTAGGTAAGTTTACCAAATTGTAAGTCATGTTGGCATTTAAAGCATTCATATCTTCTATCATTACAGTACATTAGCCAGGATAAGATAAGGCCTCGTGAAGAGTTTAAGGAATGGGGACATTATCAAGAGAGGTAATAAATGAGCATTATGGAGATGATTAATGATCATATGATTCAAATGATAAAATAAGTGCATTGCCATTTATATTTGTAAAGAGCAATTAAAAGGTCTAAGTTAGCAAAGAATGGATCTAACGTCAAAGAAGAAACTGGTGCTAAAGTTGTAATAAGAGGACATTGACGTCTTGTATATGCATGATGAATTGGTAGAGAAGATGGGGGAGTTAGTGGATCTGTAGAGGCAATATTTGATGTTTGATAGGTAATATGGTAAACGGATAAATCATTATTCTCCTTTTGGAAGAAGCATGAAAGAAATTGCATTATTTTATAAAGGTAACATCAGAGCCATCAAGAAATTATTAAGACTTGAACAATAGCATTGATACCCTTTCTATGCATGAGTGTAACCCTAAAAGACCTATTTTACTTACTTGAGGTCTAGCTCGTGACACTTGGCCAAACATCTCAAAAGACATCTCCTCTTAAATAACCAAAGTTTAATGGGAAACAGGGGTTTTGTTGTGGAAAAAAAATGTTATAAAGGACTTCATTGTGAAGAACCAGTAATGGCATCTATTTAATTAAGAAACAAGCTATTGGTATAGCTTCTACCCAAAAATCATTTAGGAACGTGACTTTGAAATAGGATGCCCATACTATATCAAGAAGGTGACTATTTTAACTTGCAACCACATCATTTCTGAGATGGTGCATCAACACATGAAGTTTAATGAATAATGCCCTACTTTGTCATATAAGTCCTAAATAAATTTTAACACAAAAAGCAATGAATGAAAAAGACAATTAAGAATGATGTTCATTAAATAAAGCCATGTCACTCAAAAAACTCATCAACAAAGGTAATAAAGCAATAAAATCCAATTTCAAACATAACTGGATAAAGACCCCAAACATTTAAACGAACAAGTTTAAAATGAGACTAGATTTCTTATTGACATTAGACACACAAGATTGATGATTGTGTTTAGTAAACTAACATGACTCACAATTTAAAGAAGTTATTTGCAATTGTGGACATACTTTCTTCATGGTAGAGAGATAGGAATGACCAAGTCAACAATGTGCTTCAAAAGTAGTTGGAACACTCAAGTAAAAAAAGTTTAGGAACTTTTGTTTAAGTATCCATAATGTAATGCCTCAAAACTTTGCCCACCGAGGTATTATCCACTTTAGCCACAAACCGCGCAGTTTTGTTATTTTGATGCCAACACTTTCCAAGAGGTCACCCATCTTTGGAGTGCTCTACCCAAACATACTTAACTTTAAAGTTCCAATGAACTCTAAGCCATTACATCAAAAGACACATTTTATGATTAGTGTTCCACATCTATATTTGAGAGGTATCACATACTCTCCTGCTTATAGAATTGACGTTCTTATCAGTTTCATTACGCTAGTCCAAAACCACGTCAGATATTGTCTACTTTGATCACATGCCACATGGTTTTGTCCTTTTGGCTCCAACACTTCCCGGGATATGACTCATCCTAGGATTGCTTTGTTTAGAGCACGCTTAACTTTCGAGTTCTAATGAATTCGAAGTCATTACACCAAAAGGTGCCTTTTGTGATTAAAGTTCCACAATCTATATTTGAGGGGTATCACACATAACATAAAGTCCACTTGATATACACCCTAATCCACTTCATTATAAGATCATGAAACAAATAATAATTAGGGAAAAATGAGACATAATAGTTTAAGCCATGAATAATTTAGCTTACTGATATTATTGTTATGGTATGGATAGCTAGTGGTTGCACTTTAGTTTTCAATGTGTGATATCAAAGAAAAATTCGAAATTTAACCGTCAATGTTTGTTTGATTAATTTAGAATTTTGGAAATTTCCACCGTCCGGTTGGTCATCATTTGACTATGGAAATAATTATAAAAGTTAATATGATAAGTATTTTAATTATTTGATTATGATTATTGTTGTTCAATAAGAATGGAATTGTCTCGTATAAAAAAAAAAAAAGAGAAAGAGAGAAACAAAACAAAAAAAAAGGGGACAGGATTCTGTCAAGATTTTGTTTATGATTCACTTGTGTTTTATGGCTGGTGAAAAATATTAACTATTTGTTACAAGTGTTATTATATGTTGCTTGTAAAATTAGTTTCCCATTCGAAATGGGGAGATATAGGCACAAGAAGACTTACAATATATGATTATGTTTTAGGTTTCAGTTTTGTTGTAATAAGTTCAATGTTTTCAGGAAGGAGCATAAGTTTAATTTATTAATTAGTTGAAGAAAAATTTATATATTTATTGACTGAGCCAATACAAAGATTGGAAGTCATAAATTAATTTAAAAGGTAGAAAAATATTTTGTGAGTTTAATATTATTATTTCTAATTGTTGCTTATTAATTTTTCTCTACCTTATTAATCGTGGAATAAAAGCCTTGATTCATTTATAACATTTTATCATTGTCGTAATCCCAAATCTTTTTACACGTTGAATCTTATATTTGGTATCTATTTGATATATATATCATAGAAAAGGATAATCATTATCAGGCTATGCGATAGTAAGCAAATCTTTTTGGATACTTTCCTTTTTTAACCATGAATACCAAACCTAACATAATCATACTTTCCTAATTTAATTCAATGTCAAAGTCCACAAATATCTGGCTATCAATATAATATATGTAGGTGAATTGTTAAACACTTCATTAATTAAACCCACACAACACAATAATCCATAGTCGGTCCTTAATCTCTCTTCCTTACTACAATGGCCAATTATGATGAACTCACTACAGATTTATTTCTTGAGATCACAACTCAGATTCCTCTTCAAGATCTTTCGAAGATCAGACTCATGAACAAGGAATGGAATCTACTAACTTATGAGCCAATGTTCATGTTTCTCCATCCTCAGAGGGCGAGATTTGCTGAAGGTTACTTTATTCAAGGGACGATCAACTATAAACACTCGTCGCTTTTCATGCCAATCCGTAAACCTAGTTTGCATGCTAATGAAAATCCTGACAGTTTTTATCTATCCTTAAGATTTTTTACCTAGTACTGGTTCAGCAAGAGTTCTTGCATGGCAAGAGGGTATTTTGCTATGTAAAAAAGAGTTTGCGGATCATAAACCAAATGTCCCTCAATACTATGTATGCAAGCCTACTACTAAAGGGTGGATGAAGATTCCAAATCCTAAGACA
Organism: Combretum micranthum; assembly: GCA_024138025.1. Taxonomy (NCBI): domain Eukaryota; kingdom Viridiplantae; phylum Streptophyta; class Magnoliopsida; order Myrtales; family Combretaceae; genus Combretum; species Combretum micranthum. The sequence continues at coordinate 157,714 of JAMXBD010001201.1, forward strand.
CATTTTTGCACGAGTAAAATTTGCTTGGTGGTGATGAGGAACAGCCCTTTACATCACAAAATATTTAGGGTTTCGAGCGGAAAGAACAAATCGCGTGGATATGTGTTATATACATGTAGTGTTTGATTCTAAGGATTGGAAGTGAAGCGGTTAGATGATATAAACTTGTCACAATATTCATGAATTTTTACTGGTAATGAAGATTCAGTAATAGTTCTCGGGATGATTTATTGCTCGATCTCGCCGTATGAATGTGTATTTGGATTCAATACGTACAAGAGAGTAAAGATTAATCCATCTTCTACAATCATTGTCGGGTGACGATTTGAAATTTTACAATCCTAAGTTCCTAGTAAACTATGTTGACTTGGCTGTTTTTAATTTGCTATTGATTTTAATGTATTTAATTTGGTAAAATTAATTAATTATGGTCATTTAATGTATTACTATTATCGTAGGCATTACTCATATAAAATAGTTATTTGTTTCTTTTGTTAGCATTTTTGTGTAGCTTATAAAAACAAACATGTATTCAACAATGATATGAATGAAAGAGAATACCATTTCTACAAGGTATCAGAGTGTTAGATCTTAGTACTTGTGTGAATTTTTTTCTATGGATTGACAAAAATGTCAAAAGAAAAAAATAAATAAATAAAACAAGCAAACATGAGAGGTAAGAATGAGAGAGAGAATTCTAAAAGTTTGAGAATAGGATATCAAACTCCTTCAACACAAAACTTCTAAACAGATACATCAATACTTGTAGAATTAACATCCAGAATATCACAAATATGAAACCAAACACCAGCTGTAACAAATTGTTCTTTTGCACAAAATGAATCAAGCAATAGCAATTGGATCATTGATTCAAGAGCAAGTGATCACACGATATTCGACCCATAAGATTTTTCTGAGACAACTTAACCAAGATAGGCATATATCACTAATGTAAATGGTGTGAAATACCCCATTACAAAGGCTAGAAAAGTAGCACTTTCATCCTCACTCTCTTATCAAATACTTTATTGATTTCAGCACTTTTAATATATTGTTATCTATCGACAAGTTATTGAAGAATTGAACATTTGTGTATTAATCTATCCTAAATTTTGCTTTTTCAAGATTTCTCACCAAGGAATTATTGGTCTGGTCCTAAAAGAGGGGGGCTGTACTATATGGATCATTTTAGTATTGGTTAAGCCAACAATGTTGGTCGAATGTTGATAAAGAGCGAGAAATTTGGTTTATGGCATCTTCGGTTAGGACATCCATCATTTTCCTACCTAAGACATTTATTTCTAAATTTGTTCTCTAATTTAGATAACATAAAGTTAGAATGTAAAACTTACATTCTTGCTAAAAGTCATTGAGTTTCCTATCAATAAATTCAAAAAGATGTGATACATTATTTATGTTGATCCAGTTTGATGTTTGGGGACCAGCTCCCATTTCAATTTCTTCAAGAATTAGATGGTTTGTGATTTTTGTTGATGATTACATGCATATGACGTGGCTAGAATTTTTCACTCTTTCCATACTATGATTAAGACCCAATTTTCCGCTAAAGTTCAAGTCTTTTTTTTTTATAATCGAAGAGAATGTGACAATAAAGAGTTATAGGAATATTTTCAAATGAATGGATTGTACTACGAAATGATATACTCTCAAACTCCAAAGCAAAATGGCATCGCGGAGAGAAAGAATATACACATATTAGAAACAACTTGGTTTCTTTAAATAACATCCAATGCACCTCAAAGGATTGGATAGATGCAGTTACAATTGCAATTTACTTGATGAATTAAATGCCTCTAGAGTGTTAAGCTTTAAGACTCCATTACAATCTCTTGCTCATTATATACCTTTACCATCCATCCTTATACTTCCACCAAGAATACTTGGACGTGTGGTTTATGTCTATCTTCACAAGAATCAAAGGACCAAACTTGATCCATGCGCAATTCGTTGCATATTTTTAGGCTATGCAACATAAGAAGGGATAATGAAGCTATGATATTGCAACAAGGCAAATGTATATCACAATGGATGCTACATTTCTATAAAATGAATATTTCTTTCGAGAACCAAATTCACATTATTTTCTTCAGAGGAAGTAGATTGGTGAAGAGAATAATATGAACGATGTTTGTTGGGAGAATTGGCCATGTTTTCAAGACACAAATGACACTACAACAAAATGAGCCTTTGGCCACTTTTAATAAACATGGCTAGACATTAATTAAACGTAACCAAAGATATTTGGTCATGTTTTTTTACACGTGGTCTATAGACATCGCAAAAGGTCCTTCGCAGATTAGTCAGGTAACGTTAAAAATCAAGACGTCACCAATATAACTTCAGGCACCAAATAGACTTTATTGGGCTACATAGCCTATTTTTATGTATTGGCCACACTTATATGTGGTTAAATTTAATTAATTTTTTATCCCACCAAATATAAAAGGAGGGAAATTTATGATCAGTGACGTTTACATGTGAGTGAATATTTTTATTAGCAACGTGTACATGTAGGTAAGTTACTAAATTGGCAACATTTAGATGTGGCCTTATGCAGGTCAAATAATATTTATATATGGTTGTTGGACTAAAATAGCTATTTATAAATGAGAAAAATCTCCTATTTCCCACAATTTAAACGTGACCATTCAAACACATTAGCGACATCTACATGTAGGTATTCAATTAAAACGGTAATTTTTAAACGTAGCTATTAATTTAGATTAGCAACGTTTACCGTGACTATTCTTGTTGATAATGGATGAGCATTAATATTTAACTAGGTTTGATTTGTCAATATATACTTGTTTATTATACGTTATATACACAATCAGTAATATATACTTGTTTGATTACAATATAATTCATAGCCGCTATTACTTTCACATATGAAATTTATTTATGAATAGATATCACTAATACATTTTGAAGCGTATAATGCACTCAATATATAATAAGATCTAATAACACAAAAATTATTTAAAGATCACCATGATCATGCTTACAATAAAGGAAAAAAAACACTAAAACAATATTGTTTAGCATCCACAAGCTCCAAATTATATCAAAATGAGCATGTGTACACACTTCATCATATTAATTTGACAACATTCATGTCAATTGGTTTGGCAAAAAAAAAAAAAAAACAAAAAAAATGAATCTTTAATTTTCTTCCTCACTATTGTCATTGTCATCATCGTGCAATAGATTTAGCAAAGGATCTCATGCACTAAGAGAAGGATCTTTATTTGGAGTTGCTGCCACACGATATGTATATAATTATTAAATGATTAAAAAGTATGAATGAGATTATGAGAAATAACTCATGATAACAAACTTGAACTACTAGAAAAACTTGAGACAAGTTATTATACAAGTCGAGTTAGTTGAATAAGCTATAAACACCGTTAAATAACAAATTCAATTTAAGAAAATAGGAAAAGAATGGTAATTAATGGGATGATGAGCTATTATATATCATAAACTTGATAATATGGTACCTTTTTTATATCCAAAATGATCAAATTGGAACATATTGTTATTTCTATCATAGTTTTAACCTAATATAAATTGAATATTAGAAAATAAAAAACTGAAATAGATATTTACAATGGTAATAAATTCCAGTCTAAATTTCTAATCTATTCCTAATATGCAAAATGGATCAATTTCTATCATCATCTCCATACCTAGTACATTCAAGCCTATTGTGATTACCTAGTCTTCCTCCGTATCATCTTTTCTCTTAATCACCCATTAATTACATGTCAATTTATATCATTGCTTCTCTCTCTTTTTTTTTTTTTTTTTTTTGTCTAGAATTATACTCTTAATCACCCTTCATAATTTACACAACTCTAGATATACACAATCTTTACAAACTCTAATAAAAAGATAAAAAATGACTTAGAAATGTAAATATGAAATATAAAACTTTTAGAACCTGACGCAAGCCAAAGTGCAATGCTTGATGTCTCTAATTAAATCCCACAAGTGTTGGTGAAGTGCAACTTATCTAATGGTTGAATGATGCCACCTGCTGATTGCTCACTCTTGTAAACTTCCTAGCATGTCTCAGTATCTTAGTTTAAACAACATGTTATGCTGAAATACAAAGCTATTATATGATTTGATGGAATGACTCTTTTAAGAACCATGCCCTCCATGATAGCAGCTAAGAAGGAAATAGATAGATAGCTGCAAGAAAAACCAAGACTTTGAGAATTCACAATCATCAAATTTAAAATACCAAAAAATGAAACTTTAATAAAGCATATGTTACATGCATATTATTTTCAACATGTTATACCGAAATATGTCATAGTGGAGACCATCATATCAGCATAACCCCCTTGGAGTACATCATATCCTATGAGAAGGTAACAGAACATATTTATTGATGTTCGATAACTACAATAATCCAATTGAATGCTAAAAGTTAAGCCATCAAAATTACTCAGCCATACAGATCACATCTTGTTTTTAGATAGCATATGCCGCAATTTCACGTCCATAATAGTCTACCGGTATTGAAAATTTGATGGCTCCTAAAACGAAATAAAATTAATAAAAAATAAAAATCAATAAATAACATAACTATACTCATGATAGTGTACAAGCACATATTGTAATAAGAAACAAACCAACCAAGCCAGCTTAATAACTACTTTAGCTTGACATGATAAACCAAGCCACTCAACTGATACACAAATCAAGCTCAATAATTTGAAATTCAGTTTAATGCATTCATGAGATATTTAGCTCCAATTAAATGGAAGCTTAATTGCTTCACTATGATTATTCCTTTTTCTCAATAAGTTCAAGCTTTGATACAATTGTGACTCAGAAAAAGGGTGATGTTTTAGATAAACAAGCCTGATCGAGCCAAGTTCACCTTTATTAACCACTCCAACTTTCGAATTTGTGAAATGAACCGAGCTTGATCTTGTCAAGTATAACTATAGCTTTTGAGTATGTAAGCTCAATGCTATGTGTGTTAACTCAAATACATCACCCCTCACTGAAAAAGGAGAACAATATCTCGAGTCCACACCATATCTAGTGACTGTAAAATGTAAATATACATTGCATCTAATCAATAGAAATCACAACGTTATAACCTTCATAGCACTAATGACTAAATCATGAAAGAATAACTTTGTCCACCCATAGATCAGCTTACATATATAAGCATAAATCATAGGGAAGATTATCAAAATTTTCATTCTATGAAGGTAAATTGTGCCTCTAGCAAGATAATTTAATAAAGCTATGGGTGTACAAACCTCCCCATTTCTTAGTCAAGAATCCAAGCATGGTATTCTTGATTCGACTTTCCAAGAAATGCTTCTGTATATTTGTCTGGGTAGCTTACCACAGTAGTAGCAATGACCTTCAGAATTGAAGACAACAAAATTATGAGATAATAGTTCCATAGATAAGAAATGCCACATCACTCTAACGTGAAAATGAAATAATATGCTTTGCCTAACAAAGTCTTATTAAGAGAAAGCTTGAAATTTAATTTAGAGATAGCAAAGAGTTCAGTAAATTCTGTGTTTCCCAACATTTTCCAATCATAGCATGTGAATTAACGCATCTATCATTCATGGAATCCAGCAATTTGTGCAAGCTTGCAAGACATAATTTCTTTGTCCAAAAGGTTATTCACCATCAAAATGTGTCCTGTGGTTTAAGAGTGCAACTTTATGTTCCTAACCACTTACCCTAACCACCCGCTAGACTTTCATAGCTTAAAGAGCAACAAACTATCATGAAGAAGCTAAAGCAATCCATGAATAGAGACTTGACCATAGTCCATAAGCTAACATCTTTATTATAATAGATAGGATCACATGATTAGGTTGTACATCTCACCCTGTGTAGGAGACAATGATACTAGCTAAGAATTCATTTACTTGGCTACCATGATTATAATGCAAGGGCAATTCTGTGGTTTAACTTTGTCTTTACCACCATGGCATAAATCCTTTGTATCAATCACTCTCTCAAAGTGAAGCATGGACATGGTCTACAATCTGTAGTTTGAAAACCAAGAGCTACGATAAGGCATTTTCAAGAAATTGTAGTGTCTTTCAAAGATTTCATCAGTATTTATTTATTTCCATACACCAAATCCATTAACATAGAAATAGATACTGGCACTAAAACCAAGATGATGTAAACTGACCTGTCTCAACTCTGCACCTTTTGTCTTGCCATGATCCACCATGGCATAAATCCTTTTAATCAATCACTATTTCAAAGTTAAAGCACGGATAAACAAACACTTCAAAACTCAACCGTCCAGCTTATGCAAGAAAGACAACAACCAGAAAATCCTACATGAACCAGGCACAATTATGGCATGATATAAAAAAAAAATATGACAACTGCATGCTATCCATGACAAATTATAATTCAAAACATAGCTTTTTGCAAGTTTGGGGGAATTGCATAATCTTATTGAAATTAACCTTCACTTGTTTGTGAAATAGGAGGCATGTTTTTGCTATCAAAGGCCATTGAAGAGTAAATAGCCCTTCATCAGCTCAAGCTCATCCAACCATTTATTTCATCTAAAACCAACATATACTAAATTTCAATCAACAATCCACCAACTGTCCAGTGCAACAACAATCATAACAATGAACATTATAAATAAAAATACAATATGCTTCTTGATATCACATGACAAATAGAATTATCATACACCAGATCATCCTATTCAAGATAAAGTAGATCCATAAATATATAAAACTCACCGCAATGTTCAATTATAAACATGTACAGATCACGTAATCATTCAATCCATTAGGTCATAATACATGAATATACACACAAATCTTGTAATTAGTAGTAAAGTAACTTTCTTAATTAAGGCATTACATAGCAAAATAAGCATGTACTATTAAGTTATTCTACTGATTACATAGCTGTACTAATTAACAATGTACTAGACTACATCTATATATGATTATTTGAATAGGACATTTATTAATTTAAATGATTAAAACCTATTAACTTCAATCTTTAACCAGTTTTCAAAAATTAAATATGGTTTACTAAATCAATTTGATTTCAACTCATCTTTGGAGAATATAGAAAGAACCTACAAAGTCAGATATGGGTGATTGAAAGTGATCATAGCTTTGTTATCGGATCAGCAAGAACTCCAATTAGACAAGCATGCAGTCTGACCCTGAAGCACCATTTATCACCTTCATAATATTTTCACAAATGGACCAATCATACGTGTCAAACAATGCAAAGAGATTAGGTATAGGAGAATATCTAGAAGAAATTGCCATAGACCGATTAGTATGGGGAGAAGATCTAAAATTTAACAAATTTCCCTTTAACTAATCGCAACAACAAGCTTGACTTACTCACCCCCACATCTCCAAGCAATACCTAGAGCAGATACTTTTGCAGTGAAAAGAAAGGGTTATGATGACTAAAAAATAAAGCTATTGGTATTGAGCACATGAACATGATAAGAAAGACTATGTTGTCCACATCTACCATATGTCATAAGGAAATTAAAACTCAAAAGAAGCTTTTCTCACTTCACCAAGCATACACCAAGATAGTATATATGAAATGTTCTTGGATGCTTGAACTAATAACACCAAATGCATGACACATTGCCATAGGCAGAAACAAACACTATATGCATACTCTATTACTCTATAAGAAGGTGGCATCTAAGCATGCTACTGAACCTCTTAGGGTGCTTGAAAAATCCCTAATCTACGCAAAAAACTCAGTCAACAAACTTCAATGGAACAAATTCTTCATAGTTCTATTAATGTTTATATAAGAAAAAACAATAACATAAATGCTAAAACTGACCTTTAAAACCTTTTTCTCTATCTCCTTTACCTTCTGAACCTCTTAGAGTGCTGGAAAAATGCCTAATCTACATAAGTAACTCTATCAGTAAACTTCAATGGAACAAATTCTTCACAGTTCTATTAATGTTCATGTAAGAAAAAACAATAACATAAATGCTAAAACTGACCTTTAAAAGCTTTGTCTCTTTTGTCTTTATCTTCTTTCATACCAAATTACCGACTTTCATAATAGTTAGGACACATCTCTCTCCTTCTCCTTGAATATATGGCTCATTTATTTTAATTTGATCCGAGTCGCATTTCAAGTTTCTGTTCCTTTACCATTCGACCCATTTTTGCTCATATACAAAGTAAAAACTCGTCATTTTCAAAAAAGCAATGTAGCCAAAATTGAACTAGTTAATCAACTAACATGATTCAATCTATAAAACCTATGTACTGGTGAGTTATAGCTTATGCTATCTAGATTAGCTCTAAAGAGTATACTCATTGGAATTTAAAACCAAGACACCATGACAATTGACATACAAGTATTCATGAGCCATACATTAGGTCAAGCCCTTAGGTTGAGATTACCCTTTAGCTCATAAATTCCAGCTTCATTGTTTACTATTCATTAGCTATGAGGAAAGACAAGAGTAATTCATGTGGACTCATCTGTGTATGGTATTATTCAAATGATACAATACAAAACAGATAAAAATAAGACAAAAATGGGACAGATAAGGAAAAGGACAGTCAAAACAACTTCTAAACAAATCAATGATGTTTTTTATGGTTTATATTACAAAACCTAATGAATAAATTGCACGAATACCCCTAAAATTTTTTAAAAATGCAAAGGTCCTTTGCTTTTAAAAAGTTAACATCTTATCATCTGAAATCTACTTTTAAGAATCTATGTGCTGACTTAAAAAAAAAAAAAAAAGGGAACTGTGAAATTTACTCTTCGTTAAGTCTAAGTTTTAGGGATCTAGGGGCTAATTTTTCAAAAAGTAAAGGTCCACAGATCTAAGATTTCATGTAGTATCCCTACAATTTATCCAAATCTAAATGATAATATCATTTTTTTTCTCTAAATAGTAATATTACTTCAATAATCTTTTCCTCTCTACAGTTTATTGTGTTGGTCTTTTCAAAGTCTTTTTTCTAGGAATAAAATAACTACATATGTTTACTGAATCTTCTAAGCAGAGCTTACCTAATAACTTCTTGATTAAGAAGTATTATACTTTTAAAAGAGGTAAATATATATTAGTTGCTTCTGGAAGGAAGATGTCCATACTTGGATAACAAAAGTGTACTAAAAGAAAGAGGAAATATTGGATTAGGAAATAAGACATTATTGCTACTTCTATTCAGAATCAAAGAGCCCCTCATTAATATGGTTGGGTAGTAAAAGTAATGGTTGCACTAATTCCTCATATATTTGTATCTAGTATTAAATGATATCATTAGAGTTTTTTTTTTTAAATAACAATATTCAAAGGTGAGCAAAACAATATATCATTTATATATTTAGACATAGATTTTTAAAATTTAAAAAATCTATTAAATAGTCTTTTTCAATCATTTTGATATTTATATGAAGGCCTTTAATTTATAGAGTATATATACCTTGTAAACTTTCATTACATTTTTTTTAAATATCATATCAATGTCACTCATACGCTATTTTTCATCAGGGAAAAAAGAAACAGTACTTGAATGTTGCAGTTTACAAAGTCCAATATCACTTAAAAGATCTATTAACCATGCTTTAATACCCATTCCGGGCACTTTCTTCAAAAAGGCCAAGTCGTATCATAGAAGTTAGCTCTTTCACAACTCATCTACCTGCTTATGACGATTCAAATGCTCAAAATACCATTGCATCACTAGGTCTCTTATCCTCATAGAATGATACAACTAGCGTATAAAGAGGTCAATTTTTAGTATCTTACTATTTTTCGTTAACCTATTATAAGAGCAAGCACAATCAACACACAATTATGTAAATTAAATGGAATTAGATTTATTTCAATTTTAAATTTCACGAGTACAAGCACCACCTTAGTTAAAAGGAAAGTCACTCTTTAAGAACCATGCTTATATAAAAGAAAACTAAAACTTAAATGGTTTTGAAGGTCATCTTTAGTTCTACACTCCATTAAATTTCTTAAAATACCATACCGATATTTTAAGAGAGCTTTGCATTTTATGTCTAACAACCTTATAATATGAGCACAATGTTTTCTTCTTAACAAAGTAAGGGGGAAAGAAGACCCTGAATGAGTTGGTTCTTGTTATAGGCCTTGCTTTAAATCAAGGGTTTTATGCATTTGGAAAGAAAGAATCAAGGACCTAGTTTAAAGTCAATGAATCAATTGTGCCTAAGGTCTGTATAGATTTAAGAGTTCTTACACATAAGAGAAATAAAATACACTTATCCCTATAATTTAATATTTTGCATTTTTTTTTCAATCGAAACTAGTAGACATATACGGTGATACTTATGCAATAATGCAAAAATCAATAAAGCACAATATTCAAATTTCAACAATGTATAAGCTATCACATAATAAAACTACCAAATTTAGGAGGGGGGGTTTAGATTTTAAAAGAATTTATTGAGTATGTACCTTAGTATGGGGACCCTAAATAAAACGAAAGAGAGGGACTTAGATTTTGTTATTTTGTTTTTGATGATTGTATAATATGGATAGATATAAATGGTGCTTTAGTTGAAAAATAAAAATGCATATCATATTTTTATAATTTTATAAGAGTGTAATTTCTTCACAAGTTTAGATATTCCTTTTTTTTTCAATAATATTTTAAATTGTTCACAAATATTTCACTTTCATAATGTCTACCTTATTTTTCGCTTTCAATACTGGCTTCTTTTTACAAAAATTTATAACTAGTCTAAAGTAGATCATTAACTTCTTTTATGTATAACTTTCTTTTTTTTTTTTTCATTTCATCAAAACCTAAATCGAAGATGAATTTGCTAAGGTTCTAAGCCTTTCCTCTAGTCCTTGTCAGCATAGAAGAGGACACTACACACAAGTCAACTTTATATTGAAAGTGTGTTTCCAAAGCATTGCGACACGACACTAGTCACCAAATATGATAAAGTAAAGAGCAAGAATATAAGTTTAGTACAAATTATATTGCATTTCACATGTCAGTAATTGTACACAACTTTCTGACTGGGTGCTTTGCTTTTGAGTTCATATGTTCGGTTGTTAGCAAGTTTCGATAGATTTTTAATAAAAAAGGAGGATTCATGATACATATCATAGTTATAGATGATGGAGCAAGGTTCAAACTTAGAACCTTATTTTATTGCTATTTCATTCAAGAATATCCTAGCAGATGTTCCTCAGGCAAAATAGGAACTTGAGTATCAAGTCTTGAAATTTTCCATACAAGAACCGACGAATGAATCATACTTGATTTGAGGCTGATGTTTCATAAAAATTAAGAGTGATCCGTCTACTATCCTCAACAATAACTCGCAGGTCGGTATGCAATGGACCAGAAATTTGTTCCTCTCTGCTTTCCATTCATGCACCAATTTATCCAGCAAATTTGCTTTTGGTCACTAGTTGATTCTGGACCGTAAGATCTTAGAAATTAAGGCTTGATTTCTCTAACTATGATGTTATGCTTGCATCTTGTCTTTGTTCTTGTTTTATATATTTGACGACTATGTGGAAGAAAATCAAAATAAGGAAAAAGAAGAAGAAAAAACTATAGTATTCCAAGCAAATTAAACTTCGAAAACTAAAAAAATTGTCACGTTGTAACAAGAATCTGATTGAATATGTATATCTAACTAACAAAATCGATTAGAATTAAAATTTATCAGTTTAATATTCATATAAACAACTAAATCTAAACAAGATCTACCAAGAACATACACACATACACACACCAAAAAATCATTCATCGATAAAGAGAACCTGTTGGTGCTAAACTACATTTCGCACTTGATGGAGATCTCTTCCTTTAAGCATCCTCCTAGCTCTTTCCAGCACGAAGCATGCCATTCTGTGCGACCGCAACAAACTCCTCACAATAGATTCATGCGGTGGCTACATCTCTCCTTCGTCACCATCCTATCCTCCTTTCCTCTTCCTCATTGTGCAACTCTCTCTGCCTCCACAAAACAAAAACATATCAACATTAAAAATAGAACAGAAAAAACCCAAATATGAACTTAATAACTATAGAAAATAAGATATTGAGATCCATCATAAGTTTAGAGGAGGGATAAGAGTGAGTACTTACTAGCGACGAGAGAGGGGGGAGAGGGTCTTGTAGAGATGCCCCGACCATTAAAATTTCATCAATGTCTTTCTCACTTTCAAACCCTGATCTCCACATATTGCTTTTAGTTTCCCATTATCTGAGAATCCAAATGTCTCTACTTTGTTCTCAACCTTTTACTCTAATGTTTAATAAAGATTTGATTTTTTATTATAAAGTTAAGTAGCTTTAGGGTTTTGATAGATGGGTGATGGGTTTTGTAAAAGAAAAATGAGATAGGGGGAGAGAGTGTGAGATCAAAGACTCTGTTTTTGGATTAAAAAACAATGAGTAAGAAGGAGATGTTTATTTCATCTTTTTTTTTTTCCCTTAATGAAAGAAAGAGCGGGCCTTTTAATTAAAATAAAATTTTTGTCCCATGAATTATTTTTCTACCGCTTCAATTTTTGGCGCGTTTTTTATCTAGCCGCCAGCATTAAATTAAATTTGTTATAGTGCAAATTTTGCAAGGACAAAAAAAATCAAAACTTTGGCAAAGAGATGGTTTTGAGGTAAAAATCGTGCTTAGTGAATGAAATGGGAGATGATGAGTCACAATACTTGAAACGTTTTACAAGAAGTGTTTCTTTTTTTTTTTTTCCTTTATACGTTTCAAGATTTGTGGCATTTTAAGGATATTTTTTCATATTTTAGTTTAATGAAAAATTTGGTTACGTTACTTTATAAAAAGAGTTACAAACCAAAATAATATTTTAGCTAAGTTAAAATTATTTTATAAATGTGGCTAATAGTATATTTCATTGAGCATTTACTACATTGGTTAAAATGTACAAAAAAGGCCATTTGCAAAATATGCAAACGTTGCCTAATGTCTAAATTCTTGTAGTGTGAGGAAATGACTAGAGTTGAAGATATGTGTCTAGTAAAACAAGATGAGAAGACAAGAAATGACATGAAAGATGGGAAAGAAGGAGGAAATGAAGAGGTTAATACTCAACGATATGGTGTAAGAGATGGCAAGAAGGAGGAAATGAAGAGGTAGAAACTCAAGGACAAAAACAACCCATTGCCTTCTCAAGTCAATATCAACTTACCAAACTCTTGAGAATAATCCTGAGGTATAGTCCCCTAATCCCTCTTCTAATAATAATAAAAATACTCTTGTTGGATATAAATTACCTCCCAGGTACAATAAGGGAAAGCCACTAAATGATATTCCCAAAACATAGCAAGGAAGGAACTAAATATCCAATTGCCAATTATGTTAGCACTTAGAAAATGTCACAGCCACTCAAGAAATTTATGCATAAGCTATCTTTCAAGTACATCCCAAATAAATTCAAGTGGCTTTAAATGACCCAGATGGACCCATGCAATAACCAATGAAATGACAACACTACAAAAGAATAATACATGGAAGCTCATAACACTACCAAGAGCAAGAAAATAGTAGGATGTAAATGTGTGTTCTCTATTAAATATAAGGAAGATGGAACAATAGATCGATATAAGGCAAGGCTCATCACAAAAGGATACATACAATAATATGGCATTGACTACCAAGAAACATTTCACCAGTAGATTAAATATAATCAAAGTTTTACTATCAATTGCCACCAATTTGGATTGGCTATTGCATCAATTTGATGTAAAAATGTGCATTTGTTCATGGGGACCTCGAGGAAGAAGTTTACATGGATTTCTCACCTGGCTTTACTGCATCATAATCTAGGTAGTATGCAAGTTGCAAAAGGCATTATACGGCTTAAAACAGTCACCAAGGGCATGGTTTGGATGGTCTAGCTTAGCTATATAGAAGTGCGGGTACAAACAAAGCAATTCAAATCATACTTTATTCTTAAAGCATCAAGGAAGGTTGGTTACTCCCCTTTCATTTATGTCAATAATATGACAAATACAGGAAATGATGAGAAGGAGATTACGAGCCTGCAAAAACATCCAACAATTGAGTTTGAAACAAAAAATCTTGGACGCTTGAAATATTTTTAGGAATTGAGGTGGCTTGATTAAGTCAAGGAATATTTCTTTCACAAAGAAAGTACGTACTAGACCTTTTAGCTGAAACGGGCATGATTGACTGTAATCCAACAGACACTCCATTAGTTCAAAACTGCAAACTAGCAGAATGTTTAGATCATATATCCACCAAAAAAGAAAGATATCAGTGGCTCGTAGGAAGTTAATTTGCTTGTCTCACACACGTTGGATATTGCTTATGTCATGAGCCTACTATGTCAGTTTATGCATAATCTGAGTAAAGAACATATGGAAGTTTAACTCGAATTTTACGGTATATAAAGGCATCTAGGAAAAAGGCTCATGTTTAAAAAGTGAAATCATTTAAAAATTGATGATTATATGGATACAGATTGGGCGGGAAGCATTTCTAATAGAAAGTCCACATGTGGGTACTTTACCTTCGTTGGAGGCAACTTAGTCTCATGGAGAAGCAAGAAACAAAAAGTAGTTGCATTATCTAGTGCAGAGGTTGAGTTTTGTGGTATGGTAAAGGACTTTGTGAGCTGTTTTGGTTAAAAGAGCTGTTAAAAGAAATTAGCTACTCATTGTGTCAAGCATGAGACTTTTGAGACAATAAAGCTGTCATAGAGATTGCACATAACTGGTTCAACATGATAGGACAAAACATGTTGAAGTATATGATATTTTATCAAAGAAAAACTCGAGGCAAAGATGGTTCAATTTCCTTTTGAAAAATCAGAAGACCAACTAGCAAACATTCTCAAAAAGCTATTTCTAGCAAAGTGTTCCCTAGCTCACTAGACAAATTGGGCATGAAGATATATATGCACCAACTTGAGGAGGGTGTTGACTTAATTGTCTTTAATTTGCTATTGATTTCACTGTCTTTAATTTGCTAAAATACTTAATTAGATCATTTAATGCATTATCATTATCTTAGGCATAACTATGTTTCCTTTGTTAGTATTTTTCTATAGCCAATAAATAAAACATGTATTCAACAATGATATGTATGAAAGAGAATACCATTTCTACAAATCATAGAGGGAAATTGGGAATTGTAAGGACAAGCTATGATGAAAAATCAATGGCTTTATGGATCATGGAAAGGAGGAATATTTGGAGAATGGAGAAAACAATGCAAGTTGAATCATGTTGAAGAAGGAGAGCGATTTACATCCTTTGGCACAATACAACAACAATATTGCACTCATGGGAGGCCATATAACGTTGAATTTTATGACTTTTCAAATTTTAGTACGAGATGGTGATGAAGACCAACTACGTTAGGGTTGAGAATAGATTCTTTTACAATGCGGACTTCGAACCATGTAATTTAGGACCTAAACGATGATTTTTGTTACTATCCTAGTTGCAAGAAGGAGCCGACTGTAGATTTGTATGGAAAAAATTGATGAGATTTTGGGATTTTTTTATATTTGTAATTTTATTTTGCTAATATGAATTTTTTGTTGTTGTTTTGATGATTTTTTAATTACTAAGTCCACTTCCTTTATATTAAAATTTACTAATGATCTTAATTGGATTTTTCCCTTCGTTGTCATCCTTTTTCTATGCTCTTGATATATAAAACTTTTATGTCTCTTATATTAAAACTCAGTGGAAAGCTATGCATCTTGGCAAACTGAAAGAACTACATGTTAAACAGGAAATAAAGATAGAACAAGGTTTGAGGTGTTCTAATCCGAGCCTTATTATGTACGCCAAACGTGCAATGATCCATAACTTAGCTAGGTTCACACTTGTGTGTCAATAGCACCTTTGGATAATGCTATTCAAGTGCTGGCTGATTAGGATTAGGGAAGGGCAGATGTTGGAATAACACTGACTGGCTAGGAGTGCTATAACATTAAATAATATATATGATATGTTAAATATGTCTACAATTACATATGTTATACATATATTAACTATAATAATTGTAAATATGTTTATATATGTTGGAAAATTATTTATGTTATGATTTAATTATATGTATATGTGCACAGATTTTGTAGGTTATATTATATATTCAAAATAAGATAAAATCAATAATAAATTGTACAGAATGGCATCTTAATCTAAAATTATTTTGCCAACCAAAGATATTTACAACAATTCTATTTTTGTCAACACCTAAAAGAGCTATTATTTATACTTAATATATGGCTATAACCATTTTATTCCATTCATAGTCCTTAACCACCCATGGTGTAACTTGTAAGGATTGTCAAATATACCTTTTGCAAAGGGAATCCATTAGTAACTACATTCAAATTCATAATAGACAAATAGTAAAAAGAGTAATTAATAAACCCATTCCATTATGCAAATTAACTTGTAGTCCAGGGATTTGGACTTTACAAGCATTCAATTGTGTGCAAGATAACTTAGTCTTATACTCAATTTGTACCATCTATTAATTTTTTTCCTATAACGCCATTTTGATCTATGTAAAATAATTTTGTTAGAAAACAAACACCAAGTAGGGAAATATGATTTCACAACGCTTCAGTATTATTGTATCCTATTCTTCAAAAGTGCAATAGCTTCTCTAGCAACATAACTATTCATCGGGTCATAAGTAAATTTGCAATTGTATTATAATATTTCCACCCTGGCCTAGCCCTGGACCCAGCCCTTTTCTCCTTTCAACTTAGAGAGAGATTAAATATCCATCTTTCCATAGTTTTAATATTTCATAACAAGCAAAATATATACAACATTGATATTTCATTCCATTATAATAAATAGTGATACAACCAAAGAAGTTTTGACAAATTTTTTTAATCGATCATAACATGACGAATCAATTTCATAATTCCAATTTGATCAATCTCACACAATTTTGTTCACTAAACCCTAAAATATTAATCAATGTTGTAATTCCATTATCGCTAGAAAACTCAATAGAAAAGCAATAATCATCGATTAATTATAATAAAATTAATGAAAAATTATTTTTTCAAAACTCATGCTCCAATTCCACATGTAAAACTGAATTTTGCAGTCATAAAATAATAAATTTAGGATCTTGAATAGATAGTTATTACAGACTATTAGGATATGATATGATGTACCTGATGCAGAAGATGCTGTAATCTAGTAGAGATTAAGGAACACCACCTCTTAATTGCAAAAAACTAATTTCCCTCTCTTAACTTGAAATATCCAAATCTTTACCTAACTAAATTAGAAATAGTTTAATTGAACAATATAATAGGTGAATAATTTTGAATTAGAATTAGAATTCAATCTAAAAATTTAACTTAGATAGTTTAGTTGAATCAAGTGAAATAAGTTATAAGATATATAGATAACTTATATAATTAATTAGTAAAATGGATTAGGTTAAAATTGAGATTTCAATTTATCCATTTTCAAATTGTTTAATTGTTTTATCTAACTATTTCTTCAAATTGAAATTATAATCTCTTCAATTTTACAACTATAACCTCTTTTCTTGAATTCAAATCTCTAAACTCTTAAACTTTCAAATTAAATATTTTGTAAACTCCTAAACTCTTGAATTTTACTTTGGCTTCCATATCCTTAATCCCTATAAACTTTGATTTCATTTACCTATATGAAAATACCAATTTTAAACCCAAACTCAATTTAATATCAATTTCTTGTATATTAAATTTTTAAACTATATATTTTATATCAAGATATTAATTTCTAATATATAGACTCTAAATTATTTTCTAATTATTTATGAAACTAAAATAAATGGTTTAAACCTAATACCCTTATTTTAAAATATCTTCCTTTTCCTTTTTGTTTTTCCTTCTCTTACCTTTCCTTTTTCTTTTTCTTTTCCACTTTGCTCTTTCATTTTTCACCTTCTCTCTCTTCTTTTTCTCTTCTTTCTCTCCAAATCTATCAAATGATCTTAGTTTCAACAAGAATCAAAAGGGAATTAAAGTTAGAAAAATAAAATAGAAGATGGAAAGCAATATCATGGTAACTTCAACAATAAGAAATGAGGATCAAGTAACTAGAATTGGCTAACATGTAAGTTTTGTTGGTTTGATTGTTGTTATTACATGTTTACAATGCTAGTTATAAGTAAATTTAAGATGAAACATGTAACTTGTAACATAAGAACTTATAGCTTAAAACATAAATGAAGCACATTTTAAAGTTAGGATTTGATGAATATGAAGTAAAAACATGTATATGGATGTTGTAAATCATAGTTCTGAGTTAGTATGATGAGTACAGGATGTTAGATGTTAAAAATGATGTAAAACAAGTAGTAAAATAGGTTCAGTTTTCGAATATAAAAACAAAGTAAAGAGTATAGGGGAAACACGAGGGACTATATTCAGTCATGCTCTTCACACCAGAGAAGAAACATGGCTGGAACATGACCAATTGTATAACCATGCTTCTTTCTGTTTTATTTTACATATGGATTTCTAGAATAGCATAGTTAGAACACGACATTCCCTATCTTCGTGTTTCTTTCTATTTCTTGCATGTATAACATGTTAAGTAGAAACGTCTAGAACATGCTATATATATATATATATATATATCTTAATGTGTTCCTCTTTGGTCCTTGAACATTTTGCATATTTATGAAACATGACTGAAACACAACATAATGTATCCCATGTTTCTCTCTAATCTTTGAGTGATAATATATCAAGTGAAACATGATAGGAACATGACCCATTACATTACGTTGTGCTTCTCAATGGTTTTTCAAAACAAAGCAAAACACAACGGAAACATGGCTTGGTGTCTTTGATTGTGTTTCTTCTTATGCTTGTACACAGGTGAAATACGGCTTATGCATCCACTTGTGTTCTTCATAAAAATTAAAAGTAATTAAAATAAAATAAAATAATGAATAAAAATAAAATGAATAGAGGAATGATAATTAATGCAAAGTGTGGTTAATTTGTATATTTAAGAATCAATTAAGTGAATAATAGGTTTAATAATTAATTTAAGTTAACATAGCTTATAAGTATAAAATGAACTTAGTAAATTATCTTGAGTTCAACATGGCTTAATGAACCTTAACGAGTTAAAATAAATTAAATCTATTAACCAACTTAGATGAGTTAAGTTATAATTATACAATGTAACTTGAAATGTAGAGTAAAATAATAAACTTATGTTAATATGAATTTTAGGTATAAAATGGTTTAGTTAATATATATATATATATATATATGCTCAACTTGACCTAATAAACTTCAATAAGCTAAAATGAATTAGATTAATTCAGTCTAATCAACTTAGTTAAGACTAATTAATATAGACTCAACATGAAATTAGTTTAGATAATATAAATATTAAATGATAGGTTAAATCAATAGATAATAATGAATAAGATGTTTCTAAAATATGATATACCAAAACTAGGTTAATGAAAATGATTTGACGGAAACGACAACGGACAACGGACAACGGAGAACTATCCACATCTTGGTAAGGCGATCTTCACAACCATGACAGGTTTTTATTTTTATGTCTGATCAAATGAAAACATGAAATGAATGCTTAATATGAAATTTAATGGAAGTCAATAAATAATTGAACTGCTCATATAATTTAATCTTTGAACAGATGTTTGAATTTGACTTCTATTTCTTCTAGATTATCTTTTGATTGGATTTTTAATCATCAAGTACGTAGTAACTTATATGTTGTATGTTATGATAGAATCTTAAATGAATTAAAACTTAAACTCGACTTAATAAACGATTGTTGCTTGTGCTTATGTCATTGAATCTGGTCAAGGAAGTGACAATCTTGTCTGGAGTCATGCATAGTAGTTTAGGCATTTAGGCCCTCCCTTACGATTGCAATGGCAATTCATAAGTAGCTCAGTGGGTAGCTGATGGGGTAAGTAGTATCGGCATAACATTTGCTTAAGCTTAGGGTGAAGTGACATGGTTTAGTTTATGTTTATGGGACCGATTGAACTAAACGATATTATGGATTGAGATAAATAAAGCCGTGTAATGGCTGAAAACTCTAGATAAGGTTACTTTCTCTTTTTCAGTTAGATATATGAGATATAGATATTCGGACTACCTATATCAACTCCCTAAGTAGCTATTATTACTCAGGTTCCCCAGATTTCTAGAGGTGTGATTCAGAGTGTGAGTGCTTCAGTATTAATTTCTTTATTTAAATTACAGATATAAATTATTTAGTGTTGCATTGCACTAGATAAAACTTGTGTGTCATTTCGTGTGTGTTTGTGTTACTGCTGTACTAGGCTTCGGCTCATTATGTTACTCTTTCCGAGTGTTGATGACAATTTGATGATGATGTGGATGATAATGATATTAATGATGATGTTTGGTTGGGAGTATAAGATAACTCATGGAGGATTTGTTGTTGAGTAAGACAAGTTAGGATCTCAAGTTTTTTTTTTTGTTTGAGACTAGATTTATCTTTTAAAGTCTGTATATTCTTTAAAGGATTAGTTAAGAAGCCATGTTTTGTAATAAGCTCTTTAAAGCTTTGTTTAGCATTATAATTGGTATAGGTGATACCTAATGGTATGGTTTTCTTTTATAAACGTTATAAATGGGTGTCAAGAAAAAATTGCAACACGTAAAGCACACATATAGATTTACATGGAAAACTCTTCATAGGAAAAACCACATACACATAAGAGAGAATTCACTATATATTAAAAGAAGAGTACAAGAGTGTCGTATAAGAAAATGATGCTCATCACAAACCCTAACAAAACACAAACACACACACAGCCTTGTGTCGGCTCAAGGCTGGCTGTATACGTTCATGCGATGGCTAACTTAAGTACTTTTCAAGGCCTACACAAGGCTGGTGACCTTGACTCCAAAGTTAGGCTCTAGTTTAGTTTTCACTAGATTCGTTTCATCATAAAAAACTACGATTTCTACCTCGACATGAATTCAAGAGCAGAAAACATTAACTCCAAACTTTAACATAAAAACAAAACATTCTCCACCTCTTCCACAAAACCCAAGAGCATAAATCAACAATAAACACCAACCAAGTCTAGGCAATGCTCAAACTTGACTATAGAAAGTGACTTAGTCATCATATTAGCTGGATTATCATGAGTACTAATTTTACTTACAACAATATCTCCACAAGTGAAAAGTCACGCATAAAATGATACCAAACATTAATGTGCTTTGTCCTCTTATGAAACATCTAGTCTTTGTAAAGAAAATGGTACTTTGACTATCACAAAAGTCGATTGTGTCAGATAGAGACTCATAATTTGTTAGTCGATTTTGGAAAATTTGTGTGAATCTTTAGGTACTTGGCTTTAGTTTAGTACCTCATTTCATCCATAGACAACGGGCAATCAAAAAGAATAATTCAAATACTATAAGATATGTTGAGAGCCTATGCATTAGACTTTGGAGGGTGATGGGATGACCATTTACCTTTGGTTGAATTTCAAATAGTAATAGTTACCAATCAACCATACAAATGGCTCTATGTGAAGCCCTATATGGAAAGAAGTGTAGATCTCTTCTACATTAGGACAAGTTTTGATTGGCCCAGATTTGGTATAGCAAGCTATTGATAAGATCCAAGTAGTCAAACAAAGAATGAAAGCGGCTCAAGATAGATACAAAAGCTATACTGATATAGGAAGAAGACCTCTTGAATGCAAAGTGGGTGATCATGTATTCCTCCAAGTATCATCGACAAAAGGAGTATTTAGATTTGGTGTCAAGGGAAAGTTAAATCTGAGATATATCGGTCCGTTTAAGAGCTTAGAAAGAATTGGACCACTAGCTTATAGATTGGCTTTACCCAGAATTTATCTGACTACAACGTTTTTCATGTATCTCAGTTAAGGAAATGTGTATTAGGTCCGATGTTATCATCGACATGAATCAACCGGAAATTCCAAATTTGACTACGGTTGAAAAGCTATAAGGATTTGGGTAGAATGGATAAACATTAAGGAAAAAAAATAATTCCTATGGTTAAGGTGCAATGGAGTAGCCAAAGTGAATGGGAAGCTATCTATGAAATTGAAAGAGCCATGAGACAAAAGTACCATGAGTTATTTGAGCTATGAATAAGGTAAGTTTCGAGGATGAAACTTCTTAAAGGAGGAGAGAGGAAATATCCAAAATTTTAATGCATAATTAATTTAAATACACATGTAATATGTTTGCTTGAGATATAGAATTATAGTAGATAATTAGATAATAAACTATGATGTGCTAGCATGAATTATTAATTTGATGTATTGTATGTTTAATTGTGTATATAAATTATAGTTAAGGTAGTATTGTATGTTGTGTGTTAGTGGGTTTTGATAATAGTGTTGATAGTTGTTTAATGCATGAAAAACATACGTTTTATTGGAGCAAAACCCAACCAAAACCCAATCCTAAGCTTGGTAGAAAAGTTTAGCTCATATAAAGCCTAAACCAAGCCCAAAACAAAGGCAAAGCCCACTTAAAAATCTGCCAACAAAAGTCAAACATAAGGGATAAATCAACTTTCATTTTTTCTAAAATCACAAACCAAAAATAAACCCTAAATTCGTCGGTTCTTCAACCTCCAATTCTCCAACCTTATCATTCATATTTCTTTGCTCAATTCACCAAGAATTCTCTTTCAATCATCATCTACAAGTTAAGGTAAGCTCACATGTCTTTTTGTGATGATTATTATCTCTTTGTTCCATGAAATTTCTGTCAAAAGTTAGCCTTATGTTAGATTGCAAGTAATGTTGATATGTTGAATTGGTTGTTGAGTTATTGAGAAAGCTTTTAGATTCTTGAAGTTGTAGTACATGAGTTCTTGAATTGGTTGTTGAGTACAAGAAGTGTTGAAGTTATTGTGAACATTAAAGTTGGAGATGAATGGTTTGATTCTTGATTCTTGATGAGTGATGATTGAAGTTGTTTGATGTGAATGATGAGAAGTAATTATGTTTTCGGTGTTGTTGGGAGTATATGGTGGATTGTATATGGTTTTTGTTAAGTTTAAGTTGATTTAGAACAAGTAAAAAGTGATAAAATGAAGTAGAAAAATAAGGGGAGTTGCATCTTTGAAAGCTGCAAAATTTGTGTTCTAGGGTGCACGGGACGTGTAGGCGCCCATACTGATCCAAACGGGGGCATGGCATAGCCCGTGGTGGCTACTAGTCATTTTTTCCTAGTGTGCACGGCCATGAGCATGGGCCATGCGGCAAGCCATGCGGGTAGAGCTGGGCATAAGGGCCGTGGCCTGGGGGTTGGCTCATTTACTCGCTCAAAAAAGCTAGCTGTAGCCAAATTTTTTCACCTATTTAAATGCGGGCCGAATTGGCCCAGCCCGTGGGCCAAAGTAAGCTGGCCCATGATGGGCCAGCCCGGCCCACGAGCCAAGAGTAAAAAAAAAAAAAAGAAAAAAAAAGAGGGAAAAATGTAAGAATAAAAATAGTACAATAACATATTTATGATATATTTGGAAGAAAATATATTAATACATGCATCATAAGCATTATAAATTTTTTAAGTGTATATTTATTGATTTAAACATAATATAATATTTAATAAATTATTTAAAAAACTTGTTTTTATTTATAAGCAATGAAAATGGTAACAAAATTAATTTTTATATATATAATATTAAAATATATAAATGTTCTAACTTTTATATAAACTAACATAGGAAAAATAAGAAAAATAAAAAAAATAAAAATTTTATTTGGCCTACGGGGCAGCCTGTTTAGCCCGCGGGCCAAAGTGGGCCCTGCCTGGGCCGAGAAATTTTGGCCTTTTTGACCCATGGGCCTATGTAGGCCAGCTCGGCCCTACCCGCCCGTTTGCCCAACTCTACGTGTAGGGAACAGACCTTAGCCTTCTTGTCGTATATGGTCAGAATAGCCGAGCATGGACCATGCTCCAGATCGTGCAGGACCTTGTTTCCTTTAAAAATATATATTTTTTCAAATTAAAAATAAATGTACATGTTATATATATATATATATATATATATATGTTATATATGTTCATATAACTATTAAATGAATGATTTGAATTTTGTTTTATTCAAGTTTTATTTTTGAATAAAAAATTTAGAACTTGCTTAAAGTTAATATTTTACTTTACATGAATTTAATTCTTTTATTTCAGATAATCCATCTCAATTGAAAGAGTCTATAGGTCTTTTATCATATATTCTAGGTATACAGTAACTTTGATTGTTGTTTGCTTAGATAAGCATAATTTAAATCAATTCTAATCAAATAGAAATTATAAGTTGTTAGAATTGGTTGTGTTTTTCGCCGTTTAATCTGGTTTAAGGAGCGGCAACCTTATCAGAGTGGATACGGTGGGTAGGCACTTAGGCCACCTCTGTCATGGTGCCATGACATTTATAAGTGGCTCGGCAAGTAATTGATAAGGAGAATAGTATCGATGTAATATTTACTTTTTTAAGAATAATAATATGATTTAGTTCATATTTATGAGTACAGTTGAACTAAGTGATATTATGTATTAATTAAGTAAAGTTAGTAACGGCTATTAACCCTATAGAAATTACTTTTCTCTTTATTGGTTATATCATTTAGGAGATATAGGTATTTGGGCTAGCTGCCTATATCAAACCCCTGAGCATTGTGTCATTACTCAAAACCCCTAGCTTCCCAGTGGCTTACTCCAGAGTTTGAATACTCCTTTGTTGATTTACAAACTTAATTAATAGATAATAAATGGATAGTTTATGCATTGCATTTAGTCTAAGAGTTCTTGTCACTACATATTTTCTTTTGTTACTTACGTACTAGGCCTTTGGCTCATAATCTTTTATTTCAGGTGTTGATGATGAAGAGTTTTATACTCAATTGGGATATGGAACCGATTTTGAGGGCTTTTTGGACGCCTAGGATGATTAGGAGCCCCAACCTCTATGAAGGAAAATCTTTTATAATAGATTAGGTGGAATATGTTTTTGGAATAATGTAACAGTGATTAGATGTTTTGATAACTTATATGTATTATATTTTAAGTATGACCTAGAGTATAAGTTCAGAAGCTCTTATGTTTGTGTGTTATATTATATATATATATATGTAGTATTCCTTTTGCCTTGTTTATGCAAGTGGTAAGAAAGTTTGTAATATTATGTATGAATTTCTTTTTATGAAATGTTATCAAATGGTTCTTATAACATATTTGGGTAAGCAATTCTACAAACTTTCTTTTTACAGACAGTCTTACATGTAATCATAAAGGTTATGTGTGGCTGGGAAACTAGATTTGCATGTTTTAATTAAATAGCAAATCTGTGTCCTTACAATATTGAAAAATAAGAAATAAATTTGATTGGTATTTTATAAAACTCCAATCAGATGACTATTCAATCATATTTATTACTTATGTTGATAACATCAACACATTTAATGTCATGAGTAGTAATGAATTTTTAGTATTCACATCAAAAGTAGTTTAAACATACTTTTATTTATATATAAATAATATTTTCCACTTTTCTTTTTTTTTTCCACTTTTTCTCTTATGTTGTTTTTATTTTTCTTTTTTAATTTAATGACTTCTTTGATCTAGTAGGTCGCATTGGTTTGAGGCCTAGCCTGACCTAGACCCAACAACCTACTAGGTTGATTGATGTGTGATGCTTGTTGATGTTGGGCCAGACCATATTACAAGATTAGACACAATCCATGCTTAGTTCCATTTATATACACACACATAATTTAAACCGTCAATAAAATCGTATATTCATTCTTTTTTCTAAATCATTTTAATGATGAACTTAAGATCTTAGCAACAGTCTAGGGATATTGTATGTATTTTAAAAAATTATATATAAGTGAAATCACCATGTGAGAGTTCAATTGAAGAATTTATAATAAATTAAAATTTGCATACCCTATATTTTTATTATTAATTATTTTGACAATACAACCTACATCTGTTATATTTATAATATATATATATATTAGTTTATGATATGTCTCAGCTTCTATTTAATATAGAATAAAAATTAGATGAATAATATTGTTAAATGTTATTACTTAAATAATATAATTAAACAATATATAGTCAAACAATATATAGGAAAGTAAGAGAAAACAGAACCCTTGGAGTGGCCGGCGTAATCATATGGTGCACCCGATTGGAAATTTATATATTACGTCTTTGTCCACTGGGAACACCATTTGAAATATAATATTGTTTCCGGGATAAACAATTGCAACTACCCAGTCCATGTCCGATAGTACACACATGAACACTCACTCCCCTCTGTTAACAAATGCTTACAGACATTGGAGTTATATTAATGGTATTTTTGTTTGTTTTATCTTTTCTATATAAGTTTGGTATTTTATTTTATTTTTTTCAAATAAATATTTATTAAAAAAGTAAATATAAATAAAAAATATATCATTTTACTCATAAATTAATCAAATAAATTATGTACAAATAAGATATAAATAAAATATAAATACAAATTAAATACAAATAAAATATAAATAAAAATCAAACTGTCCAACCACACCCCATATTTTTATCAATTGTATGAGCACCCATTTGATTTATTATATTTCTCCGTCGCGATTAGACAACTGTAACCACTAAACCCTTGTCGTACCGTCCTCACATTAACACTCCCCTCGTTGAACGCTTACAAACATGGGAATTATATATGAGACAAATTCCATTGATAAGCATTAATGTTTTGTGCAGTTAAAAATATGTGTAAATAAGTTTATTTGAATTATTAATATTTTATACAATTAAAAAAATATATAAACATACATGGATGAGCATATTTAACGTATAAATATTTTGAATAGTTAAAAAAAAGTATTAATTTTTAGTAAAGTAAATCAAATAAAGTATCAATAATTAAGTATTAATAGAAAATTAAAGAGATTTAGTTGAAAATTAATCAAAATATCGATATCTCAAATAAATTTTACAATTTGTTGATATTTTATTTGATATATTTTATTAAATATTGATATCTTTTTTTAATTACTTAAAACATTAATACTTTAAATAAATTTATTACAAATATTGATACTTGTGGTGTAACCTAACCCATTATATAATATTTATCCATCGTAAGAGCGCACGTGATTTATATTTCTCGGGATTAAACAGCTCGTAAGCCTGTAACTACCATAACCCCTTGTCTGTTAGCGCACATGCGTACTCCACAATGATTTGCTTGGCCAGCCACTCTCTTCTATATAAACTAATTTTCTCAGGAAGCAAACACCCTGTGAGTACATCTTTCTGGGTTCTTTAGAATTATTCTACTTCTGTCTCTGAAAAGAAAAAAAAAAAAAAAAGAAAAGGAGGGATCGAGCGGTGGTAGGGGAACCTTCACAGGGTCAAGGTTAAGTTTTATTCCTCTTTCTTGTTGATCAACACCAGATTAGAGGTAAGTGACAATTGGACACGTATATTGCATCAAATTTCACACTTTTCACGTACCCATTTTTTGTTCCTTACTTTCCTATCACTATGGATTTAAGATGCTACTTTTATGCATTTGAAAGTTGAACTCCTTGAAGCTATACTTTTGAGGTTTTTTAAGTTCATTTCATGGATTTGACTTGAATTAAGTGATGTAGTGGGGTAGATCTTACCGCAGTGGTCATGTACATACAACATGTATCTCATGCTATATGTGGTTTTAGAAGAGTAGTGTGAAAGCACACACAAGAATGACTAAGAGTGATAAGGTAGGGAGGAGGAGTAGACAATCTCAAGAAGTTTAAACATACTAGTGACATATAGAGGAGCTATATAGTATCAACCCTACTATTTAAGAGAAGAGGCTATGTATTCTTTATTCTGAACTTTAGTTGATCTCTTATGAGAATATTCTAGTAGTACGATAATGTTTTTGTTAATTTCTCAATCAATCAAATGAGGGGAAGCTTTGTGTATTTATAGAGTTTAACTCTTAATGACATTTGTCAAATCATATTAACCATCAATAGGTGAGATGAGTCCTTCTATTGAAGGATTTCTCCATAGGCTCGTTAGCTCATGGAAGGTCTCTTTAAGTGTATGAACTTTTTAAGAAATGTTGAGAGCGGATGTGTTGGCCTAGTCCAACGGTCCGTACTTTAAGCCTACCATGCCAAATCTCCTTTAGTCATCTTAATTTTATGGACTTGAATCTTTAGCCCTTGTCACTCAGCCCGAAGAGTTAAACCTAAATCATTTATGGGCTTTAAGACCCAAAATCTAGATTTATCCCTCTAGAAGTGAAAATAGAAAGTTGAAGTTTGGAATTCCTTTACTTTTCACACCCAATTTGTTCTTTGCTTTCTTCTCTCCATTAAGTTAAATATACTAAGGGCTTGTTTGGATCCTTGTTTTAGTATCGTTTTGGCATCATTTTCAAACTGAACATATAGTAAACAGATACTGAACCTATACAGATATGATACCGATGAAAAACTGACAATTTTAGTTATAAACTAAACAAACCAAATCGATATTGAACCAGTACTGATCCAATACAAATAAAAATATGACAATCCAAACAGGGCCATATACTTGAGAGTACTATTAAAAGTTAGAATGTTTGGAGTTTGTTTCTAAGTATTTTTTTGTTATTTGGTTTACAAGCAGTAATATATAGGAAGTTAGATTATATATAACATAGCATTGCATTGACACTGTTAGATATATGTTTTGTTAGATTATAAATACAATATATAGTATATGTATATACATATGATCTTATGAATATTGCAGGGGGTTGAATTTGATTTATGGGTTGAAGCCTAGTTTTGACTAGGATTTGACTCTTTATGCTAAGTTGACACTAGTTAAATAGTTAAGTTTAGTTATTTTGGAATAATCAAGGAAAATTGGTACATAAGCTTAAAGTAGGGTTTGTTGGAATTGATTTGCCTCAACTTTAACTCTTCTCAATAAGGCTGATATATTATAAAAAGTGTCCTTAGTGGACTTGGGTCTTTAAGGGAGTCACTATGGATCTACTTGTAAGGGACTCATCTTAGCTATTGATTGTTGTCGTGATTTGACAAACAATATTTATAGATGATAGCCAAGTTCTATAAACGATAGTCCCTTCAATTTGGATCATTCTAAAATTCTATGATATGCCACTATATTGCTAGATTTTGTCTCAAAACACTAGATCCTTCATTTTACTTAGTCTAGTAAGGTTGGATGCTTTATGGCTCCCCCATCAATTATAAGTGCATTTGAGTTTATTGGGATTGCATGCTTCTCCTCTCTATAGACTTCTCTACTACTCATCTCTTACATGTCATTACACCAATTACACCTTACTCCTCGATACTCATGGAACGATATAATTTTCTAAGTTGAACCCATACACCTCCATATGTAGAATAATTTACATGTAACATGTAGAGATATAGTAAATTATATACATATATATAATAGAAGCAAAGTCAAAGAGGGTTTATTTATTCATTTATTTTTATTTTATCGATGGCTAATTTTAATAAGGCATAATTATCACATTGCACGAACTTTCTATTAAGGAACAAAAATTTTTATACCCTAAAAGTAACTAGTACTTTCTCGATTAAATTCAAATAAATAAAGATATAAAGGGTATTGCTTTTCATTACCTTCAATGATTATAAAAATTATTAACCTCACATATAAAAGTTCATTTTTTGGGTCGACTGAATGGCACCAAGAAGAAGGCTACCTAATAGATCTTAAAATGGTATTTGGCGGTATTCTTTCTCGTTAAACTTGCCATTTTTTGCTTTCCCTTTCTCCTCACAAAGTTCAATATTGTGATGGAATAAGTCACTTCATATAAGCCCACATATGTATATGTTAAGTTCGGAAAATCGTTATTAAAGTTTATAATAAAAAAATTTCATTTATATGTGCTCATAGTCAAGTAATCAACAAAATTACATGTGACGAATAAATATTTGAGGTCAAATTCATAGAAAAGTATTGAATTTACAAGTGATTGAAATAAATATCAACATGTTATAGCACAACTAAATTGAGTTGATGTGATACATTTATAGGATAGTGATAGAATCTTTATTTAAATCAGTTATTATAATATTGATCCTCTATTTCAATCGCTTAAAAGTCCAATCTCTATTTTCATTATTTAGGATAACATTGGTTTTTATTTTAACGAATTAAAAGTTTAACATCTTTTGGGGGGAAAAAACCGATGTCTATTACAACTTGAGCTTAACAATATGTTTGAATTGTGGGAAGGAAAGGAAATGGAGGGAATGTGCCTAACATTATATTTGAATTGTGGGAAGGAAAGGAAAGGAAATGGAGGGAATGTGTCGAGGAAATTTTACTTTTCCCTTGTTTGAAAAAGGAAGAAAGGGGAGAAGATTGATTTAATATAAGTTTGGCAATTTTTTGGGGAAAAAAAAGTAGAAATTAATGAAAATGTGTGGAAAGAAGAAGAATGGGAAAAAACCAAAGGAAATGAAGTTTTCATTTGTTATTTGGATTTATTGGATGGAAATAAAAGAAAGTGGGAAATAGAGAAAAGCGATATATAAATTGACTAATATATCATTTACTTTACTTTTCTAATTTTTTTTTTTGTGTATTGATAATTTTACACAATTTCCACTAATAACCACAATTTTATCTACAAAATAGAGAGAGAGAGGAGAAAAAAATGAATTAAAAGTGAATTTTCTTGATTTTATCATTATCTATATTCATTTAGTTATCCAAACACAACAATTCCATTGATTTCCTTCCACCTCCACAACTTTCTACTGATTTCATTGTTTACGAACACAACATTACGGATGAAAATTTTCAACATCAAAAATAAAATATCTAAATACGATGACAAAATATGCCCTTAAAATAAAAGTGTATCTCCAATATATAGAGACTTCAATGGATTTTATAAAAAAAAAAGTTAATTTTTTAATTTTCTATTCATTTTTCCCTCTCCATCCATATAAAAAAATCATAATTTTTCTAACACAACGTGAATAATGGAAAGACAATGCAAAAAAAATAGAAAGAAACTTTATTTTCTAATAACTATTCATGAATGACGACAATAATAAATATGTATAATCCTAACCCTAATAAGACACCAAATTAAAAATAGGGAATAAAATCTAAAGAAATCTAATATTACAAAGCCCAAAAAATTAAAATAGCCAGTTTTAGGCCTTAATTCAATCCTCAGTTTTGTGTCATGGATTCCATAACTCCTCTTAAATCAAAGTTAGACTTGTTTAAGTTGCTACCAGAAAATTGATTTATTTATGGTTTACTTTTGGTATATTGTTTGTTCCATCTGTCTATATAATCAAGGCAAATCCATTCACATCATTCCTTTCATTTTCGTTTTTTTTTTTTTGTTATTCTTTCTCGACACCTACCTTCCATTCAAATTCCTTTACTTTCCAAACATAGTATAATATTGATCCCTTTGTTTGCAATTTTGCCTTAAATAATCTAAGCAACCTAACTTATTAGGGTAAGTGTTGTACCGTTTGGTTTTTCTTTTAAATTTCAACCTAACCATGTGGTTTAGTTTGTAATTTTTTCAAACAAAAAAAAAGTTCGATATGATTCGGTTTGCGGTTCGAATTTTTTTTTAAATAAAAATACATTATATCGAGAGGTGTCAATTATATATTTATTATACTGATGGAAATGCAAACAATAATATTTAAAATTATTTATTTATCTAAATAAATATATAAACTTATAGCAAAGAGATTTCATTCACCATAAAATAATCATATGTGAGTTCCATTCTCTTGAATTATTGTGAACTACAATGATATATTGAACTTGATAATATTAGAATATACTCTCCTAATTTAAGGTATAAATTTCAATTTGGGCTTGAAAACATCTTATCAATTACATAAATCAATAAGTAACTAGGTAATATGAGTGGGATAATCGATAAGACAAAGGAAAAAGAAATATTCACACTAAAGGCTAAAACCTAAAAATTAACTTATTTGTACCACAATTATTGAAGCATAACACAACCAATCTAATTTTATTCTCACAAAGGATGCATATCTAAATCAAAATTAAAAAATAATTAATTTGCTTAATACAATAATTAAAAATATATATGTTTGAGTATTTAGCTTTTTAAGAAAGAAATATGTAAAACGATTCACTTTGAATTGCACAGTTTAGTTTGGGATCCGAATCAAACTACAAAATATTTACTTTTCATCGAATCTGTGATACCCCTAAAATATACGTTGTTGAACTCTAATCACAGATGTGCTTTTTGATATAATGGCTTAGAGTTGGTCGTAACTCTAAAGTTAAGCGTACTTTGTACAGAGCAATCCCATGATGGGTAACCCCCTGGAAAGCGCTAGCACCAAAAGGATAAAACCATGCGGCGCATGGTTAAAGCAGGCAATACCTGGTGGATGAAGTTGCAGGGTGTTACAGAATCAAACCACAAATCAATTTGTTTAAAAAAAAATCAAAATTTTTGTTCGATTTGATCTTATCCGGTTTAGTTCACAGTTTGCTTGGTTTTTTTTCACATTCATGTGAAATGGGTATAGCTATTGTCATTTCCTATGCCAACAATTGCATTGTTATTTAACCAATCCTTTAAATAAATAGCCAGATGATGTCCGGCAACCTCGGCGTCGGTGTGCTTGTTGTAGTGATATGAAATATAAAAGAGCACTCATCTCCATCTTTGTCTCCTATGCACGAATCACAAAGAGTTATTTTCCGTAAATAAAGTGGGAGAAGAGTCGAATATGTACATCTATTGACATATCAGAGTTTAAAAGTATAAGAGCCTTGAAACCTATGATCCCCGAAAACCTCGAGGCATCAACGATAACAAACAGCAAGAAACTGCGTTTAGCCGACATAAATATGGGTAATACTAGTGACAACTTTCTTATACCTTGCATCAAAATCACAATTTGCGCTGCTTGATGAATTTGTAATGTTACCTGCTAGGATCTGTGGAGTCTGTTTAGTAGCCGCCTTCCACTATTGGTTTGCATCAAAATCAGTAAATAAAGGAAGTTAGGGTTCAAGTTTGAAGTTTCTTTTTTTTTTTTTTTTTTTTTTATGTAGAAACTTAAAGGTAGAGAGCAACTATCATGGGTGGAAACGATGGGACAGTAGGAAAAAATGCAGTCAAAGATGAAGTTAGGTGAGGATTCCTCCAAGTATTGAAGTCCAAGCTATGGTAATTCAAGTTCTCATTTGGAGTCATCATCGGATTCCTATGTAAAAATCAAAGATGAGAATGACGAGGCAAGGAACGACCACAATCCAAGTAGTGAAGACGAACCTCTTAGACATGTTTATTCGATGGGAAGGATGCTCAGGTACATCTTATCTGTCTGCCTCGTGGGAATCTTCATTGCGACTTTGATAGTGCCCAAGTTGAAGCATACTCGAATATGGGGCTTAGAATTGTGGAAATGGATCGTTTTCGTATTAGATATTTTGTATGGATGGTCGACTTGTAATTTGTTGATCGTAATTCCAACATTCTTTATTAAGCGGATGTGTTCAAATAAAATTCTCAAGTACCTTGTGGGTCAAATGTGGGAAAGTGTGGGAGCTTTAATTTGGTTAGTTTCAATTATATTGGCATGGGTGTTAATGATCGATCGTGGAGTGGAGCGATCTAAAGACAATACAAAAATTCTAGACCGTGTGACAAAGGGTCTTGTGGGGTGTCTCTTTGGAGCTGCAATATGGTTTTTTAAATCTTTTCTGATTAAGCTAGTAGCTTTTTCATTTCAAGATGGTAGATTCATCGATCGGAGTAGAAAGTCATCTGATTATCGAGAATTTGCTTTTTTTTATCCAGCTAAACGATCAAGAAATGAATCCGGGGGATCGCAGCCTGATAATAATCCTACAGTGAAGGCAGGAAAAACAGGAAAAATTTGTTTTTGTATGTGCTGTCCACTGCTATATTTATGTGCGATTTTTATAGTTATTAGATGTATAATGCACTGGATTATGGCTTCACTTAAGAAGGATGGAGAGCGGGAGGACATGCAGAATCCTCCGGTGGTGGAGGGAGGGGAGGTCCGAGAGGATGCTGCTGACAAGATAATTCGAAATGTGACCGGGAACGATTCCGAGTGAGGATACATGCAATATCAAAACTTTTGAAACTTAGATGTTAACAAATTGCTGAAGAATGCATACATTATCCTTTTCTGATTTACTATTAATTTTTTTGTCATTTTTTTTTAATTTTTTTATCAGGTGCATTACAGAGAAAGACCTCGTGCGCTTTATGGAGGGCCACCGCCTACGCTTTATGGAGGACCACCGCCTGCGCTTTGTGGAGGACGACCGCCTGCTCATTGTGAAGGCCGGCCGCATGCCCTTTATGAAAACATTGGAATATTCTGATACTATTTCTCGAAAGTTCCCGCGCTTTAAGAAAACAGAGGACGGTGTTGCTTATTTTTTTGACAAGTTTCAAGAAGCGAAAACGGAAGCGGCCGAAAAAAATAAAGAAGCGAAAGGAGCTAAACAAATTGACAAGTCAACTCTACAGGACTGGCTGGTCAGTTGATCAGTTTTTGAGCCGCAACTGATATCATTATTCTTATTCATATCTTTATATTCAAACAGCAGAAAGCTGAACATGTGCTCTAGGAGTAAAATGAATATACAGAGCTACCTGGGCAGGTAAGATGAACATAAAACTTATGAAAAATTGACCAGGTCATTCGTATCTGCAGGTTACAGCTCACAAAGAAGACAGGAACTTATACATTCCAAGGAATACACAAAAAAAGCACTTGCGAAGCTAGATAGGCTTGCTTCTGGGATTGCATTCGTAATTGGCCTTATTGTTTGGTGCATGAAAATGGAAATTTTAACTACTGAAGCTCTTGTCCTGATTTTCTCAATTTTTTCTTGCTAAAATTGTGTTTGGCGACACTGCCAAAACTGCATTCCAGGCTGTCATATTTGTATTCGCTATGCATCCATTTGATGTGGGTGATCAGTGTGTCATTGATGAACAGAAGGTGAGTTACTTATACTAGAATTTCTTTTTGTTTTATACAGGAGGTTTCTAAATTCTAATATATATTTTGATTACAACAGATGTGTAGAAGAGATACACATTTTGCATACAATCTTCCTTGGGAGGTTCGAGAGGTTGGAGAGGGTGGAGAGGTTCGAGAGGTTAAGCAGTGCATATTCTACCCAAATTCGGTTTTGCTCACTAAAACTTTTCGCAATTCCTCTAGGAAGCTCCGAAATGGAGGATTCCGTGGAGTTTGAAACAATCAACACTCTAGAAGCCAGAATAAAAGAGCATGTTCTCTACGATCTTTTATGCATAAATTTATAAACAAATAAATATTGCTTTTTCCTTGCATTACTAACTTTAAGCATTTATGGCTTCTTTATAGAGAAAGTCCAATTCAAATATGCAATAAAAAATTGGCGTGTTGGACTTGATTATTTCTTTCACCAAAACATGAAAGTTTATTTTTATTACTATGAACAATATGATGATTATAGAGTGTTTAAATAATAGCACTACAATTCTTTGGATTAATAGCTTAAGACAACCTTATTGAACTCTAATCCAAATATTTGTTGTGGAGTCTTACACTATCAAGGGTAAATTACAAAAATCTTATATGTATTTTATCATATTTGTGAACACATGTCATGTATTAAAAGGATACCTTTCAAGATCTTAGTGGTCTCAAAAAACTATTTTTACTTTTTTCTTCTAACTTTATAAAATTTTTTAATATTTTATTTATTTAATTTTTTAGCAATAACTGTTAGCAAATTAATTTTTTTAAACCAATAAGATCCTTACATGTATTCCTTAAATAGTATTTAATAATATTAATACTTTTGTATGAAACTCGGATCACTTAATTATATAAAAAAAATTAATACAAGTTATGTTTGTAAATAGAGAAAAAATAGGTAAAGCTTTTGTATTTAATTCCATGATCAAAATTATCTGATTCGGCCATGCTTTTGATATTACCTATGAAGAAAGCTCTAGCTAGCTTTTGATCTGTGTCTCTCTTGCTCCCACAAAAACGCCTAAAACTAGTCAATAACGACCTTCCATGGATTCTCTTATTTTATGTGTGGAATTCGTTAATATATATTCACTTGGTTGAGCATTATTATTACAAAAACACAAATCCTTATTTGCTTATATTACTTAATGTGTGTGAAGCTTAAGTGCAGTCCACACATGTGATACATAATATTTTATCGTACAGTCATTTTATTAATGTTGTGATTGACGGTTGCTGGATTGGCCTTTTCCTAGATCTGCTTTTGCTCTTCACACCGAGATCATTCAAGTTCTCGATCTTTATAATGTATAAAGGACTCGGATATTTTCAATTTACTTAACTTGCGAGAAGCTAAATCCATTAATCTTGATGTGGCCTTACTATGTTTCAGATAATTAGAGAAAGATCATAAACGCTGGCATCGTAAGCGCAGCAGTCTTGTGGTTAAGGACATTGACAACATGGGAAACGTAAAAATGGCTCTTTCTATAACTCATAATATAAATTTTCAAAACAGTGGGAAAAAGATTAGCCGAAGATCTAATGTGACTCCCGATATTTTTCGATCATGAGACCTGCAATTGGGAATAAAATTTCATAAATAGATATTAGAAATAGATATTTAGTTAGTAAGCTTGGAAATGCACGTTTAAATTTTATTTTGTTGAATCTTATAGTAACAAGTAATTTTTTTTAGCTAGTAAAAGATGTCAAAAATAAGGTTACTAGACATGATTTAATAATTTACTAATTATAAGTAATGATTTTAGGTTTCAAGTATAAAATGAAACAATTAAATTTTTAAACATATTGGTAAAAAGGAGTAGTTTGAATAAGAATCGCTACGGTTGAAAGATACACGATATATAAAAAAAGATCAATATCTATGAATTTGGACCTCAAATGAGAAATTGAATGGCATGAACGTGAAAGTTAGAAAACTCTCTTTTTTAGGGCCTAAAACCCTAATCACGTACGTGAAAACCCTAATACTACTTAATCGTATAGTTATATAATGCTAAATATTAAATTAAAACTATCTTTTATAATATTTGAAAGTTAGAAATAACCCTTAATATTATTGTCTTGAATTAATTGAAAAATTGTCTGCATATTTATCAATATCTATCTGATAGCATAAAACTATTTGTCTTATATACATTATAATTAACTAGCTTAGAATTGTATTCATGAAATTCCTTAAAGCTCAAGCAGACACACAGTAAAGAAGTAGAGCTCATGAGTGGTAAAATTTTCAAACATTCCCCCATTAAATGATTGATAGTGACATATTGACTCACACATACACATGGAAAAATAACAGCCATTCACTTGTAAAGGAAGCCATTTTCACCTCAAATTTCACAAGTCATTCCATATGAGATCTAAAGTAATCCTTAACAAACAATACAACTCACACATACAAAATACACCCAAAATTTCTCTTGAAAGCACTAAAATTTCTAGCTTCATTCTTCTTTCACATAAAAATCAACAATAGCAATTACCAACGCCAAGCAACTTCTTCCACCTATCCTCAATTCCCTAGGTAAGTTAAATGCTACCTTTCTTACAAAACTCTTAGAGAAAGAAGAAGAAACAACTTTGAACTTTCTCAAAGCTAAGGTAATGTTTTTTTTTTTCTCTAAAACTATCTTCATAGACTGCATTAGAAGATATGATAGACTTAGAATCACCCTAGAATAAAGATTAAGATATCTTACCTTTATATTTATGCAATTTATCTTACAACATTCAAACTAAGGATATGAAAAATGAAGGATTAACAAGCTAGGGGAGAAACAAAAAGATATAGACTTATGAAATATGTTAATTTTGATCAAATCTTTCCTAAACACCCATATAAAATCCTAGGAGTTAGAATAACTTCACCAACATAATGATTTTTATGGCTAACATAAAGGTAAGACTATGAAAAAAAAAATACATATACATTAATACTTTGTTTAAATAGGAGTAATATATATCTGATATTGGGAACTAAATTGCGGCCATAATTTAAGAAAGAACACTAGTCATAGCAATGAACATGGCCATGATATCCTCAGGAGTCTAAAAGTAATACCCATCATTGTCGTAACCTTGACTGTGATCCTCACTGAACTAAAATTTAATTTAGACATATCACAGTCGTAACATGGGGAGTGATCTCCTTGGAAAATAAATTTTATGCACATCACGACCGTGATGTACCCCGTGATCTTCACTGTGCTTAAGTTTGAACCCATCATGGCCGTAATATAGGAAGTTATCTTCTTAGGTCATAAAGCTTGCATTGATCACGGTCGTGATGTTGCCCATGATATCCTCTGACTTGTATTTTAACACCTACCATGGCCGTGATATAGGCCGTTATCTCCACTAACCAAAAAATTATACTTGTTATGCCCATAATCCCATTCATGATCATCAATCACGGCCTACGTCACGCCCATGATACATTACCCCTATCTCATCACCTCCCAAATAACGCTTGTGATTTACACCTTAACCCCAAGACCTTGTAACATATAAAATTTCTTAAACTAACAAAAAGATAAAAGATTTAGGAAAAATTAAGAATTTCAATTTAAATGTTTGTCGGTTAATATGAGGATATAACTTAGAATCAAATAATTAATCTTAAGCAATACATACATAAGAATATAGATTTTTGTCTTCATAAATTTTAAGTCAAGGCCACAAATAAAGGTCAATATAAGCTATGTAAATTTCAAGTAATGTGATCCTAATAATTTAAAATATATATTTAAATCAAAATGAAGAGAAACACAATGCACAAAAGAAAAAAAATGCAATATGAGTTTTAGTTAAGTATAGGGCCATGAACAAAAATAAGTTCATATAAACTTTATAGCTTAACGTAAAAAACATCAACTTTAAAAACACTAAACAAACATCTATACTATAAAATTAACCTAAGGATAAAAGAAAAATATAAGGAATATTGAAAAACTTGAGTCTAGGGCATAGGGATGTAAACAGGGCGGGTCTGGGACTGTGAGCTCCGAAAATTTCCGATTTCTGATTTCTTAAATTGTCTTGATAATTTTAATTATTATTTTGTTTATTTTATTTTATTTATCAAATTGAGTATAAACTTCTTAATAAACTAATTTTTCTTTATTCAACTATGAATATACTCTAAACAGTATTAATTAAAGATTTTATTTATAAATTCTTCGTCTGAATGTTGTCTGAGTATTTGATTTTATAAGATAAAAATATTATTCGATTTACTATTATAATTTTGAACCGTGTATTTTGTTTAATTTAAATATTTCTTATTTTTGATTAAATTTTTCCGAGACGATTAGTTAACAAGAAATTTAACAAGATCCATGTTGCAATCAATTTATTAAATATATATATATATAAGATTAAATACGGAGGATATGTCTGACATTTTTCTTCTTGATTGTTTTGTTGACTTTAAGCCTTGTTGGGAGATATATATATATATATATATATATGTATACAAAGCAAAGCTGCGTTTCTCTCTTTTTTTCTCTTCCTTTCTGTTTTGGATTTCTTCGTTTTCTTTCTTTCTTTTTTTGGTTCGATTTCTTTTCCTTTTTCTTCTTCCTTCTCTCTTAGTCTTCTGGGCAGCAACGGTCCGAATAGGTGAGTTCTTCTTTCTCTTTCTTTCTTTCCTTCTTTTGCTGTTCATCGTCTTCTTCTTCTTCTTCTTCTTCCTCTTCTTCTTCTTCGTTGCACCACCACAGCACCACCACAGCACCACCACACACCACAGCACACACGCTCCACACAGCAGCACACACCACAACACCGTTCCTCACCCACCACCACACACGCACCACTGCTCACGGACAGAGCAGGGTGCTCTGCCTCCGCCGAGCATCCACGCTCACCACACGCCCGCTGGAAGGCCCGATGGGCGCTCGGAGCAGCGCTCAACGAGCGCCCAGCCTAGCGCTCAAGGAGCGCATCTGATGCGTTCCAGCAGCGCTAGCGAGCGCTGGCGCTCAGAAGCG
This sequence comes from Combretum micranthum, assembly GCA_024138025.1. Lineage (NCBI taxonomy): Eukaryota > Viridiplantae > Streptophyta > Magnoliopsida > Myrtales > Combretaceae > Combretum > Combretum micranthum. The sequence continues at coordinate 197,895 of JAMXBD010001201.1, forward strand.
CTCGAGCTAGCGCTCGAGCAGCGCTCAGCGAGCGCTCAGCAGTGCTCGAGCAAGCACTCCAGGCGAACGCTCCACGCAGCAGCAGCCACGCTGCTTCTCCTTCACGCAGCAGCCCTGCTGCTTCTCATAAATATATATATATATGTATATGTTATATATATATGTTTGTATATGTATATATGTATATGTATAAGCTCTTATATGTTATATATTTATATATATTTATACATATATATACTATATGTATATATTTCTTGCTATAGATATATTTATGCTTCATATATATAAAGAATTAAATTATTAATATAATATAAGTATGTTGATTTATTTATTCTATAATATGTTTATATATATATAGACGTAAATATGGTATATATTATTATTATTATTATTCATGTCTATTAAATTATTCATTCAACTTTTCAATACGTACTTATATATATACATATCTATATGTTTAATTACTTATGTTACTTGATTAAAATTTTCTTTATCTTTGATAATAATAATTTTTATTTCTATTATTTATTATTATTATTTTGCTTATATTTCAAATAACTCTAAAATAATAGTAAACTACCTTTTTACGTAAAATCTAAGTTAAATTGACTTAAATTAGCTACATAAGGTTTTTAGTACTAGATTCCAGAAATATAGGAAGTCTGTAGCATAGATATATATATATATATATATATATTAGATGTTTTTAGTCAATTCTTATAGTATATTTCTATCTTTAACAATATTCAGGTGATTCTGACTCTGAGCTTGACCTGCCTTTGACTACTACGACTGACAAGAAATATGGACAGGTCAGTATATTCTTATGATCTCTATACTTGATTGTGGTTGTAGAATAGAATTAATCAAGTAATAAAATATTAAGGGTTGAGAAATAAATTGTGGCTGTTGTTACTTGAACTGGTTGATAAAATATTGTAATTATATTCTAACCCATTGGTTATTATAGAATAGAAATGAAAGTGTATGAAACTTGTTTGCACGCCAAGTAAATAAATATAAAACAATCTGGCATAATAATTGAATACATTCATGCATAGCATTTATGCACGTAGAAGGCCATCACCACTACACCTTGACCCGATGGGCCGCACTGTCCCGTGAGGATGGTGAACATGGAGGACCGAAGTGGTATATACCTAGTGTGTACCATGGGCCTTGTTCTAGGGGAATGGGAACTAAGTCGTCCTGGGAGACGGCCCTTCTCTTAGAATCGCGCCGGGTCATTGTTTCGGATTTATTACTTCACTGGGATGTTGTTATATGTATATTATTTTGATATATAAAAAGTTTTCTTGAGAAATTTGATTCCCGAAGTATATTAATCTGGGTGCTGATGAGTGGATGTACCCCAACCCTGGATTCGGAGGGCGCAAATCCGAATATGTATATGGTTACCGGTTGGCTATATATATTTGTCCACTTGATTGTTTGCATTGCATATGTTTGAATTAATAACTTGCTTGAATGGTATAGAGTGAGGAGTATAACTCGCTGAGCCTGTGGATCGCTCACTCCCTTACAGTTTATTGTCACAGGATTATATTTGGTACCAGTCAGGACGAGGCTACCCTCAGGTTAGCTCCTCTATGGATTCAGGGTTTTGAGGGAAGGATACGAGGGTTGAAGAGAGTTCCTTCTTCTTTTTCCTGGGAGGGGGTTTCTAAAAAGTTTTTGAAAACAGGATTGTAATATTTGTAGGATCAGTAATCCAACTGCTTTGTTATAAACACTCCTAAACTATTTTCTTTTAATGTCATATTTCTACAGTGGTTATTAGTTAGTTTTAAGGCTATTGGTTGTATATTATATGGCTAATCTGATACTATCAAACCCATTGGTTATCTATTCTGGATACGCTTCTGCACAATATTTGGCTTTAAGAGACTTGTGATTAAATCTTAAGCCGAGTATTGTGTATGGCGGAACTGTCCCCTATGATACCCTCGGGGCGTGACAGGGACGGGTCATTCAGTCCCAGAACCCGACCCAACCCGTCTTTTAAGAAACCCGACCACTAGAAGTCGACCCGGGTTCAATTAATGCAAGTTGAAATCTTTTTTTTTAATTTTATATTTTTAGAGAGAAAGTGAAGACAATATATATATACACACATAAAATAAAACCTTTAATAATACATGCTCATCACTTATCAATATTTTAATTTTTTTTAATTAAAAAAAATTATATTGTGTGACGTTATTCTCAAGTAATTGTAGAAACAGCAAATGTTTTGGATTAAAATTGATTCCCATAATATGATGTTTTGAATCACCATAAAATCCCCACTCAAGTCATCTTAGATTAGAAAATATTTTTCAAAATCTCCAGTAGGTAGATGCTGTCCATTTGGAGGAATCTCAAATTTATCATGCCCTCAAAATGTTCGTTACTCCAATGTTTATGGGTAGGCCTATAAAGAACAAGGGCTTTAACATTGGGAGTCCCCTGCCAAAACAAAAGTATATGAGATAAAAAATAAATAAATAAAAGAAAAGAAAATGGAAAGACAGAGAATAACGAGGGAAAAAAAAAGAAAAAAGAGATGAAATAAAATATTTAAACCAAATAAATACGAACATATTCAGTTGAAGAGAGAAAAAAAAGCAAGACAGAATGGAACAAGAAATGGAAATCAATGGATGATGGAAAGCAACAAATATTTGTCAAATCATTGTTAAAATAATTTTGAGAAGTGAAGAACTACAAAGTAAAAGACCAATAAGCATCATTCAACTAATGAACAAGTAGATTTCTTAAACTAAAATTTTATTTATTTTTTTAATTTTATCTGGTCGGGTTTCCCAACGGGTAATGAGTACAATCCAAAACCCGATCCTAAACCCATAGGGTTTGACCCTGTAAGGTTTTTAGCGGGCGGCGGTGGGTACCCTATAACGACTCGCCCCGGTTGCATCCCTACTAGGACATAAGGATATAGTATATATTATGTGAAGTAAGTATAATGATGAATATTTATTACCTTAATTCTTAGGAAACACAAATTAGACTTCGGATTCCCTATAAAAATTCTATGATAATTATGCAAGGATAGACGGCTGAGTAACTTTAACCTTATCATATTGTTTGTATTTGTAGTATAGTTTCATATGTAAAAAAATATTTAAATTGATATGTATGTGGGGTTGGGAATATTGTATGTTGCTTAGTGTTGTTTGGTTGCCAAACTAATATAATAAAAAAATCATTTTGTATGTTTTATATATATTGTATGAAAATTGTTGAAGCTTGTCTATAAGTCTTATGATCGCCTCTAAATATGACTTAATGTGGATTGACTCTATAATATAGCTACCATGCATTGCATAAATTTCATTAGTGAATTTAAAATGTGGTGACCTTGCTACGTGTTAGAGTTTTGATTCTAGGGTAATACTGGATTTTTCTGGATAAAATCTCCTTATTCTTCCTTAGGCTGCCCCTGTTCTGCTCGATTCTTTGGGAATTAAACTAGCATTTGAAGGAATGTCACATGAGGTTTCAACATGAAATAGCTAATACTTAATGGAGTTTTTTTATTTTAAGGTTGAGAATAAAATATTTAAAATCAATGTATGAAAATATACAATACTCATTCTGTCTTGTTTCTTTGATTTTCTAGGGTGCGGTAAATCCCCCAATTGAATTTCTTTGTTTCATGGAATGAGTGAAATATTTGAAACCACTATGTGAGAATGCATGGTACCCATTCTCCCCTTGGTTCTCTATTTCTCCTAGGCACAGTCATCATAATTTCCTTCTAAGCCCGATGAAATGGCATAAATCTCCATCATGTTTCAATTCCAGATTGTCTAAACTTTTACTTGTGCATATGATTGAATGTCTCATTACATATGTGTGCTACTTAAACTTGTTTGTTATTGCTTGATATGTGGTCTTGGTCAAGTTATCTCACTGAGCTATGGTTTGCTAATTTCTTAACAGTTTTTGTGTAGGAATAATTTATGCTGGGAATGGGCTAAGAATGAATGGAGAGAGATTTCTTCTTTAATGAAATCCTAGAAGATAGAAGATGAGCTTGGAATGCAAACCTTATGTTTAGTGTATAAGTTAAGACTATGTATTGTAAGAGATAAACTTAATATGTGAATTAGAGTGACTATATAATTATTTGAGTTTTATTATATAGATAGTATCCAATATTGCTATTTAGTGAGAGATACCAATTCTCTACTATTCAAATAGATTGTGAGATATCGTATTTCCTTAGTTATCAATATTATATATACAATAAAAACTTGTGTAGAAAGTAGTAAATAGAATTTTCGAATCTTTGACTTACAAAATGGTTCTTATTTTATAGATGCATACGTGATACGATCATTTTAGATTAATCATACTAGGCTTTTACTAGAGTTGTGACATCTAACCTAATTATGGAGGTGAAGAAGATCTTGGAACAGCTTGATATCACATATCGTCTGATTCCTCAAGAAGTGCATGTGAGATACATGGAGTAAATTATACTAGAAAGTCCTAACTTTTGAGTATAGTTCACTTAAAGTCATAATATTTCGAGTAGTTCAAAACAGGTCTCAACGTTTGTAAAAGTAAGTTAGTTGAGATTGTCATTGATACTTGTCAATAAGAGAAATATTTAATTCAAACTCAAAAGACCCTTCTCCTATTCATAAATGTTCATTGAGACCTTAATTGACCAACTTCTCTAAATATTGAAATCTCTTTTGAACTATTCGGAACGTTGGGACCTCAAATAAAATTACCCTAAATGGTGAACCTTTGGTGTAATTTACCCAAAATACATAAAGGGTCTACACCACTCGCATCTTTAGCTACACATTGTCGTTTTATAGTTTGCTTAAAGCGATGTCAATGTGGTTCTTATTGTTGGAATGTGAATCTAAATTATATTCGAAATTAAATTGTTTTGGATTGAGACAAGTGCTAAAGCATGATATCTCATAAAAAAAAAATGTGTAGATGTGTTGCATGTTTTACCTATTTAAATCTTTTATATTGTACTATTTTTAAAATGAATCTAGTCCTTTATTTGTTTATCATACCTCACCATCTTGATTAAACAGTTTTGCATAATACACTTTTCAATTAGTTGGATATAAAATTTTAGCTAATTTGCTAAAATATTTTAGTTTTACTAGCTCAACATTCTTATCTTCATGTGCAATCGTATGGGTTTTCCCCATTATTTGTTTATACTCAGCATAAAAGAAAATATGATATAAACCTAATCTATTTGATTTATGAGATTATAAAACTTATGTCGTATGATACTGTTAGGAGAAAACCTAACCTATTTTCACAATAGTAACAAAACCGATTAATCATATAATTAATTAACCTGTGATTAGAGATGATATCTCCTCTTATTAAAGCGATAAACAATAAATAATGCGGAATTATAAAACAGATAGCACCAAGATATAACGTGAAAAATCCAATGCGGGAAAAACCACGGGACCAAAAGTGCTCAAATCTTCCACTATAAATAATATGATAGGATTACAAGTTTTCCTTACGAGATCTATCTAGTGGATCTCATAATTCTTCACCAAAACCAGATGATTACAAGCAGGAGCAAGATTTTTCTTCTAGAGTTTTCTCACTCTAAGATTTCCCTCATTTTCTCTCTTTCTCTCTATAGATCTCTCTATTTAGGCTTGAGAAGAGACACACCACTTGTTACTTTCAAACCTTAAGACAATAAGGAGTATTTTATATGCAAAACATAAAGGTTGGCACGACATAAACCAAGGTTGACAACGTAGGGGCAGCGTTGAAACACTACTTGTTATGGGACCAACATACGTCGGCTCAACACCGGTAGTGTACCTACCTATGCTGGCAGTGTTCACATCAACATAGCCATTCCTATGCTCTTGGCAAGAATTTCTTCATTTGAAGGCCGGAAGCTTTGTCCTCCTAGTTGCCAGCGTAGATAAACAATCAACTCCTTTGTTTGCAAAACAAATTTCCTTATCTTCAAGTCCTCTTCAAAGAATACGTCCTATACTTAGGATATGTAAACCTCTAGATTTTACGCCAAGTCTTAAGTTCAAACTTAGAACCAGAAGTCAACCAAAAACCCTAAGTCAACAAAACCTTTATCAAACCCTAGAGTTGAGATCTGGCAATCCCGCGCTCATAAACCCTAAACAATGAAACTTGTGCCCTGGTACATTGGAAGGTAAAAATATTCCAATGACACCGCTATATTCGTAATAATAAAAGGATTTTAAAATATCAGTTTTATAATTTTTCGATAGCTAAAAATATTAGATATCGTATTTATACGTATTTTTCTTTACTACCGGTAAATTATTAGTCTTGTTTACTATTTATTGTGTTATTCTATTATTCATTACTATTCATCTATCTCAACTTTTTCTTACTACCAATTCTTACTACCTATGCATCTATTTTCTTACTTTTACCTTCCTCATATATCTTAAATCACACATCTTACACATTACCTACTTTTCTTTAAAAAATAAAATTAAAATAATTTCTCTTCCCTTTACCCCTAAAATCGATGCCTCCCCCTTTCTCCCCATCTCTCTATTTTTCTTTTCTTTTATTTTATCACACTCAGTTTTCCCTCCACAAATTCTATAAGTACCCTCATCTCCCATTATTTCTTTCATACACTTCTTTTACATACCCAAAACTCTCCCAAAATCACTCCACAAAAATCCTATCTACAAATTCTCTCTACCACTCTTTCATCATCTTCTAACCACTAGGTAGTTTATCTTAAACCTTCTTCATGTTCATGTAACTTAGTATGAGCTAGTGTATGTTTTTTAAAAACCTAAAGAAGTTAAGAAAGCAATAATAGGTTCATACTTTGTTCTTGTTCATAATACATTATTATATTTTTAGATTGTTATTAGATTATTTCTTATGTTCATATAACTTAGCATGAACATAGTGTGTGTTTTCTAAAAACCCATAAAGATTAAGAAAGCAACATTATGTTAATGTTTTATTCTTGTTCATATATTATGTTTTTATTATTATGCTTTTACTATTATGCTCTTATTATTGCTATTATTATGCTTTTTTTTTCTTTCATTTTCTTTGAGACTAGTTTGTTCTTAGTCGTAAGATACCTTGATGAAGCTAAAGTTTCCAATACTTGACCTTATTATTTTGCTTATTATTACTTCTTATATATTTTTATATATTATTATGTGATATTCTAGTCTTTTTCATACTACATAATCATATGCATGCATCATTATAATGATATGTCTAAAAAAAAAAGGATTTTCTTTAATAAAAGAAAATGAAACCAAATTCTTTAATAAAAGAAAATGGAACCAAATTTTTTTAGTATATAACTTTGTCACTAAATAAAGATTTTATCATAAAAACATAGGAAAATTATTTTAATAACTTCTTTTCAAACTCATCATGATTTTTCTTAAATGACAATAAGGATGATTTTATCAAAGAAATTAACTAAGGAAATAAACTATTTTTTTTATAAGTAACATGAAGTTTATTACAACTTAGTTTAATAATTCTTTGATATGGAAATTTTTTATAAAAGCTTACTTATAGGATTTTTACTAACTCCATAATAAAAACTAAGAACTATACTAGTTTTCAAAGATAATATAAAAATCAACTCACTAGTATTATAAATCCACTTAGATAAATAAAAGTTTGCCAACAACCTAAGAAAGTAAGTTTGTAAATGGTAAAATCATTTTGAAAGAAATAGAAGAATATAAACATGATAAGCTCAAAAACAATGGATATTATCAACAACTTAAGAAAATGTTAAAAGTGTTTCCTTTCAAGTAAAAAATGGTAGAAAATTAAAAGACCATGGAAATAAAATTTATCTTTAAGAAGTTAGGAAATAAAAATATAAGAGGAAAAGACTTATTTATAATTTTCAATCAAAAAATTTAAAAGGAAAATATATGCAATATAACTCAAATTATTAGAGATTACACCAACTTAGGAAAATTTTGGGGAACTTCATTCTTATCACTAGAGGTAAAATTTGTAGATATCCTAAAATCAAAATTAAGAAAAATTAATTTATCTTAGAAAAAAATAGAAAATAAAATTTATAAGAAAATACTCATTTATAATAACCTAGGAATTTTTAATATTCTTTCAAAACACCTAAAGAGGAAATTATTAAAGTTCAAGTTTTCTACACCATAAGCAAGTTGTTTTATGAAAATAATCGCTGAGACAACACCATTAAAATTTTGCATACAATATGAGTTTATATATATGTATTCAAAAGGATTTTTCAATCATATAAATATCTATATTTTTGCTAAAGGATTTTTGGATAAAGAAAACTTTGGAAAATTGTGTTTCAAGGGCTGGGATTTTCGTGGTGAATCTATACCGATCTATTTCACAACCCAAAAAACTTTTTATGAAAAAATAATCTTAAAAGATATATCTCTTCGATTAGGTAGAAAATGGTATATAATATGCAAAATTTGAGTTAAAATGAGTAAGTTATAGCCATTTTACGTTGAATTTCACTATATACGATTTTTGACGAACTTAGTGAAATAGAATTAGCAAGTTTAAGTAGAACTTCCAAGAAATACTTATTTTGGTATTTCTCTTGTATAAGTGACATGGAGACCGAGTTCCCATACCCCGAGGATTATTGTGACTAGAAGTTTTCGCTTAAATGGCCGAGTGAGTTTATTTCTTACATTTTTGCACTTATGTTTTTTCTAAATTCGTGGTATTAGAATTAGGAAAAGATAAAATGGAAAAGTGCATGTGCTTTACATAAATGATTGAAATTATGATTAAGTATATCGATGCGGGAGTTGTTTATAATAAATTTTGATCTATTATAAGAATGATTGTTTCAAATTCCATGGTCGCTCGTAAAATACTTAATCATGCAATGAGTACTTAATTAAATTGATTCATGCATACCATTGGGTAATTCATCGCATTCATTACTATTCCCTTAGTGTAACAAAGGCATAGTAAGGAGCTTCGTAGAGCTCGTAAGATCTACGAAACGGTCAAGTGTTGTTTAAATTAAATTACAATGCATAAACACCTGAATAAACTATATTTTTGTAGTTAGGTAGTGGCTTGAATAAAAACTACAAAGAAATGAATTATATTTTTGCAGCTAGGTAGTGGCTTGAATAAAAATTGCAAAGAAATGAATTATATTTTTGCAGCTGAGTAGTGGCTTGAACAAAAACTACAAAGGTATTATATTTGTGAAAATTGGTCTATACGGCCTGGAACACCTAACTCTGAATAGAGGGATAAATCCATTCAACATATGATTCCCAAAAATCATATGGATTGTATGCTCACGTGCTTGTGTATCTCATATGGTTGTTTAAATTAATTTGTTTTGATTATTGGTTATTGGGTGTTTAATTGTGGAAATAATTCTCACTAAACGTATAGTTTATACCCTCTTGGATATCTATTGTAGCACTCGTACCTTTAGTTAGAGCCTAGGGGATATTTTACCCAGGTAAGACCTTCGAAGTCAAGAGTTTTTTGGATAGAATTTAAGAGCTAGAAGTAGATATAGACTTCCAAGTAAAACTCAAAAATATAATTATTTTCAAAATGAACTTTGTTGGACTTAGTTATTTTGATAGGTAATTCCCCTTAATGTTTGTAAAACTCTCTATATTTTTTGGAACCTTGGTTGTACTTCTCAATTGCTATTATGTATAATTGTTTAAATGGCTTGATCCAAAGTTTAATACTCAATATTCGTGAATGTACGCCTTACACCCAATATTGAGACTTTTGGGATGGCTAAGGTTGCCATACTTAAGTCTTAATATTGAGTGTGGCAGGCTGTTATGTTTAGGGTACCCTTTGGAGCGTAACAGGATATCCTTGATTTCAGTGTCTTCTAAATATATATAACTATATAATTAGGATCTCCTTGTTCAAAGTCTATAGGTACATTCCATCTTTGATTCCAAAGTCTTCTAAATATATATCCGACATATATTTAAGCTCCCTTTGGTTATAGACCCATATGAGTTGGATCTATAACCCCAACAATCTCTCCCTCCAACTCATATAGGTGGTATCCTCAATCCTACTACCTTCCTACAACACCTTTTATCAAACTGAAATCTTTCACAACTAGCTTTTGTCTTGCTCCTTGATTGTGAGCTCTTATCATTAGTCTTCACCCATCTGTTCTTCAGAGGTCCCTTACCCTTAGGTAGTTTCATCAAGTTAATTTTTATGTTCTCATGAAAGGATTTCAGTCTATCTTGCGTGGCTCTAATCTTTCATTTCTTCTCCTCATTTTCCATAGCGTTCTGATAACCATCTGACTCTCCCCCATCAGTGAGTATCACATACTCATCTGGACTAAATCTAACTGATGGTCTTCTATCTTTTACAGATCTTCTCATTTTAAATTGTTGATGAGGCTCTTAGGATTCGTTAACTGAATCTCCCCCATTTCTACCATCATTAGAACCTCTATGTGAGAGTACATTATTCACATCTCTTTTACTTAGCTTTGCTGACATTAAGTAAAGGATATTCTTATTCTTAGCTTTTTCCATAATGAGAGAACCTTTAGTGAACTTCCATCTCCCTTCACTAAAGTTGCTACTAGCCATCATCATCGTGCTTTCCTATAGAAATATGGTTAAGGTGGATATTTGGAATATGTCTGACATCTCTAAGAGTGAGCCTACAACCTATGTTAGTCTTTAAAAATATGTTTCCAATGCCAACAATCTTGGATTTACCACCATTTCCCATCTTGAAATTACTAAAATTTCTAGCAGTGTAGTTTGAGAAGAACTCACCATGTAAAGTCACATGGAAGGAGGCACCAGAATCAATAACCTAGTCATTATCATGACTTGCAAGGCTAACACACTTCTCATCCTAGGCAATAACGATCTCATCATCATCTACTGCAGTTGCAGCTATGTCTACATCATTTTCATCCTTTTCATCACCTTTACCTTTCTCTCTTTTCTAGAGTCTACACTCTCGCTTCATGTGACCCGACTTGTCACAATAGTAGCATTTTAAATTTTTCTTTCCTCTTGACTTGGACCTTCCTTTGGATTGCTCTAATCTATCATCTTCATCATATGATCTCCTATACCTGCTTCTACTATTCCTTCCTAGCTTACCAGTGACATGTTCGCTAGAATCATCCCTAAAATCATATCCTATGACAAGATCCTTCCTCCTAGCCTCTTTATTCATCAGGGTATCCTTCACCATTGCAAGGGTAAGTTTCCCTTTGGGGCAGAGTTACTGACTAACACAACTAGTGTCTTCCAACTATCAGGCAACGAACTCAGCAACCATAGTGCCTAGATCTCATCATCAAGCACCAGTTTCATGGCATACAATTGATCACTGGCCTTTGAAAAAAATTCAAGTGCTTCGTCAGGTTGGATCCATCCCTATATTTCATATTTACTACCCTCCTAATCAAGGAGGTTTAATTCAAAGTTGTCTACCTCTCATGCATGGATTCCAACTTCCTCCATAAGATATCTACTCTCGTTTCCTGGGCCACATAATGATACACACTATGATTTAACCGACAGCTTTCCTATGCATGATTGTCTAATCATCATTAAATTTGTCATGTGGCTTTGTAACATCACCACCTAAAAGCACATATAGATCTTTGCAATACATCAAAGACTCCATCATAGATTTCCATATGGAGTAATTTGTTGAATTCAGCTTGATCATTAGACTTGATGAGTCAGCCATATTTGTGCTGCAACAAATCCTAATTCTTTTTGAAACCCTGTGCTTTGATACCACTTGTCAAGAGAAAGCCTAACCCTAATCACAATAGCAACAAAATCGATTAATCAAACAATTAATCAACCTGTGATTAAAGACTAGATCTCCTCTTGCCAAAGTGATAAACAATAAAACAATGCGGAATTAGAAAACAAATAACACTAGGATATAATGTGGAAAACCTAATACAGGAAAAACCACGGGACTAGCAGTGCTTAAATCTTCCACTATAAATAATATAATGGAATTACAAGTTTTTCTCACTAGATCTGTCTAGTGGATCTCACAATTCTTCACCATAACTGGTTGATTGCAAACAGGAACAAAATTTTCTTTTAGAGTTTCTCACTCTAGGATTTCACTCACTTTTGTCTATTTCCCTCTTTAGATCTCTCTATCTATACTTAAGAAGAGGCACACCACTTGTTACTCTCAAACCTTAAGACAATAAGGAGTATTTATATGTAAAACACAAAGGCTGGCATGACATAAACCAAGACTGGCGGTGTAGCGGTGGCATTGAAACATTTCTTGTTCCGAAACCAACATACACCGGTTCAACACCGATGTGTACCCGCCTATGCTGGCGGCATTCACGTTAGCATAGCCATATGTGTGCTCTTGGCAAGAATTTCTTAATTTGAAGGCCGGCTATTGAGTCAAAGTAGGCCGGCGGCTTTGTCCTCCTAGTTGCCAACGTAGACAAATAATCAACTCCTTTATTTGCAAAACAAATTTCCTTATCTTTAAGTCATCTTCCAAGTATATGTCATATACTTAAAGATATTCTTGATTTCAATGTCTTCTAAATATATCTAACCATATATTTCGGATCTCCTGATTCAAACTGTACTGTTCCATTCCTAATTTGATTTCAAAGTCTTCTAAATATATATGCGACATATATTTAGGCTTCTTTTGGTTATAGACCCATATGAGTTGGATCTATAACCCTAACAGATACAAATACTGTACTCTATTTAACATGGTCCATACCATATAAGTACTTGAGAACAACAACGATAAATCTTCTAGTTTCACACCTTCCACATGGTCTGGCATTATTGATGCAATAATAATTTTGCATGTGTTATAAAATAAATATAACAACTGATGTTGAGCTTAGTTATGAAAGAGTAAATCACATTAGAAGAATATTTGGAATTTAGTTTGTTTAATGTATCAACATTTTAAGTGGTTATAAAAATGAATGAACGTTTCCTAAAGTAATTGAATGAGATATTAACATTGCATAAAGTTCATTTAAAGTATCAAGTTTGAATTAGTTTTTAATTAATTTTCTTAGTTTTCTCAATATTTGACTCGCTTTACAAAATATTAATTCTGCTTTCTAACTACTTAAAATATTGACATATTAAATGGATTTATTTCAAAATGCTAATTTTTTTAATCATTTAAAATATTGATCTATTAAATAAATTTATTATACATATTAATATCTATCAATATAATTTACCTGTTATCAAATGCAGTGGATGGGTTTTAGATTCGATTTCGAAAATTTTGTCCACATTAGCATTTCCTCATTTTAACAAAGTACCCGCTTTGCTTTTTGTCCTTATTCGATTTCTATTCTCTTTGCCATTCTTTTATTCTTTTATTTATTTATTTATAATCTTCTTGTACTTTTATCGGCCAAGTCACAATTAGAATAATCTACAAAAATACTTAAAAATTTGTTATACATATACTTAGTTCCCATATTATTGAAACTGTACACTTGAACTCTTAAATATTAAAAAAAAAATTGCTTATTACCCCCTAGTTAAAATAATAATAAAAAGGGCCTTTAAAATTATTTTATCTAAGAGCAAAATAATAAAAGGAGGTCAAAAAATGTTTTTTTTTTTTTATGAAAATTTGAGGTTTAAATGCATAATTTTGAAAATAAGAGAGCTAAACACACATATAGCAAATAAAGAGGGAAATATTTACAGTTTAAGCCATCATTTATTAAGAGAACTAGATAAAACTAAGATAATGAAAAATTATTTTGTCTGAAAGAAATGATTTTGAATTTTCTTTATGAATTCTTTAGAATTCTATTATTGTACTATAGTTTCTTCACCTATAATTGTTGAATACCACTAATGAAGATTTACGGTGTAAATGCATAATTTTAAAATTAACAGAGTCCTTTACACAACACACACACACACCCACCCCACCCCAAGTTAAACAAGCACAGAACAAACAAAGAGGAATATATTTATGATTTACTCCATGATTTACTAGGAGAACAATATAAATTAAGATAATAAAAAATAATTTAGCCTAAAAGAAATGGTTCTAAATTTTCTTTATAAAATTCTATAGAACCATATTGTTGTACTATGTTTTCTTCACCAGTAAATGTAAATAGCGATATAACGTTCTTTGGGAGCAAATCTAAATAACAGTACTTGAAGACCTTGCCACTGAGAACTTACTTGATCAAATGATGTCCTATGAAGTATAAAGTGTAACATGATGTGAAGACCCTAAAAAATTAAATATATATTGATTAAATAAAATTAAAAAAAATTTAAATATTGGTCATAGTTACATAAATTTTTTAATTTATTATTAACAAGAAAATGTTTAAAAAAAAACATAAATGTTATTGAAATTATAATAATCATGTATAAAAAAAAAAAAGAAGGCAATCAATATTGATATGTCACACAGCCATCCTTTTGCTTTGCTTGTTATCCGTAACCTTTCCCATTTCCACAAATCCGAACATAATCACGATTATCAAAGCAATCAAATCTCCGTAGTTATCTCCCACAAAATTTTACACAACTTTAAAAGGCGGCTGATGTCAGGCGCTTAGGACCCACACACATGCTCTAGATGTTCACTCCGTTAAGTAAAATGACAACACGATACAATACTTAGTGGGCAGTAACCGAGGGGTAAAAGATATCATACAAGCATAACTGGGTGATCCTTCCACTATATAACACACCCGGTTACCTCTATTTAACTCTATTTTTCCCTCTACTCATTCAACCACTCGGCAAGTCATGACCACCGTTTGAATTCCTTTCCACCACCTTCAAATCCCCTACCACCAACATGGACAAACCATCACTAATACAGAGAACATCGTTCTAAGTTAACCCATCAGCCTGATGTCTAGCTATTGGAAATATTTGTGTCAAAACCAGTTCAATCCATCAACTTTACATAGTCATTACTCCTACCTCCAGCCATCATTGTGCAAACCACCACCCCTAATAGACTTACCACGTAGGGTACTTCGGATAGGCTGGCCACCAACTTCAAAAGGTAAGGTATATGCAAGCTAAATCAAGGTAAAGCTTACAAAAACAATCTAAAATTCTGTAACTTTTTCTTCTTTTCCAACCTATTACTTTTTATTGAGATTCATAACCTTAAATCCACATCCATGAGTCATAACATATTCTCAACTAATTAAGGAGCACTTTTATTGACTAATACCACATAAACTACCAAAAATTTGGATAGGGAAATGAAGAAAAAGATTGGAATGTTAGTTTTAAATAAGAATAATAGTTTTAAGTTTGGAATGGTAACTTAAAGTGATTCCTTTGTTTGTTAGGATTTATTGATGAGTCGGAATTTCCCTTAGATCACTATGAAGTATGAACCATGAGCAACTAGTGGGAAAAGCTTGTAGACAATTTATCTATGTTTTTTATGTAATTGACATATTAATGGTGTAAGGAAAAAGAAATGAATACACACTGAAGATATTGATGATCTTATTGACTTAAATGTTGAATTGTGTTCATAGATAAGAGGTGAATCTGATGTGTTGAGTTACTGACACTGTAAACCCCTATTTTCTAAGCCTTAACCTTAAGCCGGAAAGTCTATCGGAGACCTTAAGTCAACAAATCTTGAGTAAAACCCTACAGTTTAGATCCTGCAAACCCGATTTCATAAATCGAGGAGTCGAAAAATAATTAAAGTGTTTAGAATAGTCCATAATAATATTTGATTTATTAAAAATATCATATTGGTTTATTTTCAGCTTATTTCGAACCCGTTTGGATACTGCTTTGGAAAGCGTGTCCCGGGGCTTAGAAAATTAAAAATATATCTTTAATATTTTTAGACTCTTATTTTTATAAGGATTTCAAAAATATCAGGTTTATAATTTTTCGGATTTTAAAAATATCAGTTATAGCTCATATAAGCTTATTTTACTCTTACCGGTAACTAAATTGTTAAATTTCCAAAAATAATTTATTTGATTATTTTATTTAAATCATAAAAATTTGCCACTTAAATAAAAATATTTTTCTTAATTTATTTTATATATTTTCTTAGTCAAAAAGCCACTTTATCAACGCATACTTCAAGTACACATCCATTATCATTACTACACATTATTATGTTTTCTTTTACTTTTTCTTACACTCCTTTTCTCAAAATGGCAGCTGACCATTCCCCAAAAATTAGCCACTTTTCCTTATTTTTAATTATTTATTTGATATTTTAAAGTCTCTTTTAATTAGATATGGAAGCAATTTGTTACACTTTCAAAAATGTAAGTTAAAATCAAACTACACACACCCCTACACCACACAAGAATCATGCCAGCACCCCTCCCCCCACCCACCCCCCCCCCCCCCCCCCCCCCCCCCCCTTTTGCAGCTGCTATGTTTTATTTTTTTTTTCAATTATTTAACACACTTTTATCTCTATTTAAACATCTCATTCCTTCACTCTTTCACCTTTGCAAACCCTATATTTTTGCTCTCTCTTTTTCCCTTTCTTTTCTCTTCTTCCTTGCCTTGTCTTCTTAAGAACAAGCTGCCACCATTTTCATTCCATACTCCCACATACTTTTTTTGCAAATATTTGAGGTAATCATCTTCTTTTAGCTCTCATAAGATGTTATAGGATGATATTATGGATGTTTCATGCATCAAAGGACATTCCACAAGCTTAAAAAGCTATGGATGATGATGCCAAAAATTGAAACACTCCTCTAGATGATGATCTCTTTTGTTCTTAGTATTTTTGTTATATTGAAGGCTTGTTTATCTTCTTGTTTATGTGATAACTTGTAGATCTAGAGTTTTACAAAGCTTTAGTTATGTTTATGTGTAGATCTAGAAGTTTAAGGCCAACTACTGAGTTTTTTTTCTTATGTTTTCATGGATGTATTTTGAATGGATCTTAGATTTGAGTTGGAATGAAAAAGTAAAATTCGTAACTTGTCAAGGCACCATTTTAAAAACCCTCTTCCAAGTCTTAAAATGGAAGTTTTTGTTAAGAAAATGAAGTTTTGATGGATGTATATCATCAAGGCTTCATCTTACAAGAATCAAAGTTGATTTTCAAAAACAAAAATTGTATTTTCGGATCAAGACAAAGATCTAAAATAAAAACGTGTTTTCCAACTCAAAAATGAAGATTTTATTCAAGAAATGAAGGGTTCTTGAGATATAATATGTAATGGGTTGTTTTTCATGAGTTTTGATGAATTTTCTCAAGAGATATGTTCAAAATAAATTTATGAAAATTCGGATCTAGACCAAGACCCATTTTTGGAACCCATCATTCAACTTTAAAATGAAGATTTAGACAAAAATATAAAGGGCTCTTGGTATAGATATCTTAAGGAATGAATTTTCATAAGTTTAAATGAGTTTTCCTAAAAGGTATTGCTTAAATCAAGTGTTTTGTAAAAGACAAAATTTAGGTCTTGTCTTCATTGTAAACTTCAAAGAGGAAATTCGTAATTAAGGGGAGACCAATTTTTAAAACCTTCTTTTAGATCTCAAAACAAGTATTTTATATTGAAAATGGAATGCTTTGATGATATATAATATAGGAAAATTATTTTCATTGAACTAAGTAAGTTTTAGTAAAGGAATTACTCAAAACAAGACAATGAGTTTCAACTTGTAAATTTCGGTTTTATGAAAATGGATTCTTAGAAGTTTCATTTGAACTTTATGTTTGGGATTAGATAAGTGTGAAATCTCTTAATTTTGTTTTGAGAATCTCCTTGCAAGTTTAAGACTAAAATAAGTTGGTCTAAGTAGTTAAATAGAGTAGATATAGCAATTTTTCACAAAGGCTCAAATCTTGGATTTTCGCAACCCTACTGTACAGTATGTTTCCGACCCTTAAATGACCTTAAATGTTTGAATTAACTTTAAATAGATAGCTCTTTCGAAGTAGGTATAAATCGGTATATTATAAGCTAAATTCCGAGTTAAAATGAGTTAGATATGACCTTTTTAAGTTAAGGATTCAACCTAGGCGAAAATTGACAACTTAGTAAATAAAATTGTTAAGTTTAATGAACTTCTTAAGAGATACTCATTGAGGGTATTCCTTGTACTTAGGTGAATTGGAGGACGGGTTACCACTTCCCAGGACTATTACACTAGTGGATTTCACTACATGGACAAGTGAGTTCATTTCTCAATTAATTATGCTCTTGGATGTGCTTGTAGTGTAGTGCATTAGACTTAGGAAAAGATAAAATTGTGATTGAATGGTGATCTAAACTTGCATGAATGAACGATAAGTATATCGAGGAAGCTTTGTTGCAATAACCTTGTATGAGCTAGTATAGATTTGGAGTGTCTGAAATCTGTATGATCACTTTTAAATTATCTAATTAATGTACCATGATTATATGAATAAATTGTACATGCATATCACGTAGTGAGTCACATATCATTGTCGAGTATGCCTTTGGTGGGACAAAGGTGTATTTGGGAGAGCGGGTCTTTAATGAAGGGGACTAGGGTTGCATGACTTATGGACCAACATTAAAAATTGTGGTTGCATGTCTTATGGACCACCCCACTTAAGATTGGTCTATGGTTGCATGTCTTATGGACCAACTTTGGAACTGTAGTTGCATGACTTATGAACTACCCAAACCCCGAGTGGAGGGCGTAAATCCATTCACATATGACTACCGGAAAGTTATATGCTTGCTTGCTCATTTGCTTGTGCATTCATATGGTTGCTTAATTATAACTTGCTTGTATAGATATTTTAGCTTGGTCGAGTATGTTACTTGGAAAATGAATCTCACTAAGCATTAGCTTATACCCCAATAGTTTTTGTTGCAGTGTTCCTATTTTTGGATGTTCCGAGATGACACTTTGTGCAGGTTTATCACATGGAATTAAAGAGCTTTTGAGGAAGTCGGGACCTAGTATAGGCGTGGACTTCTAGGAAAATCTCTTTAATGTAGATTCAGATATTTGTAAATGGAGCTAAACGATGTAGACTCCTATTATTTTGGCGGGGGTATGCCCACTTGGCTTTTGTAAAGTTAACTATTTATCTTGTTGTGATGTATATTCTTAATGCTATGTATGTTTTCTTAGACTACTCGAATCAAAGTGTGATCCTAAAAGTTGTGTGAGTACACCTTACACTCGATATGTAAACCTATGGGATGACTAAGATTGTCATACTTAAGTTTAAATATCGGTGTGATGGACTGTCGCGTTTAGGGTATCCTTTGGGGCGTGACAGACACCATAAACACGTTTAAGGCAAGGAAAATAGCATAAAAGACACATCTTTTAACATAAGGAGCTGATGCAAAATCTTTTAATGTGTTGATGCAGTGTTCTTTTGGCTTCTTGTTGTCTTTTGTGATGTTGAATGCATGATTATGACCATGACTACTTAGTTTGCTAGATATAATTGTAATATATGAAGAGTCACATGGACATAAATGAGTAAATAGCGAAGAAAATTGAATTAAAATAGGACTGACCGTGAGCTCTAATTTACTGCACGTTCACCATTATTGTCTCACATTGTCCATACTTTATTGTCCCACATTTCCAATTTGTGAACATATGCATATAAGGGGACATTATTAACACTTTGTTAGAACTTCCTGATAGACTATTAATGGACAAGAGCTACATCGAGTTATACTTATCCTTACTGTCTACATGCCTATTGGAAAACTTTTTTCTTTCTTTCATTTCCTAAATTGGTAGCTAATTTGAAATGTTTTTATATATATAATAACGATTAACAAACAATAATAATAAAAGAGGTTACTATTTTATGTAAAATATGATCAATAACGAACGTTTAAGTATGAAAAGAAATATATATATATATATATATAGTAATAACAATAAATATATTTAATAACTGATAGATTGAAGAAAAAATCACTATATTTAATAACAAACAATTGAATAAGAGGTGGCACCAAATGAAACTTACTTCCTAAACCTTACACATAAGGGAGAGGAGAGAATATGGTTAAGGCCAAGGAAAGCTATCCAACTCAATGTATTACGCATTAGCGGCATTTGCCTATAAGTAATCCAGCCAAAAAATATATACAACATAAACATAAAATGCATTGGGGGAAGGACCCACTTTTATATTATAGTGATGGATGACTTCAAAGTCATTCTTCGTTTCCCCACATATTTGTCGATTTATGTAGGAGATATGTTATTGTTTATGTTCCATAAAACTTTAATTTTGTAAAGAGGAAATGATAAATAAAAATAATAAATAGCATAACAATAGTTTTTAATGGCAATAACACATATCTATACTTATACACTTAGTAAAGGAAGTAAAATTTTCATAAGGTAGTATTCACAAAAATCAACTCACTTTGAGGATGATAGTTCTACATATGACAAATATGCACATATGCATGTGTGGAAGTGCACTTGTAAGTGCTCAAACTTACATAAATATATGTATATTCGTATATAGATGAATTGATAAATAAATGTCTCTTCTTGAAAAATTGAGTATTATACTTAGGCATATAAAAAATAATAATAATAGAAATAAAATAAATAATGTTGATAACAAGAAGAAAATGTGGATGCCCATTTTCATGCACACCTGTGTGTGTACGATTAAAGATATAATTACACAACAAAGTTATTTGGTATTAAGTGTGAAAATCATGATTTTTTAATTTTGGTTTTTTTTAAGATGCCCAAAATTGTATGTTGTGCTTGGTGCTAGATATCTGTGACCTTGCAAATTTAATTTGATTGGTCACCTCACAACTAGATTAATTATTGCTCAAGTCAAAATAAAAATTAGACATGCATCGCATAGCGTCTTGCATCGTCAAAAGCCATCACTTCTTATCGCAAGTGTATGGAAGGTTCGAAAGAGACCTTGCTCCCTCATATGCGAACTAACTTACTTGGGGCTTACCATGTGTATAGAGGAGTGAAATACCTCGTTGCCATTTAGGTTGTTATGCTGGACCCAGGATGGGTCCACTTATTGAATGTGGTAAAAGGAGACTGACAATGGTAATCATGGATTAAAGAAGACCAATGAAGATAGTCGTAGACTAAAGATGATTGTGGTAGATTGTTGGTTGTGTTTGTGTGAAATTTAAAGTTCAATTCTCACTGATCATTGACCAACCTTTTCAAATTTATAAATGTTTTCTAAATCAAATTCATTAACTACGATCTCACAGGGTAAGCGCACCCATCAAATTTAGCGTAGATAATGATTTAGGTAGGTCTCAATGGAATGGTTGGCAGCTAGTGTACTCTCAATCTCATTAATTGTCTAGCCAAAGAAAGGTTTAGAAAAACATAAAGACAAATGAACTAAGCTAAGTTAGAAATATTCACAAATGTTTAATGGGTAAAATAAGAAATAAGCTTGTAACTTCTATGAACTAGTAGCTTAAGGTTACTTCACCAATTCCTTATCAGAATGATTTCTTAAGAACAACAAACTTCTCAAAAGTTGTTTGAATGGTGAGTTTATACCGCCGGATTCTCTAATTTAAACTAAAGCTTCTCTCGAAGTCAGTAGCTCTAAATCTAGCTAAAACCAGTAATATGAAGTTTCAATTAGACCCTCACAAAGAATAAGAATCCAGTGTTTTGAAACGAGAACTCGATGAATTTTTAAAATAAGTGACAGAAAGTCTTCACCCATTCCTCGGTAAGAGGTAGTTAGGATCGACTCCATTAGCAACCACGGATTTATTCAATTGGATGATATCTTGATCTATTTAATTGAAATCAATCGTGGATCAAAAGAGTACACCACTTCTTTAAAAACCACAAGTTAAGCTCAAGTTACTAATTGCAAACACGTAATCAAATTTACTTGAAAGCGCATTTGAAATCAGGCTGAATCAAGAATTGGATTCGTATCCCTAAGCTGTAAGAGTTTATTTTTCCATGAATTTATCAAAATAAGCACAATTAGAAGAAAAAAAAAAACGAATTCGAAAGATTAATCAATTACTTACTCAGAAATTCATAGAAATTACAAACACTGGGTTAAATTGATTTTACCTAGAAAACAGAAGAAATTCTCAAATAAAAAGAAATGGAAATTCTTTTACCTAAGAATCCTTCAGAAATCTACTCTACGTTAATACTTATTTACACTGTTGGTACATACTTTACAACGCATGCTTGCATGTTTATTTATAGACTACTAGACACAGAAAGCATGGCCTACATTATTTCACACGTGGCAGGATTCAGCAAATTCTTTTTAATAGAATTTGATAACTTTTTACGCACGTATATGATCTATGAAAACATTCATCAAGGGTTGCGTGTGATCCATTGGTTGAGGCTCGTATTAAGGAAGATCAGACTCAACTTCAGGAAATTCCTAAGTAAACCGTACGTTTTTGTCCATTGCTCTATCGATGGTAAAATTGAGAGAGACGAAGGTCGTATTGTTGACACTCGATGTAATTCTGATAAAGGATTGGTCTGTCAACACAATTGTCGAAGGTCGAGATTCGAGGCTCGACAATGTATTTTCTTCCGAATGATGCTCGATCGCTTCGATTGACGTCGATGGTCATGTTGAGGCTCGTAGTTGAGGCTGGATAGACCAATTTTTACTGTTTTCTTTCTTTGTTTGGCCTTGGCTGTGTCTTTACAAGGCTCGACTTCTTCAATCTTGACTTTGCTTGCTATTTTTGCTTCAAATCTGAATTAAAACACTTGATTACTCCTCATTGGATTATAAAGGCTTTAAACAGTATTATTTATCAAAAACATTAATTTTTGCAGGATTTTCTCTAAAGTTCTTGGCAAATTAAGCTCAAAATCCTATAAAAAATATAGAGTAAAAATGACTTATCAACTGTAGCAAACGACCTAGGAACTGATGGTGGTCCATCGATTCGTAACCCAAGGTCAAGGGAAGGTATACCCTAAACTTCGTGTGGGTTGCTGGAAAACCACATGTGATGTTTGCATTCATATGATTGCCTATGCATAGCATATACTTGAAAACTTACTTATGTTTGTCGTGTTTGAGAGTGTACCCTACTTCACTAGGCCATGGTTTTTGCTCACACTCCTATAAACTTATTCATATTTTAGGTTTGCTTTAGCATAGTACTACGAGGAGAATGCCACTTGTAAGTTTTTGATAAAACCTCTTTGAGCTTGGTTATAAGACAAGGAGTAAGGAAGAAATTGAGAAAGTCTCTTTTGTTAAGTTATATTATCTTTAGTATATTATGTATTCTAGTATTCTAGGATGACTGAAATCAATCATGACTTAAATGTTATATTTTTGAGACACATACCATTGAAGTTATTAAGGTGTTCTTTTGAGTAAAATCAATTATGGATAAAATACTATTTTAGACGCTTCATGAATAGTTGATGAGATTTAGAATGTGTCAATTGGTAATTCTTCATACCGATGAGTATTCATGGTGAGTTGTCATGACTAGGGTGACACCTTACGACTAAGAACTTAATTGATCAAATGAAGTTCTATATAAGTATAACGTGTAACATGATTACCCACTTACCTCTAGTAATAAATATAAAATAACAATTATCCTCTAAGTTCTAAATAAACATATAGGTTATAAATCAAACCCATTATCCATAAGAAATCTTAGACTATTTCCTTCTTAATTTCTTTTGCCTCTCATGTCTTATTTATATAAATTTTTTTGTCACTCTCTAAATCTAAGGGGTGTTTCAATGAGTTGCGTATCCTTACAAAACATACAGGACTCGATTCTATGTACTGTAGCTTTTCAAATCCTTTTGTCAATGTGAAACCCCACAATTTTTTCAATAATCAGAATATAAGGTTAGGTAATTAAAAGGAAGCTTAGTATGAAATCAAGCCTTAAAAAATTATAAACACAAATTATTTAACCCTTAAATCCTAAAAATTATAATAAATCATATCATATAATAAAATCGAAAATTAAAACCTTTCAATTAGAAATTCTAAGTGTCACATCTCCACGGGTACCCTAGTAGTATTCATACACTACGTGTCAAACTAAAGTCCCAAGCATTCATATTTATAGGTTTGATACATCCAGAATGACAAATATATGCATTATACAACTAGAACACTCCGTGGCATGGACATATTTAACACAATCAAAAGGTTGTTCAGAATAAGAAATATTGCATACATATAGATCTCTTACATATCAACAATACATAGCATCCTTAAGGTACTTAGTTAATACATCATAATTGTAAAGTATCTAGTCTTACAACTCTATTATAAGCCAAAATGCTACCGACTCATGTCTTGACTTTACTACTAACTCATACCAGCCTCAACTCCCGTGGGGAGATCAGCCATAGTGAGGCTTGTAACCAAGCAAATCTATAGGTTGGGTAAGTAAGCCACAACTCAATGAGATAACTAGATCTTAACATATACCAATCAATGGTCAAGAAATTTAATTTAATAGGCATATGCAATGCAACATTCAAACATATATAACAAACACAAGTTTGGACAATCGAAATCCAAATAGAGTATAGATTTACACCCTCTCACCATGCTTTAAGAACCAGTCAATCAATAATCCACATCCAAGAGAGACTGATAACTAAGGAAGGAGAAATATCATTCATCCTTTCTTATCATTTTACATTATAATTGTCTTATAACTCAACTTAATCTTAGCACTTAGAAACTCCACTACGTATTAGCTGTTTCATGTCGACACCACAGGCAACATTCCTTTAGGTGCCTACTTATACTTAGTTCTTGTGGAATCGAATGGAACAATGGTAATCTTACGTTGAATAAGAATCGTTTTCTATTTACTAGAAACATTAAGTATTATCACAGAACCAAAATACTAATCGTAATGGGGTTTCCATTTGTATGCAATTTATGCATTCATGTGATGCATGTCCCTTTTTGTTTAGTGGTTAAATAGATTTAGCTCCATTTAATTGGTGATCAAACAATTCTTAGACATTCCTCAACATGCATTACATAATCATTGTTGCATAAGTTGTTATCACTTTCATTATCGAGGGTTGTCAATCACTCAAGCATCATACAACCCTCATCATACCCAACCCCATACATGTTGCCAACTATATGTATATTAGAATAGGTGCAACTATGTTATAGGCACGATCAATATGAGAAAATCAAAGTTACTCACGTATGCATTTTTTCTATTCGTCATAATAGTTGATTGAAAAATATTTTAGTTGGCTTATAGTTCCTATTAAAACAAGAGAATTACATATTACTAAAGATATAACCAAATATGAAGTGGCTAAAGGTGTTCATGTGTCCTAAATTTTTGTTGAAAACTTAAGGATTTTTATCACATAGTAATGATCACACACATGATCTAGGTGGTGACGAAATAGGGCACCATATCATGGGCATGATATAGGTGGTGATTCATATCATAGGCATGATATGTATGAATTTTTACTCACTAGAGATAACGATCCTTGTCACACAATGATTAAGTATTGAAAATGAGATTCGAGAAGATCACAGGGTACATCACGGCCGTGATAGGTGTTGAAAATAATAATCGAGAGGTCCATGGGGTGTATCATGGTCGTGATGTGTATGAATTTCATTTTTCAAGGAGATCACTCTCCATGTTACGATCGTGATTGGTCTTAGTCTTAGTATAGTGAGGATTACGATTGAGATCACAGCCATGATTGATATTATTTTAAATTTCTAAGGGGATCAATGGAGCTATTACGACCGTATAGTTGTAAATTTTATCTTTCAAGGAGATCACACACATGTCATAGTCGTGATGTGTGTTTCCTCTTGAATTACGACCTTTTTTAACTTAGGATTATAACTCCATTTTACTTCTATTTGACTAAAATAACTATGTATATGTATCTATTTTAGTTTTATCTTCGTGTTGTCCTATAAATCAGGGATAATGACAAAAAATAATACCTGAATTTTCACAAAATAAATAAGTACCTAAAATTTGGTTTTGAACAATTTAGTACTTAAACAAAGTTTTCATTGACTTTTTCCATACCTGAATTTTGATTATGATAATTTTGGTACATGAACAAACTTTTCATGAACTTTTTTCATACCTTATTTCGCTTGCTTCAGGTATGAAAAAAGTCTATGAAAACTTTATTTATCTACCAAAATTGTCAAAACCAAACTTTAGGTTTGAAAAAAAGTCAACGAAAATTTTGTTTAGGTACTAAATTATTCAAAACCAAACTTTAGGTACCTAATTGTTCTTTTTGAAAAGTTCATATACTATTTTAATCATTAACCCTATAAACATCACATTTACGGGGTCATGCTAATTTATAAGCTTCCAACGTATGTACTTAGACTAGGTTTGTTCAGAGTTACAAAATTTTAAGAGTATAGACATCCTTGTTACTCTTTTTAGATTTGTTGGTATCTCTATTCTTCTTTTTTTCTAATCTTATGATTACAAGATGAAATGCATATGTCGGACAATAGAGTATTTCACTCTTATTCTAGCATGATCTAAGTTCGCCATGCATTTTAATGCATTCTATAAAGATAGTTTAGGGACAAAGAACAATACCTTGTCTTTGAATGAAGTTTAGAGATAGCTTCCTCTTCTTCTTTATGGGCTTTATAAGTGGAAGGTACTGCTGTTTTTCCAAGGATTTAAATGTAGGTGATAAGAAGTGTTTGTAAAGTTTTTGTTGGCTGATGTTGCTTCAAGGAAGAAGATGATAGCTGAAATATCCAGACATGAAAGTGGAAATTTCATGGCTTCCTTTTAAGTTTCTTGTATAGAAAGATTGTAATGATTAATTTAGATTTTTTTTTATTTAATGTTAAATGCAAATTGTAATTTTTGTGATGAATTTTCCTTGTACAGGATGGGAAGTGGTAGTACTGTTTCCTATGTGTATATGTATGTTTGTCTTTAGTCAAAATGTGTTATTGTCAAGCATTAAATGAGAGAATTCTTGAGAATTTATGATTGTCACTTGCCCATTGTTTTCCACCGTACATGTAGCTGAAGTTTTAGAAATTTTAGAAGATCTCATGCATAGAAATTAGAATAGGTAATTATAATATATATACGACAAATAATTTTATGATATTAGATAGATGTTGATTAATATACAAACAAATTAAGCAAATCTAATATTAGATACCCACGCAATAAGCAATATTAGGGTTTTTACCTATTCGATTAGGGTTTAGAGCCCTACTGGTAAAATTAAGATTTGATACTATATAAGTTTAGAGTATTCCCATTTTCATATTTCCAATATTAAAATTTTGATTTAAGCCTTATATTTACAACTTAAGCTATTTATCAGGTCATATCGGGTATATTTCAACTTAAGCGATTTATCTTTAAGCTGTCATTTGTTAACCAATATACCATAAAAAATTTAGGGATTCAATCTATACTTGAAAGCCAAGGCTATATAACTATATTTAACAAGATTTTAACCCTTGTCATATAATCTTATCTTTAATATCTTTTACCACCTAAGGAATTATTTACTATAATTATTGAGTAAGCAAACTCCTATATACTTTGTTTGATATAAGAAACTAGTGAGGATTAGATAGCTACTATGTTGTAACCTTAAGTTAAGATAGGAAAATTCTCAAGGATTACATCCCCCCCCCCCCCCCCCCCTAAAATAAGCTTTGCCCTTTAAGCTTGAAGCATACTTGGTTTATCAAACAGGTAGTTCCTTCTAACTTCGTCTTTCAATTCCCATGTAACTTTTTTGGTTCATGGGTCTCATGAAATTTTGACATATTTAATTTCCTTGTTTTTAAAGAGTTTGCACCTTTGAATCTAGAATTTGAACTAGGTGCTTTTCCTATGTCAAGTTCTCCTTAAGCGAGATAAGTTCCAACTTAATGATTTTATCAAGGTTAGCTACGCATTTTTTCGTAAGACCAACACGTGAAATACATTATGTATACCAGTAAGATTTGGAGGTAATGCCATTCAATATGTTAAGTCTCCAACTCTATCCAATATTTCACAGGGTTTGATATATCTTGGACTTAATTTCCCTTGCAATCATCCTCGATACAAACTTTTAATTGAGCTCACCTTAAGATACATATGGTCTCCCACATTAAATTCAAGTTCTCTTATTTTCATATCGACCCAACTTTTCTATCGATCTTGAGCTTCTTTCATTTTTTGTTTAATTATTGTCACTTTATTAACTATCTCTTGTTCTAACTCAAGTCTAATGGCTATTCTTTCTAAATTATTCCAAAATAATGGTGACCTACACTTGCACCCATGCAGTACTTCATATGGTGGCATTTCAATACTTGAATAATGTTAACTATTATTTTAGGTAAATTCCACCAACGGCAAATGTTGATCCCAACCTCCTTTGAATTCCAAAATGCATGCTCACAACATATCTTCTAAAGTCTATATCATTCTTTTTGTTTGTCCATTCGCTTGAGGACGATATGTAGCATTGAACTGTAGTTAAGTTCCCATGGATTTTTGTAAAATAACCTAAAATCTAGAGACAAGCCTTGGGTCTTGATCCGATACAATTCATATTGGTGCGCCATGTAATCTTACTACTTCCTTGATGTATATTCATGCCAACTTTTCCAAGGAATAAGTCATATTGATGGGCAAAAAATGAGCTATCTTAGTAAGTCGATCAACAATTACCCATACTGCATCATATTTAACATTGGTTCTTGGTAAAGAACTTACAAATTTCACAGAAATTCGATCCCAATTCCGTTCTAGAATAATGGTTGTAATAACTCTTATGGTCTTTGATATTTAGCTTTTTCTCTCTGAAAAACTTCACATTGGGCAACATAATTTGCTATTTCTCTTTTCATTCCATTCTACTAATAAACACTTTTGAGCTCTTGATAAGTCTTGGTTTCACCTAGGTGAATATTATAAATTGAGTAATGTGCCTCATGCATTAATTCTTTTCTCAATTTTGCATCATTAAGCACATACAGTATGTTTCCTATTCTAAGAGTTCCTTCTTTATCTACTTAGAATTATTTGTATTTACCATGAGAAGACCTTAAATGATTTCTTGAAATCCAGAGTCTTGCTTTTGTTCTTCTTTAATTTATTGAAGCAAGGTAGGTGAAAATGAGAACATGCACTATAAAATACTCAGAGAGGTGGGGGGGGGGGTGGTGAGGGGGTAGGTGGTGAATTGAGTATTTGCTGTAAAATTTCAAACAATTTATTTAATGTAACAAATCAAAATTAACTTTAATAGAAGCAGATATACAACAATAGATTACAATATGAGATATAAAAGATATAGGGATAGAAAATTTTATTCTAGATTTTAGCATGGATTTTAGCCCACTTCCTACTCTGTACGATCCACCAATGTCTCCAATCGAGGACTTCGCCACTACTTTATTAATCACCAAATAAACACACTCAAGATGAGCAATACACCACTTTTACAACACTTAGGAAATAAAATATTTTCTTTCTCTCTTTAGACACTCACTAATAGATAGCAGATTACAAGAATATAGCACTAAAATATTTGTCTCACTCTTTCTAGATATTTAGAAGTTAATGAACAGGAGAACAATAAAATTAAAGATTTTTTCGTTTGCAAATACACGAACTTTTTCACTTTCGCACTTTTCATCTAAAATAAATCTCCCAAGGACAGAGTATTTATAGCCTTCAAAAATTCAAACGTCTATTAGAGTTAACACCTTTAAGTCCTTAAGCATTAAATGCCCTTCAATGGCTTTTTTGCCACATTGGCTCATGCTTTTAAACCACCGCATTCTAAATCTTGTTGAGCCACAAAGTGTCGCGCTCTCACTTTAGCTCTCAATCAAGTCTTTGCTTACGTAGACTCCATTGAGTCCTGAATTCAAACTTGTCGCACCTTAACTTGTCGTGCCTACATTCATCGACTCTTGGTATTTACAATCGACCAGAGCTGTGTATGTTTGAGCTTGTATAGTATTAGTTTTGAACTTATTGTTGTCACGCTCCGAGGGTACCATAGTAGTAATAAACAAGATACACTTGAATACTATTACTAGTTTACCTTCTAAGAATGATATATTTTCAATAAACAGTATCTTTTAGTTGCTTTGATAAGAATGGCAAATATATATAAGACATAAATTAGTAAATAACTATCATCCAAAGTTGAGAATGTCATAATAATAATATTACAAACCATAACTTTTTTAGAAAAATCTCCGAATATATAACTAAAGCTTCTAATGCTAAATACTTGTAACTAGAAATAGAAATATAAATCTTACCCAAACTACTCCTTAAGCTTCCAGCTTCTAAATTCTTATTGGGACCATGCTCTTGGAAGTAATGAGCCAAGGTTGCAATATAAACCTAAAAGGACTATTAGAGTGTGAGCTAAACCATGGACTCAATGAATAACCAAAACTTACCACATATCAGACAAGTTTATTAACAATCATATGAAATGCATCAATCAAGCATATGTATAAATACAAGCTTAGATAACCTGAAATCTAAAGCAGGATAAGATTTAAGCCCTCTCATCGGGGTTGAAGGATCACAATCTATGGCCCACCTACCTAGAGGATACTGAGTAAATAGAAGAAACTGCAATACATACTTTAGTTTTCTCTTTTTAATTTACTATATCTTTACTGTTCGCTTGATGTTTACTATCTCAGATTCCTCCACAAAGTGTTAGTCATTTTAAGCAATACCATTAGCGGCGTCCTTCATTTACCATTTAGTTCCTATGGTACCAACAAAGCAAAGGTAACCTTCGTATGACTAATAACCTCTGGACTAGACATATCAAGCATTATCAGACATCTGAAATACTAAAACGAGTAGGCTGCCATGCCTTTATGTTATGCAATTTATGCAAATCGTGCAATGCATGTCCATTTTATATATAGACCCGATAGTTATTAATTAGATTTAAGGTAATCAATCATTAATCATATAATCAACATGTTATACAAGCAATATAATCATACAAAATTTATTATTATCATTAGAGTGGCTTAGCAATCAATTTTCCACATTAAAAACAATTTCCATAAATCCATACAACACTTTCAGGTTATTATCCTTTATTAAAGGTTTGCCAAATTACAAGCACATACAATGTAATAAGACTGAGTTACTCATTTGCTCATGTTGGCTAGTCGTAATAATCGTCAAGAAAATCCTCATAAGTACTAGGGTCACCTATTGAGATGATTAATATATCCATCAATATCACATAAACTATATGATTAGACTCCTATGAGTGTCTAAGTGTCCTATATCGATGTTGGGATTTTGTTTTACTATTATATTGGTCCTTTAATGGTTCTGTGATAATCAAGTATTATTTAATATATTTTTTCATTTTGCTTGTCTTAATCAAGTTAGATACTTATATACTTTTATTGGGTATACGAAAAATTAATATTTAGTCACTTTATATTTTTATAGCTATTATTATTGCTATTTTTATATTGTTCCTTATCTGACAAATTATAGTAACTCATATTTATTCATTGTTGTTTAGAGTTATCGGTTTTCCCTTGATTTACTTGATGTAATTTTCTTGTTATGTAAAGATGTCACTTTATTAAAAAATTTAGCCTATTTAAATTTCCATTGTTATATGTATGTCTATATGTATATAAATCAATAAATATTTAATAATTACCACAATTCTATTTTTACTTGTAAAGTATACTAAGTTCATCTATATTGATAATAAAATTAATAATATTAAGATTTGCAAAAATTAAAATTAATTTTCAGAATAATAATTACGCATTAATAATAATAATAACAATTAGTTTATCAATTTGACTTGGTAAATGAATTAAATGATTAAATATAATCAATTTGGCTAAGATTAAGCTAGAATGAGCTTAGTAGTTAATAATTGGCTTAGATGAATGAGATAGGATAATATTAGATTAACATAGGGAATATGTTGTTTCAAATGTATGTTTACTTAGAAAATGAATGTTTTTGTATATGAATTCTTTGTTAATGCTTTTGTAATAAATGACTATAATCAAAGTGCAAAGAGATATTTTGACAGATAGAGGAAAACTGACTGTATTTTGATGGGGCGATATTCGCAGCCATAGCAGGGTTCCTATTTAGTGTCTAATCAAATAGGGTGTTAATAAAAGTTTGAGATAATGGTTAACTAGTTTAATTTCTTATATAGTTTAAGTTCTTATATGATTTTAATTTCTTAAATAGATGGTTACCCTTGAATTAACTCTTTGATCTATCTTCTGAGATAGCGTTTGTCCTACCTTCTGTCTTTATTTGGATTTCATATTAAAGGTACACAGTAACTTGGTTATTTGCTTGCCTAGGATAGGTATATCTTAACTTGACTATAATTCAAGATAACTTAAGCTTTGTTTGAATTAGTTGTGCTTTATGCCGTTGAATACGATGGGTAGTCGATGGGGTTATTGGCAACGGTATAACATTTGCTTATTCTTAAAATGAAAAAATATGATTTAGTTGAATGTTTTATGCAAAAATTTAAGCTAGGTGATATTATGGATTAAATTAAGTGAAGATGAGAAACAGCTGAGAAGCCTAAATGAGACTATTTCTCTTTTATGGATATATTATCTAGGAGATTTAAGTTCCGAGATGCTTATATCAACCCCTTGAGCGTCGAGGTCATTACTCAGGACCCCCAGATTCCTTGTTGTTCTGGAGTTTGAAAACTCCTATGTTATTTAACTAATTAAAAATTATATAATAACTTGTTGATATTTCATTGCATTTAGCTAGATTCGTGTGCCATTTCGTGTGTGATTGTATTACTATGTCAAGAGCTTCGGCTCATCGTTGTTGTTATTGTTCTTTTTCCCAGTCTTGATTTCATGATGTGATGATTATTGTGATTATTGTTGATAATGATAATGTAGGTGATGATGATGAGATGATGAGGAGGTTGATGATTTGATGATCATGAAGATGATGATGTTGTTGATGATGATGATTAATGTGATGATGCTTGGCTAGGGTTTAAGGCGATGTTTGAGGAGTGATACGATATATGGCAATGGATTTCATGTATATATATTTTTTATTTTAAGAGCTGGATTTACATTTTGAAATCTATAATATTCTTTAAAGGGCCTATGTGTCACGCCCCGAGGGTATTCTAGTAATAAATCAAGAACATTTGATTATCACTATTAGGTTACCCTTTAGGAGTGACTTGATTTTCAAAAAACAGGATCTTTTAGTTGCTTGATTTGGAATATAACAAACATACATAAGATGTAAATTAGTAAACAACTATCACAACTACTATATTGCAGAACATATGCTTCAGAATTCCTTACAACTTAACTAATGTTTCTAATGCACATTACATGCACATAAGACTACTTACAGATAAATATTCTAATTCTATCTAAATTTTAGACTTCTGGCTTCTAGTCTCTTACGGGACCATGCTCCTGCTAGTAATGAGCACGGTCGCCGAGTGAACCTGAAAGGACTGGGAGTGTGAGCTAAAACACGAGCTCAGTGAGTAACCAGAATTTATTACACATAACTACAAGTTATTTAACAATCATATGAAATGCAGCAATCACAAATGAACATTATAAGCTTGGATAACCCGGAATCCAAACAGGATGAAGATTTACGCCCTCCCATCGGGGTTGAAGGATCACAATCTATGGTCCACCTACCCAGGAGATACTTTAAGCTTTCAGGAAATAACAATTTCAATTTAGTTATCTCTTTATACTTATCATGTTCATTATTTATTTTCTGTTTAGCTTTAGAAACTCCATTAAGTGTTAGTTATTCTCAACTAATACCATAAGCGGCGTCCTTCATTTACCATGTAGTTCCTATGGTATTAACAGAACAAAAGTAATCTTGCAATTAACTACTAGCTCTCTGGCCTAGATAATTCAAGCATTACCAGAGATCCGAGAATCTAACACGTAGTAGGCTACCACTTACTCAATGCTTTTTATGCATAGTATGTAATGCATGACTACTTTTCATTATGGTACCAGGAGTTATTAGTCCATTTAAGGGTGATCAACCAATACAGACAATTCAATATATACCACAAACATTATCTAGATACAGGCAATTGTGTTATCACTTGTTTTAGAGTGACATGGCAATCAATGGAATACAATTCACAACTTTCATATTTTAAACAGATCATCAATTTTCATTATTTTTTTTTTTTATTGAAGGTTCACTACTAGTACAAGCACAACCAATGTAATAAAACTGAATCACTCACCTGCCCATCCTAGTTAATCATAGTAATCTTCAGGTAGGTCCTCCCCAATACCCGAGTCACCTATTGATATAGACAATATAAAGATTAAAAATTTCTAGACTATATAATTGAGTTTCTAAAAATACTTAAATGTCCTAATGGTTGGTTCTGGTTGGATATGTGAATCGATCAATTGGGTATTTGAAAAGTTAATAACTTCATTGATTCATTTTTACTGCCTAAATATATCAATTTTCTTTTAAATTACCCAATAAATTTTTCTTATAGAATATAGATACTTCTATACTCACAAATTTGGAGTATTTAAATTTCCATTGTTATCTGTTTTCATATAGCTATTCTAGTATATACTTAATATTTACTCACTCATAATTTATACATATATATCTTTTTATGAAAACATATTCACTAATAAAGGAATTTATTAACTTAGTAATAACTATTTTCGGATTTATTTTCCCCTTTTCGAAAATCGTAAAAACATTAATAATTAACATCAATAATAGTATTAAAATAATTATACTATCAATAATACTAAAAACAACAATAATAACAATAATAATAATAATAATAATAGTAATAATAATCAATAATAATAATAACAATAATAATAATAACAATAGTAATAATAATGACAATAGTAATAACAATATTAATAAATATAATAATAATTCAATTTCCGAAAATAAATTGGATGGAATAATTATATTTTATTACATTAAGAATTATACTAATGATCTTATGTTTTAGTTAAAGTAATTTTGGTCTTACCTTCATATTATTTTTAATAATATTTTCGAAAATTTAACAAAAATTCTTTTATTAATAAAAAGATTATTAATAATTATAATTAAAAACTTATTATCCGAAAATTATTCACTTAAGTAATTTATATTTCAAAAACTCCTTTTTGGATTAATAATAATTGATTAAGTATTAAAACATTCTATATTTGATAAAGTCAGAAAATAATTTTGTTTTTTGGATTTAAATAAATAAATAAATAAATTCGGATTTATTACTATAATAATATTATTACTATTCTAGAAAATGAATAAATGCAGAAAAAATATTAAAAACTTCAGAATTACTTATATTAATATTTATTATATATATATATTTATTTAGATTCGTTTTTCTTTTCTTCTTTTTTTTTTTTTAAATTTGGCCGAGAGGTACACGGGGTGTACACGCCCGTGTACCCAGCCCGTGCTCATCGGGGGAGCACTGTTCATCGTCTTCCCCGATGAGCCGCGGCGAAATCCAGCGAATCCCGACGTTAGAACGTCGGGATTTTGGTTCTAAACTACTCCTAGGAACATTAGAAGCCTAAATATCCAAGAAAAAAGATATAAACAACATGTTCATCGTAAATTTGGATCATCGAGCTCGGCTAGGGTTTGGAAAGATTACCTTCGTTGTGATGTTCCGATGAAATTCGAAGATTCCAGCTAGCTTGGTTAGCTTCCTAAGATGTCTAAGAGTTAGTAGCAATCCTTAAAACTCAAAGAAAATTCACGGAATAACATCTCTTACCTCGAGCTCGTTTTTCACGCGTTTTCTAAGGTTTCTGTTTGAAATTTCGAACTGGGTTAATGCGATGGTTTAAAAATTGATTCCAGGCTTTGTTCGACTCCTAATAAGCTAGGGATGAGTTCTGGAAGCTTTGAGAACTTTTGGGAATCCTTTGCTTCTCCAACCGAGCTTGTTTGCATATATATATATATATATATATAACCTAGTGCAACTTCCCAGCCGTGTTCCCTCCTTGAATCTAAACGAGTTGCTTCTTGTTTGTTGTCCATTTGATCCTTTGTCTGATTGTCATTAAGGCTGAGATGATCTGTCAAGTTTTTATTTGATTTGGAGAAGATTGTGTTGACCTTTACACAAATAATGGAGGAAATTCGGCTCACCAAATTCAATGAGATCTCAGCCCTCCAAACACATCAAATTCGTCTCCAGCAAGCCAAGGTTATATATATATTATTATATATTAGTTAAATATTATTTAGTTAGGTTTTCGGGTAGTTTAATACATTATTAGGGTATATTTTAGCTTATATATGTAAATATATATATACAAAAGTCTTAAATGAATCCTACAAGGTATTTAGTTAAATGAAAAGTACAAATTTAAGTTGTATTAGTACGTATCTAATCATTTAAGAAAAATTTATCCTACGCGATTTAGGTTTTAAAAGCTTTTCGGTCAATTTTCGTTTTAGGCTCTAAGGGCTTTAGAAAACCCTAATTTGGTTATTGGTATGATTCAATTCTATATTGAAGTCTAGATTTCAAGTTATATATCAATTTATGTTTTTATTGGGTATTTATAATCCTAACAGTTTATCCTAAGAACACAATTTTCCAACTACAACTCTATTGAATCATTTAAGTAATAAAGCTACTAATATATAGGCTATACTAGTTATACATTTTAGATTTGGATACTCACTATGAGATCTTATCAATTTAGTTTACTACTAACTAAATTCTCAAATTTTAGGGTTCCAATGCAAGTATAGGTTCATTACTATACCTTGGTTTAATTCCAAAGCTCTATTGAATACTAAGGTAATCACTTGATATTCATATTTAGGTTTTCCTATATATTCTGTCTGTTTGACAAAGATTCGGGTTTAGGATTGGAAGTTTCCTTTGATCAAAACCTGAATTATTAACTCGGAGTACTAAATCTTGTTTTTTGGAATCACTTGAGATCAAAGAGTTCCTTTTATAAAGTCTATGAGTTCTAAACCGTTCAAATTTGGAGTATCTATCTAAACTAGAGTTTCTAATAAACCTCTAAGGTTACTGGTCAACTCATAATTTCTAGTCTAGGGTTGTATCGTATGGTGGAAGTTTCGGGGTTTACACTATGGAGCTAAATATTTTGAAATTGTAGATCTACCTTTAAGGGTAGATTATAGAATGTCTTTTTAAGGTTTTGTTTCTTAGAAAATTTGTCTACTCTGATGAAAGTAGAGATTTTTAAAATGTGTTTAATAAAGTTTAGTACACCACTAATAAATCCAATTATTTGAAAATCTAATTGAATGATTTCATAACCTAAAATTGAGTAGCAATGTTCAACATAAACAAAATCTTTTAAAAAAATCTTGGGCATGTAATACTTTAAAGTATCATACATGGATTTAGTGCCTTAATTGATTTAATGTTTGATTAAATTTTTAGGGCGTTACAAAGAGCCTCAAAGCAGTATTTATGTGTTGTAGGAGCTTCATCCCATACTATCATACTTGCTTCTTTCAGTAATTCAATAACATTTGTACCAAGTTTAATATCACAAGTACTATTCTCAACTATATTTAAGGAAATTCGAAATGTTGAATGTGCAGTTCGTCCACCAAGTAACAATAATGCTACAATTCAAGACGATGCAACAACAAGCACAATCTTTCATTTTGATCGTAACCGTGAAATTATCATTCTATATATATATATATATATATGTGTGTCTTACCTGTACCACCATGTCCATAAATGAAGAAGGTTCCTCCATTACCTGAATATATTGTTTGAATGATTGAATTGTATATGTTCATTTGTTCTTCCTTGAGATCGGCTACAAGCAACATGTGCTCACTCCTTAAGGTGTTGATATCATAAGATGAGTCTTTATGTATAAGTCTATTCCTAGTTTGGCTTGGAAAATTGATATTAGGGAGAGACATGGATGGAAAGTTTTTAAGAGAGGAACCATTATGAAGGAGAATCGTTTCTATCTTATGAAGTGTTTAATTTTTAATTTGTTCCTCCGTCATTTGTAACCTAGGAAATCATAATATTTTTCTTTACTGATAGAGTATATCTTTTGATAGCATTTTCTAAGAATTTTCCCATAATTGGTATGGTTCAACGATTTCACAATACAATAACATCATAGTAAATAATTCACACAACTACTTTCCAACAGCCTAAGCAAAAGCTTCTTGTAAGGCATCATACCATTCCTTATCACTATCTTGAAGTCCAAGTGCATAGCAAGCTGCTTTATATGTTGGATATGTTACTCCATTCATAGTTCTTATGTGTTCAAAAGATGTGCGCCCTCTGACAATATTAAGTAGCATTCGAAGGTAAAAACACTCACCACTTGTAGGATGCGCATAATAGATTCAACCTATACATCGTCCTTTTTTCCTCCTTAAGGATAATTTAACATCACTATGCCATACCAATGTTCGGGAAGTTCATTATAAGTTAACTGCCTTGTATCTTCACATTCTTCATTTGTTTTCATCCATTGTGTAAACATCGTATTCTCAATACCTAGTCGGTTTATGATATTTCTAATGTTATCTGACTCAAAGAAGTTTACAGATTGCTCATTAGCCAAATGCAAGGTAAGCCTTTAAAAAAGCTGGCCCATGATAATGGATATCAAATGAAAAGATCCTCCATGATGCTTCAGAAGCAGAAACGTATCTATAATCCAAATATGTTTTGATTTCATCAACATGAAATGGAATGAAGTTGTGGTCGGGAATTTTCCTCAAGGACAATAGTAGATCGATCTAAGCCTTCATTCATGTACTTGAACAAATATTTAATCGATCTAGAATGATTACACCACTCTATGTTTATGTGTTCTTGGTATTTGACTAATAACTGAGTATCATACGACACCACATAATGATTATCCAAATGTATGCTGCCTTTATTAATAAAGTATCCATCATTCCTTCTCCTGTACACTAGAAATCCTCTAATTCTAATAATAGTGGCATCACTAAATCTCTTTGGCAAATGTTTTTTACATTTACCATTAACCATACATGGTGATTCCATATTCAAAATTCCAAACGGACCATGAATCATGAATTGTTTAACAACATCATATGCAATCAGATTTTCTTTCTCATATGATATTTCAACACTTATGATGCTATCAATATGATCATGTGTTGGATACTTGTCTTCAGGGTGAAGAAATACAATATGAGCATGAGGAAGCCCACATTTTTGGAATTCTATTCTGTAAACAACTACATGCAAATGAAAATTAAAGGATTAGAGAAAATGTATATATAGGAAGGAATAAAACAAAAGAAAATATTAATTTGTAGATATTACCTGCAATTGCCCTTCCAAAGTATTTGTATTTTTTGAGGTCGGTAATCAATTGATCCAATTTCATCTTGAAGACACGACTAATACCATCTGGCCTATCTTTAACCCTCGAGCCCTTAATTCTTTGAACAAAATTAGTGATATCAGGCCATTTTGGGTTTTATGTGAATGTAATGAAAATGTTTGGGTATCCAACCCATCTATAAATTGCCATTGCATCTATATCTCCTCTAATAAATGCATCTTGGAGTCCCTTATATAATTCATTTCATAGATGGGCTTGATTATGTTGAACCCATCGAAGTCGTTCTTCTTCAATTCATGCAAAAGCATTAACAATATATTGTTGAAGCAACCGTCCACCACCAGGTAGTGTAGGACCCTCATTAGTGCAAAATTGTAACCCATAAGCATAATATTCTCTCATTGTTATATGCTTTCACTTAGATGAGCGACATTGCTGATGCCGACTACGCAAAATTCTATGATGGTATCCATCGTCACCATAAGGGAAGGAATTGGATATTGAAGTGCCATATTGTAAGCCCCGGAAAATTTCAATAAATAATTTTAAGATGAACTTCGAAAATAAACCCTAAAAATCACTCCAAATTAAAACCGAATTACAACTAGTCTTAAATCACGAACGAATTCGAAAAATTTCCGAATCTTGGGAAAAATAAGAATTCCCAAAAACAAAGTAAGAACTCAACATACTACAATTCCAAAGCCACTACGTACGACAAATTCCATACGTGACTCCAGTTCATAAAGTAGGGTAATATAGATCCCAAAAATGAATTATTAAAAAGCAAATAACGATTAACATTCGGAAATGAAACGCAATTCAAGAATTCCAAAAAACGTTAAAAGATAATAAATACTTACAAAAATAAAATTTAAAATAAACTTCTCAAATTAAATATGTTGTATGAACATAAATATCAGTTTCCAAATTGGCAAAGGTCTAAACCGGGAAATCACCCGGAAATCTAACCGGAATACAATAGTGTAAGTCCGGCAATCTAGTGCCCCTAACCCTAGAGGCCGAGATAGTTTAAATATAT
This sequence comes from Combretum micranthum, assembly GCA_024138025.1. Lineage (NCBI taxonomy): Eukaryota > Viridiplantae > Streptophyta > Magnoliopsida > Myrtales > Combretaceae > Combretum > Combretum micranthum. Next base: position 238,384 of record JAMXBD010001201.1, read on the forward strand.
AGAATAGCTCATAGTAATAAGTTTGTTTAAAAATATCAGATTGGTAAATTTTTGACCTATTTCGAACCCGTTCGGATACAGACTTCGAAAAGTGTCCCGGGGCTCGAGATATAAAAAACATACCAATAGTACCGTTAGACTCGTAATTTCATAAGAATTCTAAATATATCAGTTATGAAATTTTTCGGGTTATAAAAGTTACAGTTATAACCTTTTTATCGTATTTCCATTATTACCGGTAATTGATTAGTCATTTGCACTATTCATTTTTATTTCATTACAAAATTTTATTATTCTTATAAAGTCTTATATTTTTAGATAAATATTTTATATGTTATAAAAATTTTGTTTTTCTAAAATTTAGTTCGTTTCGGGTCTTTACGGGATCAGATTCTGTTTAAGACTCGATACTAAAAATAAAATAAATTAATTTAATAATTGAAAAATATTTTAAAATATTTTTATTTTCATAAAATAATTTTTTAGAATTTTTCGGGTTATAAAAATATATTTATAGCCCAATCGCGTATTTTGATCATACCGGTAACATATTTGTTAAATTACTAAAATAATTCAAATAATTATTTAATTTTAATATGAAAAATCTGCTACAAATATTTGGAATAAATTTTCTAATTTTATTTTATTTTAATTTTTTTATTAATAAAGTACTTTTACAACCCATACCTTCAAGTACACCTTACACATATCACTTCATTTTCACTTCAATCTTTCTACACATTATCCCACAATTGATGGCAGATTTTTGACCCTATTTATGGCTGCCATTGTCCTTTATCCACTCATATTTTGACTAAAATTAATTATATTTCAATCCTTTTTCAAAAAGTTACATTACACATTAATTACACAATTTAATTCAAGTCAAATTTCAACAATTCCTCTCTCTTTCTCTCCCCATTTCCACGTGCCACCCCCCCCCCCCCCCCCCCCGCTGCCTTGTTTTATTTTTTTTTCTCTTCATTCATTAATTAAAACACTCATTTCTCTCTCTCCTTCATTTACTCCTTCTTCCCTCTTTTATTCCTTAGCTTTTTCTCTCTCTTTTTCCTCTCTTTTCCTCTTCATTTTGTTCTTGTTTCTTACCATAACCAAGCTGCCCCCATTCCATTCTTGAGCCTCCATGCATATTCCTTGAAGATTTTTAAGCAAATCTTCATCTCAAAGCCTCCATAGGTGATATAGGTAAAGTGTAATGAAGGTTTCATGCATCAAATGACCTTCCATAAGCTTAAAAGCTTAGGATGATGATGCCAAAAATGAATCACTCTCTTCTCCACTTTTATTATCTTGTATTATAATGATTTTCTTGTTTAAAGTTGATATATATTGTAGATCTAACTTTCTATAGCTTTGATTTTTGTTTATGCCATAGATCTTGTATTTAAGTTGTTATTTTTGTTATTCCTTATGACTTATGCATAGATCTAGCATCCACATGTCTATCTTAGTGATTCATGCATGTAAAACTAGTTTAGAAAACTAGATCTAAAGTTTTGAGTTCATAGATGCATTAGATCTTTGTTTATGTTCATGAACAACTTGCTATAGCTTGATGATGGTAGGAAAGTTGTAGGAAACCCAAGATCTATTTTGTTTTCAACAAAAATCAACTTTGAAAATTCGGATGAAAATGGACCCATAGTTAGAAAAGTGGTTTTTCAACTTCAAAATGTGTATTTTTCATTTAAAATGAAGGGCTTAGGGTATAGATACCATAAATGAAGGATTTTGATGTGAAGTTTAGATCCATGATGTTTATAGCTTATTACCATGCATTTGTTTTATGTTTATGTTCATATTAAGTATAGATCTTAGTTATGAACTCAAACAAAATTGTGAAATTCGTATTTTGGCAAGACCCCCATTTAAAAACCACTTTCCAAGTGTCAAAATGTAATTTTTACTTAAGAAAATGAAGGCTTAATATATGTATATCATCAAGGCTTCTTTTTACAAGAATCAAAAGTGATTTCCAAAAGTTATTTTCAAAATAAAAATTCTATTTTCGGATTTTGGCCAAGGCCTATTTTAAAAACATGTTTTCCAACTCAAAAATGAAGTTTTTATTTAAGAAATGAAAGGCTCATAAGATATGATATGTAAGGAATGGATTTTCATGAGCTTAGATAGATTTTATCAAAAGATATAACCAAAAATGAATTTTGTAAATTCGGATCCCAACTAAGACCAATTTTTAGAACCCATGTATCAACTCCAAAACTCATGTTTTATGTGAAAAATGAAGTATATAGGTAATAGATATCATTAAGCAATGATTTTTACAAGTTAAAATGAGTTTAGGCATGAGTAAGGTGTTAAACAAGTAATGGAATTAAAATGAAAAATTTTGAGTTAGTGATCAATTGTCAAATTCGTAATTTGAGATGATGCATAAGTAATCACTTAGTATTTGAGCTCAAATTGCAAGTTTTATGTGTTAAATGAAAGTCCTTAGGTAATTGATATAGTAAAGCCTTAAATTTTAATATTTTAAACAAGTTTTCTCCAAATGAATCATTCAAAAAGTGGATTTTCTAAAATTCGGATTTTTGAGTAAATCATATCGGAAAACATATTTACAAAGTGAAAAATGAAAATTTTTATGTAGAAATGAAGGTCATAAGTAATAGATATAATGAAGACTCAATTTTAACAAAAATAATTATATTTTCTTAAGTAATAAATCCAAAACAAATAGAAATAATCAAAGTTAGGAAACTAGTATTCTTAAAAGTAGTTATCCTTGAAGTCTTGTAATATAAGGAGTTATGAAATTTTCTTTTAGCAAGAATCATCAAGACCATACATACATTAAGCTCATCTCATGTCATTCATGTTAGGAAATCATTCATATTGCATGTATAGCTAAGTTATATAATAAAAACATTACAAACATTTACAAAACTATTTTTGGAATCGAAACCGTTACTGATCAGATCTGATCCCTTGTTCCGAGACCTAAATTTTCAAAACTTAAATATAATATTAGAATTAGATAGATCTTTCGAAGTAGATAGAAATCGATATATAATTTGCGAGATTCCGAGTTAAAATGACCAAGTTATGGCCGTTTTAAGTTGGAATTCCCGCTTAGGACGAGAATTACGAATTTAATAGTTCGTATAAGATAGTTGAGATTAGTTTGAGTTGAAATACTTATTAGAGTATTTCTTCCTTTTTAGGTGATCTCGAATTCGACGATTCCCTACCACCGGATTACTATTACTAGAAGACCGGTGATCCAATGGCCGAGTGAGTTTTCTCCTTTCTTTGTTACCTTGATTGTGCTTGTAGTTAGTTGCATTAGAATTATAGGAACAAGATAAAAATCGATATGAATGGGGATGGGAGATATGATGAGACTGTGATGAATGTATGCCAAAGAATACTAAAGCATATCGAAACCACGATTTGATTGAATAACTGCACCATTCATATTATTTCTGTTATATGTGTGATATTGGTTGGTCACTCTAAAGAATGTATAAATATTTATGACCTAAGAAAAAATTAAATTGGTCATGCATCGCATTGGACATATTGCATTTGGTAGCATGCTACTCCTACGCAGGTCGATCGGTATGGTCCGTGGATGATTCGTTTGGATAACGAACCCGGTGCCAGAGCTCATTCAGGGGTACTAAGGCGCATGTGGATGCATTCTTGGATGAGCCTAGCCGAGTCGAGTGCTAAGAGCCGAGGGCTTGGGGACTAGATGCGGTCGTGTAGACTCAATACCATTCCTAACCCAAGATACGGAGGGCGTAAATCCGTTCTGTGTGTGGGTTCCGGATACCCATGCATAATTGCTTGCTCACGTGTTTGTTCATGCATAGCATATGAATGATTATAACTTGTTTGTTATGGTACGGAATTAAGGGAATTCTCACTAAGCTAGTGTAGCTTATACCCCTAAAGTTGTTTAAATGAACAGGTTATCTCAAGAATGCAAAGTGGGGACTGAATTGATTGGAGCCGGGAATGACTCCGGGATCTTGGCAAAGAATGCGAATGTTTGAAGTTATCTGCTAGTTTTATGATTTGTCTTGTAATAGTTTATGTAGGGAAGTCTGTGGATGAATGTAATTGAAGTTGAATGATTTGTATTATGAAGTATAGTGATTCGTATATGAAGTATAGTGGTTTGCATCGGAAGTATAGTGGATTGCATTTCCTTTACATTGTTACTCAATTGTATCAACATAAAATGTATCATTCCGATGTGTCTCCTTTATGTGTTAGACGCCTTGTACATAGTATGGAAGCCTTCGCATGACTGAGGTGGTCATTCTTGGGCTTTAATATTGTGTACGGCGGACTGCCACGTTTAGGTACCCTTCGGGGCGTGACACATATAGCTTGGATGCGATTCACTTATGCGCTGGAGACCTTGTGAACAATGTTCAATTATGACATCTCTTTCAAAATTATCAACCGTGAGGTCACCAAGTATAACAACAACTATTTCATTTGTTGATGGGAAATTTTATACTCGACTATCACTACTTCTCCAACTTATAAGTCTCATTCTAACAGAACTATCATTAGACTCTTGAAACTTATCTTTAACCATTATAAAGCACTTCACCAATTGGTCACAATGATTGAACATTGTAAGTAATTTGAAAACAATCGAACCATCAAGGTTCTATCCAATTTTTGATCTTTTAGAAGAAGAAATTATATTGCCCAATTCATGATCTATATAAAAAATATAAAGTTGTGCAAACTTTGGACTACTATTTTCAAGCGGAAGTAAAGATCCAATAAGATGGTAAATTTGTCCATGTAAATGAAAGATATATGATGCATTCCCATTATTGATTGAATGGTCAACAACACTACCATGGAAGTGAAAGTGAACGTCCCATTTTAAACCCTAATATGGTCCTTGAATTTTTTTGTGCAAGGATGGCTTCCTTGAAAAACAAAAATTTTAAGAGGTATTGGAGGCTCAATAAGCAATGGTAGCTTCACTGTCCCTTTACAACAGCATAAGGTAAACTATGGGTTTTTTGGTTTTTTTGACTTTAAAGTTCTCTCTCCGTACCAAAGCATAACACTGTAGTATAAGCATTCATATGATGGAGGTCCAAAATCATTATAACTATTTTCACACCCTGTAACATGAATCGAATGATCTAAAAGCTTTAAAAATTTCTTGTTGCAATATTTTATATACAATATGCTTCTTATTTAAAAAGTAAAATAGAAGATATTCTTATAACAATAAGAAATAATGACACATGACAAAATTATGCATGTTATTTGAAAAGATAGTCACCCATACAAAATAGCATAATATTATTTTATATAAACATAGATAGCATGATTGGTTTAAAAATATTTATAAGAATACTAACCTCCAGCATTTGTATTTGTCGATTTTGAACTTGTTTCTTCATGATGAAGTTATGTAGTTAGCCCGAATTCTTCTACCTTATCTCTATTTAAACTCATAGGTTCTAACATACTGCCTTTAAATAATGATGAATACCATCCATAAAAACATTATAAGCTGCAATATATATATATATATTTATATTGAAATATTGCATCTAAAAGTAATGACATAAGTAAATATATATATATATATATATATACTCATACATAACCTTATAAGCCTTTTTCACTAATAAGATAATTTCAAATGTTATGAAATATAAAGTGCATCTCATCTTTAAAACAGAATACACTAAACATGTCATGCCCCACCCTTAGGCGACGAATGTGATGGCCAGCAGCTCCCCTTGGCTGCCACAGGCCCTGCCCTTACGGGGCACACCCCCTTCTCAGGCACACTTAAAAGTATTGTTATACATAGTCTAAGCATTCGATTGAGCCAACTGTAGCCACTAAGAGTCAAACCCCATGCCTATGCCTTTTGTTCCTCCCAAGGAAGAATGCCTTCACCAATTGAGCTAGGAGCTACTGGCCATCACGTTCGGCGCCTAAGGGTGGGACGTCACATGAAAAGGTGCCTTTTATGTCACAGTCCCATCCTAGGCATACCACACGATGTGAGGGCGCCCATAGGGTCCAGCCGCACTAACTCCCCACCTTAGGTAGGCAACCGTGATGCCAGGTACACTAGCCTCCCAACGTATAGATTGACCCTTTAGCTACAGCCTACAAAGATCGAACCCAAGACTTGAGACTTTTGTTTGCCTCAAAGGCAATGCCTTTTACCGAGGACCCTAAGGATGCCCTCACATCGTGCGGTGTGCTTGGAATGGGCTGTGATAGAACATTTTATACGAAAGGAACACAAAGTTTCGGCCAATCATATGGTGTTGATTTATGGCCACTTTGCTTAAAAGGATCTTTTTGGTCATTGAATGGAGAAGAGTTGTTTGTAATGAAGAACTTTAGAAACAGAAAAAGAACTTCAACACTACGTTAATGTGTAAACCCCTAAAATTTTGGAATCGGTTTAGCATAAAACCCTAACCAGAAGTCAAACGAAACCCTAAAGGTCAACAAAACCCTAGTTTACCGTATCAACCTAAATCCGGCATTGCCGTTTTCTTTGGCCCGGAAAAACGAAGTTGGGATAATTAGCTCGAATAGTCGTAATAACCATAGGTTTTATAAAAGTTTCAGTTTCGCGAAATTCGGGTGTCCTTCGAACCCGATCGGACACAGTTCTCGAAAAACGTGTCCGGAAGCCTGGAATAGTAAAAATATTCCGAATATACCGTTAGACTCGTAAAAATATAAGTTTTCCAAAAATATCAGTTTCGTAATTTTTCGGTAAGTAAAAATAACAGATATAGCTATTATACGCGTATTTTCTTACTACCGGTACTTTAATTGTCATATCTACTTTACATTACACTATTCATTACTATTCTACACTATTCTTTTATCTCTACTTTTTCTTACACCTACTCTTACACTCTACATAACCTATAATCTTAACTTTTTACCTTTCCCATAACTTTATATCACATCTACCTTACAAATTACATCTTTTATTTAATAAAAAGTCAAAAATATAAATCACACTCCCCCTCTACACATATGGCCGGCGCACACCCTCTCTCTCCTCCCTCAATTTGTTTTAATTTTCTTTTATTTTAATTACACAAAAATCACTCCTCAAAATCCTATAAATACCCCCCTCTCTTTCACTTCTTTCACACCACTTCTACACTAAAATTACTCTCTCAAAATCTCTCTAGAATTTCTCTCCAAGAAGCTCTTCAAGAAGTTCTCTTTAAACTCATCTTCTTTAGGTAAAAGTTCTTCAAGAAGTCTCCATGTTCATCTACTTAGTATGAGCTTAGTGTGTGTTTTCTAAAACCATGAAGGTTAAGAAAGCAACAATAGGTTCATACTTTGTTTTTGTTCATAATCATAATTCCTCTATGTTCATTTATGTTCCTCTTATGTTCATTTATGTTTCTTTTATGTTCATAACTATCTACTATATCTATATAGCTATATATACTATTTAGAGCATATAAGCTCATAATCTTGCAATTTATTTACCTTTCATGCAATTTATTTACTTCAATGCAATTTATTTATTTCAAGTTGTTTTTAAGACTAGTCTCTAGTCTTAGACTTGTCCTCATCAAGTCAAAACAAGCATTTCTTTCATTTATTTTGTTTCGTTATGGGACTAGTTTATTTCTTAGTCCCGGGAGCCTTGAAAAAGCTAAGACTCCAATACTTGATTTTTATTATTTATGCTTTATGTTATTTTGTTATTCTCATAATCATGTTCATTTAGATTGTTGTCCAAAAGTCTTCTAAAGATAATGAAATAAAAGAAGCTTTTTGTCACTTAGGAATAAGTTTATGTGAAACATAAAAATATAAGATAACAAAAATAAACTCATTATTTTCAAGTTACAAAAAGAATTCACTATGAATTTAGAAACTATTTTTACTTAAAAGCTAGTTAAATCTTGTTACTCTACTTGTCTTTCAAAAGAAAATGTTTTGTTGACAAAAATGGTTCTTTCATAAAGAAAGAAAATAAGACTAAGGAAATTTTAAATAGACCTTTGCAAACAAATAGGCAAAGAAAATTATGTTTGAAAATAATAAAGTTATTTCTTTTCAAGTTACAAGAGAAAATAATAGAATTATAGAAATTAGTTTTTCTACAAAAAGTCTTAATGTTCCACTTTGTTTTTATAAAGAAACCAAATTTTCATGCATGGGTAATTATTTTTGAAAATATGAGATATGAGAAAAGAATGAGAAATTCAAGTAAAGATTTTTGCAAAACAATTAAACAAAGAAATTTACACAAGAAATGAAGAATAGCATATTTTCTAGAAAACTTCAAATATAGTATTAATGTAACTTAGAAAGTAGAAAATTTTATTTTCAAAAGTCACTTAGAAAAAGATAAATAAAACCAACATAAAACGTTTTTAGAAAACAAAAGAAAACAAGGTATCATTCAAAAGAATTCACAAAAAACAATTTCCGAAAAGCTTCAACCCGACATTGTTTTACTTAAGAAAAATAATTTGGACAAAAAACACTTGAGCATGCTTAAATATGAGTTATATAGTTATAAAAAGAGAATTTTTCAACTATATAGATAACTAAGTATTTATCAAACAAATTTTGATTTCTTGAACAAAGAAGTTTTTACTTGAAAATCCGTGGTGAATTTTGTCGTTACTTTTCGGAGCCTATAGCTTTGTTTGTGGGAAATAATTTTAGAAATGGGTAGATCTTTTCGAGTAGATAGAAATCGGTATATTATATGCGCGATTCCGAGTTAAAATGACCAAGTTATGGCCATTTTAAGTTGGAACATTCTTCTATACGAACTTTGACGTTCTTTGACATTGTTTTGTCAAAATTCAAGAAAATCTTCAAGAAAAACTCATTATGGGTATTTTCTTTGGTTAGGTGACCCCGAGGAAGGATTTCTTCACCCCGAGAACTATTACGATTAAGTGGAGTGTGTGAACGACTCATCCGCTTAGAGGAATAGACGACAATGGCATCGTGAGTTTATTTCCATTAAATGCTACACTTGTTGTGCTTGTAAATTAGTTGCACTAGAGTTAGGAAAAGATAAACCGATATGCATGTAAAATAATTCCTTGAAAGAATTCTAAGAATATCGAAGCCCGAATTGTTCTAAGTGATTGTTTTAGTATAATATTGATTTGTGTGAAATTCCTTGATCACCATAAAGTTGAAAATAATTATGTTATGACTTTATAAATTAATGAACTCATGCATACCACGAAGTGAGTCACATTACATGGTTGGGTTATTATCCTTGGGTGAGAAGGATAGTAGGCTCATGTCGAAAGCAACACTTGGCGGAAGATCCGAAAGCGATTGCTTGGCGGCTTAATGGAATATGCTTGGCGGTTGATCCGAAAGCAAGGTCAAATCAAGTAGGTTCGGATACTTGGCGATGAGTGCTCGCAAGTATAAAGTTTTATTGAATGCTTGGCGATGTGTGCTCGCAAGCTTAAATTTTCTATTATTAAAACTACTTGTTTTGAGTATCACCAAACCCCGAATGGAGGGCGTAAATCCATTCAACATATAGTTCCCGGAAAGCTATATGATTGTTTGCCCACGTGTTTGATGCATTACATATGTGTGATTAACCAACTTGTTTGAATCTTGTTACAAGAAGTTATTTATGGAAATAGTTCTCACTAAGCCTATTAGCTTATACCCCGATAGCTACCTTTTGCAGTTTCCGTACTTATGGCTAAGGCCACGTGGACCATGTGGGCAGGTAATCCCTTTTGAATATTAGAACTCGGATAAAGTACATCATAGTATTAGCATGCAAATTTATATAATAGCTTAGTAATTTAGGGAATTGTTCCTAAGTATGCACAGTCTTTGCTATGAACAAATATTATTGTGAATCCTCTTTTCTTAATATGTTTTTATATCTCCTTAAGCTTCATTATTCCATATATGGTCCTCTAAAATTGTGAAAGTAAGCCTTACACTTAATATAAAAGCTTGTGGAAATGACTAAGGTTGTCATACTTAAGCTTTAATATTGAGTGTGGCGGACTGTCACGTTTAGGGTACCCGTTGGGGCGTGACATAATGCATGGCCAGAACTGGAAGCAAAAAGAAGAGAGGAAAAGAAAGAGGGTTGTAGTTTCAACTTCCTATTCACTTTCAAATGTTAGGAGAAGCATGCTTAGGAAGTTAGGTGAAGCTCCTTATACATAAGGAATGCACAATGGGTGTGTCATAGACAATATTCATAGAAACTCCATATCCTGTCAACAAATGTATGAGATGCCTCATTTTGATATTTACCAATATGATATTAATGAGTTTTTAACAAAAGCACCAAATTGTGGACCATAATTTTGAGGCTTTTTAATATACAGCTGCATATGTAAGAGATATCAAAAGAAAGATTTGATCATTGGTAAGTCCCAAAAAACCTGTGAAGTTGTAATTTACTACTGCTTTTTTTTTTCCTCATATGTAATAAAACCAAGTAAATATAAAGAAGCTTAAGTTCTTTAACATACAAATCTCCTTACCTAAATATGTTTCTTTTTTACTTGAAGTGCAAAGATCTCTATCAGAGAGTATCAACTTTTAAAATAGTCATGAATTTCCTAATTTATATTTAAATGTGTTATTGAAATGATATATGATTTTGAAATGAGATATATGTGCATGAACAATATAATTAGTACATGTGTTGAATATGTGTCATTTTGTATATGTGTATGTGCAATGAATTAAACGTTATTGTTTTATATATATTAATATGTGCATAGTGTAATAAATGTTTGTGTCTTTTATGAATTAATATGTATATGTTATGTTTAGAATTATCAAAATAACTTTTGAATTTCCTAAGAAATTGTTGACAGAAATTTTACAAAGTTTAAGCCTAATTTTCAAGCCCAAATTAAACCCAAATGCACTTCAAATTAAGCCAAATTAAACCTAAGTCAAACAAACCCCTAAATTCAAACTTTGGATAATTATTGACCTTAAATTTGATTAATTAGGGTCTCTTTTCATACGAATTTCTATTATTTCTTTTCTTTCTCTCTTCCATCTATCTCTAAACCATAAGTGTAAGCCCCGAAAAATTTCAGTAAATAATTCTACGATGAACTTCGAAAATAAACCCTAACAATCACTCCAAATTAAAACCGAACTTCAACTAGTCTAAAAACACGAGCGAATCCAGAAATTTCCGAATCTTGAGAAAAATAAGAATTCTTAAAAACAAAATAAGAACTCATCATACTTCAATTCCAAAACCACTACGTATGACAAATTCCATACGTAACTTCGACTTATAAAATCAGGTAATATAGAACCCAAAAACAAATTATTAAAAAAAAAGTAAATAACAATTGACCTTCGAAAATAAAACTGAATTCAAGAACTCCGAAAACGTTAAAAGATATTAAATACATACAAAAAATGAAATGTAAAATAAATTTTCAAAATTAATATGTTGTATAAACATAAAATATCAGTTTCCAAATTGGCGAGGATCTAAACCGAAAAAATCACCCGCAAACCCTAACCGAAATACAATAGCTTAAGTCCGATAATCTAGCGCCCTTAACCTTAGAGGCCGAGGTGTAGTTTAAATATGTGGAATAGCTTGTAGTAATATAAGTTGTTCAAGAATATTAGATTGATAAATTTTTGACCTATTTCGAACCCGTTTGAATATAGACTTCGAAAAGAGTGTCTCGGGGCTCGAGATATAAAAAATATGCCATTAGTACCGTTAGACTCGTAATTTCATAAGATTTGCAAATATATTAGTTATATAATTTTTCGGGTTATAAAAGTTACAGTTATAACCTTTTTATCGTATTTCCATTATTACCGGTAATTGATTAGTCTTTCGCACTATTCACTTTTATTTCATTACACAATTTTATTATTCTTATAAAGCCTTATATTTTTAGATAAATATTATATATATTATAGAAAATTTAGTTATTCTAAAATTTAGTTAGTTTGGGCTTTTATGGGATCAGATTCTGTTTAAGACCCGATACTAAAAATAAAATAAATTAATTTAATAATTGGAAAATATTTTAAAAATATTTTCATTTTCATAAAATAAATTTTTTAGAATTTTTCGGGCTATAAAAATATCATTTATAGCCCATATTCGCGTATTTTGATCATACCGGTAACATATTTGTTAAAATACTAAAATAATTCAAATAATTATTTAATTTTAATTATGAAAAATCTACTACAAATATTTGGAATAAATTTTCTAATTTATTTATTTTTTAAGAAAGTACTTTTACAACCCATACCTTCAAGTACACTTTACACATATTTCTTCCTTTTCACTTCAATCTTTCTACACATTATCCCACACTTCATGGCAGATTTTTCCTTCTTTATGGCTGCCATTGTCCTTCATTTACTCCTATTTTGACTAAAAATAAATGTATTTCAATCCTTCTTCAAAAAGTTACATTACACATTAATTATATAATTCAATTTTGAGTCAAATTTCAACAAAACCCTCTCTCTCCTCTCTTCACATTTCACTTGCAGCATGGCTCTTCTTTGGCCGCCTTGTTTTATTTTTTTTCTCTCTTTCATTCATTTAATACATTCATTTTCCCTCTCTCCTTCATTTACTCATTTTTCCTTTTTCATTCTTTAGCTTTTTCTCTGTCTTTTCCTCTCTTTTCTTCTTCTTCTTACCCTCGTTCATACAAGGAACAAGCTGCCCCCATTCTTCCATGAGCCTCCATGCATATTTCTTGAAGATTTTTAAGCAAATCTTCATCTCAAAGCTTCCATAGGTGATATAGGTAAAGTGTAATGGGAGTTTCATGCATCAAATGACCTTCCATAAGCTTAAAAGCTTAGGATGATGATGCCAAAAATAAAACACTCCTGTTCTCCATTATTATTATCTTGTAGCATAATTATTTTCTTGTTTAAAGTTGTTATATTTTGTAGATCTAACTTTTTGTAGCCTTGATTTTTGTTTATGCCATAGATCTTGCTATTTGAGTTATTATTTTTGTTATTGCTTATGATTTATGCATATATTTCTCATTCATATGTGTTCATGCACTTATAACTAGTTTAGAAGACTAGATCTAGTGTTTTGAGTTCATAAAATGCATTAGACTTTGTTTTATGTTCATGAGCAACTTGTAATAGCATGATGATGGTAGGAAAGTTGTAGGAAACTCAAGATCTATTTTATTTTCAACCAAAATAATTTTTGAAAATTCGGATGAAAATGGAATCATATTTAGAAAAGTTATTTTTCAACTTCAAAATGTGTATTTTTCATTTAAAATGAAGAGCTTAGGGTATAGATATTATAAATGAAAGATTTTGATGAGCAAAGTTTAGATCTATGAGTTTAAAGTTTATTATCATGGGTTTCATTTAGATGTATGTTCATATTATGTATAGATCTTAGATTTGAACTTGAACAAAAATTTTGAAATTCGTATTTTGACAAGACCTCCATTTAAAAACCATTTTCCAAGTGTGAAAATGTAATTTTTTGCTTAAGAAAATAAAGGCTTAATGTATGTATATTATCAAGACTCCTTTTTACAAGAATCAAAAGTGATTTTCAAAAGTGATTTTCAAAATAAAAATTCTATTTTCGGATTTTGGCCAAGGCATATTTTAAAAACATGTTTTCCAACTCAAAAATGAAGTTTTTATTTAAGAAATGAAAGGCTCTTAGGATAGAATATGCAAGGAATGGATTTTCATAAGTTTAGATAGATTTTATCAAAAGATATGTCCAAAAGTAAATTTTATAAATTCGGATCTCAATAAAGACCAATTTTGAAAACCTATTTTTCAACTTCAAAACTAGACTTTTATTAAAGAAATGGAAGCCTTAAGGTATAGGTTTGATTAGGAAATGGTTTTTGAAAAATTAAATGAGTTTTACAAAGAAAACAAGCTCAAATGAATTTTTCAAAATTTGGATTTGAAAATAGGCACAATTTAAACACCTATTTCCAAATGTCAAAATGATAATTTTTATGGGAAAATGGAAGTCTTAGGGAATATATATAACAAACCAAGTTTTGATAAGGATAAAAGACGTTTATCAAAGTATAATCTTAGAATAACAAATGGTTTCCAAGAATAGGTTAAACAATGTTTTCATTCTTTTAAATTTTGTAAAATTCGTACTTAGGCAAACCACCTATGTAAACACCTATTTTCTAACCCCAAAATAAAGGTTTTTATTGAAATAATGAAGGTGATGGTTATATAGATCATCAAGGTTGAGTTTTGATAAAATAAAGAATGATTTTGCAAGGAAAAAAAACTATTTTTCTTAAGTCTAGTATAATTCAAAGTTTTGCAAAGTAAAAGTTTTCAAAAAGGATTCTTGGTACTATATGTATACATATAGGAAAATCATCTCATAATCTTCATGACAATAGCTTGTAGGTAGTACATATATGCATGATGCATGGTAGAGATAAAGTATGAAAATTGAGTTTATTCAAAACTTGTAAATTCGGATGATTTCAAAGCCATGCCTTAAAAACTCATTTATCAACTCCAAAACTTGTGTTTTATATGAAAAATGAGGAGTTTAGGTCATAGGTATCATCAAGTAATGATTTTGATAAATTAAGATCGGATTTGCTAAGAAAAATATGTGGAACAAGGAGTAGAAATATAGTAGGAAAAATTTGAGTTGCTAGTGAACTTAGGAAATTCGTAATTTTGGAGAGGTCATGAAAACACATACTTTCCAAACTCAAATGAAAGTTTTATTAAAGAAATGAAGTCCTTAGTGGTAAGGCATGATTGAGCCTTAATTTTTCCAAGTATCCAATGATCTTTACATAAAGGAATCACCACAAAAACAAGTTTTGCAAAATTCGGATTTTAGAATGAACCAATTTTAAAAACATGTTTACAAAGTACAAAATGGAAATTTTTATGTAGAAATGAAGGTCATAAGTAATATATAATGAAGACTCAATTTTAAACAAAAATAATTATATTTTTCTTAAGTAATAAATCCAAAACAAATGGAAATAATCAAAGTTAGGAAACTAGTATTCTTAAAAGTAGTTATCCTTGAAGTCTTGTAATATAAGGAGTTATAAAATTTCCTTTTAGCAAAAATCATCAAGATCATGCATACATTAAGCTCATCTCATGTCATTCATGATAGGAAATCACTCATATTGTACATATAGCTAAGTTATATAGTAGGAACATTACAAACATTTATAAAACTATTTTTCAAGATTGGAACTTGTTACTGTCCTAATCTGATCCGACCTTTTCGAAGCTTCAAAGTTTTCAAAACTTAAATATAATATTAGAATTAGATAGATCTTTCGAAGTAGATAGAAATCGATATATAATTTGCGAGATTCCAAGTTAAAATGACCAAGTTATGGCCATTTTAAGTTGAAATTCCAGCTTAGGACGAGAATTGCGAATTTGATAGTTTGTATAAGATAGTTTGGATTAGTTAAGTGCTGAAATACTTATTAGAGTATTTCTTCCTTTTTAGGTGATCTTGAATTCGACGATTCCCTACCACCGGATTACTTATACTAAAAGACCGGTGATCCAATGGTCGAGTGAGTACTACTTCCGATTTCATTTATTGTATGTGATTGTAATAATAGTTGCACTAAATATTTGGTAAAGATAAAATGGACATACATGATGGGGACGAATGGGACTATGTATGCTTGTTGTTGATATGAGAATTGGAATGTAAGAATATCGAAGCCGAGTGGTTAACTATTGCTTGTATAGATGAATTAGAATTGATTGTCTACGATTATTGATTGATCACTTAAAAGAATTGGTATAATTGATTATTCGAAATTAAAGATGAAATTGATCTCACTCATATCATGATGGAGATGGAGCATTAGCATTTGTTGGTTTATCTTTGTACCTTAAACGATTCTTGTTAGTTTATCGTTGTACTTTAAACGATTTTATAGTTCAGTTGACTGTAAGCTTAAACGGCATCGTATCGCAGGATTCGTTAATCTGCTAACCCGGGATGGAGGGCGCAAGTCCATCCACATATGATTTCCGACAGGTCATATGTTTGTTGAATTCACGAGTTTGATGCATATCACTTGTCTGACTAATACTTGATTGTATGATGTGTTATAAATGTAATCCTGGAAGTTTTCATTCACTAAGCTAGTGTAGCTTATACCCCAATAGTTGTTTAAATGAACAAGTTATTTCAAGAATGCTAAGTGGGACTGAGATGGTTGAAGTCGAGAATGACTTCACGATTCCGGCAAGATATAAGAATGTTTGAAGTTATTAGCTAGGTTTTATTATTTGTCTTGTAATAGTTTTATGTAATAGAATCTTTTGATGAATTGTAATTGAAGTTTAATGAGTTGTATTTTGAAGAATAGTGAATTGAATTTCCTTCACATTATTTGAGAACTAAGATAAAATCCCATATTTGCCAATCAAATTGAACTAATGTTATTATAATAATTAGATTCATGGAAATTCAAGTGAAATTAACATGATTTAAAACTTTTTCCAAAGTCTTAAAAATCTTTATAGACCTTAGAACAATCTAGTTGCTTCCACTACTTAGATTATCTAAGGAATCGACTTTAACAATCATGAATCTCCCGATTCTCTAATTGCCTAATGACTTAAATTAAATTTTCCCTAATTCCTTAGTTCAAATTCAACTTAAAACATTGCATTAGTCACAGTGAAAGTTTCTAGATAAAAATAATATCTCAACTTTCGCATTTCGATATTAAAACTAAATTATTAATTCCAACGAAATCAGATGTTTCTCCCGATTCAATTAATTTCTCATTTACCAAGATCCTCCCGAATGCAAGGTTCATTTCAGGAATCAAACAAGAATTTTTACATGAATCTAACAACCAAATATCATTAATTCAACAATCATTTAAGCAAATCTGGATTTAATCACGTTCTCACCATACAAGATTTAGCACAACATAATAATTACTACCAATAACATTATAATTATCACAACTGAGTACATATTTATCATCTAATGCAAAATAACACCCACTTAACTAAGAACGAATTGAAGAATTTAGAATGCAAACCATACAAAGTGTCCCAAATGGCTGTTCAAGTCTTCTACAATTAACCACGAACAAAGATATGCAAGATCTACTCTAAGGAGTTATATTTATGTAACTACTCTTTGTTTTTCTCTCTATTCTAAGAAAGAACTCTAGGAACTATTGTGGATGCCTCTCTCTCCTTTTTCTTTCTTTTTTTAAACACAGAACAGACTCTTGAAGTGTTCAACTGCCAGCATAAACGCCGGCAGTTTCTTTTCCAACACCGGCGTATAGATAGCCAGCGTTAAACAATTGCAACCTGATGGTGGAGAAGATGTATCAACGCCGGCGGCGTTAGCTCATAATTTGCTGGTGTACATTGAAATTGCCTAGGCAGTAGTATCAACGAACACTACCAGTGTTTAAGAGCAGTGTTAAGGAATCGGCTTCTGTAGAATTCATGAAGGCCGGCGGTTTATTCTTGAACGCTGGCAGTGTAGGAATTTAGCGTTAAGAATTTATATTCTGGGATGGTGAAGGCTGGCACAAACGCCGGCGACGTTCTTTTGAGAAATGCCGGCGTTTGTTATGAACTAAGCAAGGCTAGCAGCGTTTAATGCCGGTACGCTGACTTCTAAACTTGTTTGTACGCTTTTGAACTTGATTCCATGCCAATGAGCATCAACATCTTCCATTCCCTGATATAAAACAATTTATAACTCAAAGTACCAATTCTCTTAAATTAGAAACAAATTAATACTAATTAAGCACGAATTATGAGATGAAAAGTGTGTAAAATTTGAGTTTATCATTATTCTCAAGTTGTATCAACATAAGATGCATTACTCCGATGAGTCTCCTCCATGTGTTAGACGCCTTGTACATAGTATGGAAGTCTTCGCATGACTGAGGTGGTCAATCTTAGGCTTTAATATTGTGTACGGCGGACTGCCACGTTTAGGGTACCTTTCGGGGCGTGACAATAAGCCATAAACCAACATCAACAACAAACCTTTAGATTAAAAAATCACTTCAAGCCAAAGCCTATTCATGTAAGTTAATGCAAACATAATCATTTTGTTTTATTTTCTTTCTTGTATTTTAGATATAAAACTTATGGTAGGATGAGTTTATGTTATTTGAGTTGATTGTGTCATGCCCCGGAGGTACCTAAACGTGGCAGTCCGCCGTATATAATATTAAAGCTAATGAATGACAACCTTAGTCATGCAGGAGCTTCGATATCACATACAAGGCGTGCTTCTAAGATAGGAGGAGTCTCACAAGGGTATTATATTTAAGTAGATAATAAAAGAAAGCAAGAACTTATATAAATAAACATAAGATCTTCATAATAATATCCTTACATCATCTTAGGGGCATTCCCCTGCTTTAGAAGTCTTTCAACAAAATAATAGCAACTATAACACAAGTGTTGAGATGAAAATTACTCTTAATTCTTAGGAATAAATTAGATTAATTTGTTATTAATTTTATAGAAATTATTTGGAATTGGTACTTATTTGTGTTTTATATGATTTTTAGGAATTTGAAGTCAATAGAAGCAAATAGTATAAGATTGGAGCAAATTAGAATCAAGAGGCAAAAGTCAGCAAAGTAGGCCGGCCAGGAGAAGAAGTAAGCCGCCGGCCATGACCATTATGGGCGAATTGGTTTAACATGAAAGGCCGGCAGTGTAAGTATGATGGCCGTTGGCCATCATCATTCTGGACATGTTGACAAACCAAAAAGCCGCAGCGTATCTATTTAGGTCGCCGGCCATCCTGGGAATTTCGCCAGCCTTCTTGTAACAGCTGGGTAAATGAAAAGCCATGAAGCATTTAGGCCGGTCAATTCATGATCTAAACGGATCCAGCCTTTGTCCCTACGAATTCCATAACTTCCAAACTTGTATTTATTATTATTTAGGGTTTCTTTCAGGAGGATTCATTCATTCCATATTTAGATACAATTTTGTAAGAAAACCCTAGAGAGAATTCTAAGGGTCATGATTGGCTAAACTCCAAATCTAGCCAAAGGTATTATTGCAAATCAATTCAAGATGGATTGTGAGACCAAAGTGGTTTGATTTCATTGTTCTCTATTTTGAATATTTATATTTCATCAGATTTATTTGTGATTGTTTGTCTATTATTGATATAACTTTGGATCCGGTTGTATTAGATAACAAACAATAATCAATCAATTAGGACTCATATCCGTAATTGTATGAATCTCCTAATATAAAGTGATGAAACAACACGATAGTCGTAAATAGATGATTATTTGTTGTTGTTGATGAAATATAATCTATTCTAAATAATCCATGCTCTATGAGATTGTTGATTAGGGTTAGGTCTCTCTAACTTCTAATGCAATTGATAGATTAAACCTTAAGAGCGTGTTTAGGGTTGTCTATTCGATTAGGAATAATCAAAGATCTTATCTTGGTTATTTAATATATAAAAAGAGATTGATTTTCAGAGCTTGTTGAAAATTATAACTAACCTATTCAAAATAGGAATAATAATTATTGAGTCAAGGATCAATCCCGGGAATTGAATTGTAATAAGACCTAGGCTAGATAATCTTTTTAATATAGAAATTCTTGTTAATTAGATATAGGTTTATTTTAATCGTGTGATTTCAAAAACCCCTTATTTTATTTTTCTTTTTCTCTTCTTAATCTCGATAGAAACTTGGGAATTTTACCAGTCCCTGTGGAGACGATCCTGCTCACTCTATTTACAAATATTTAAAGCAGGTTGATTATAAATTATTATTTTTGTTGGATTCGACACCCACCAAAAATTTGGCGCCGTTGCTGGGGATTGGTGTCCAAAAAGTTCCTGTTTCTATTTCTTTTTATTTTTTTTTTTTTTTTTTTGTTTTGTTTTGTTTTGTTTTGTTTTATTTGATTTTTGTTTATGACCCATGCTTCTCACAAAGGTATTTTAGAATTTGATTCAAATATAGAGAAGACGGAACGGGAATTGCGCCGACAATCAAAACAGCGTATTCTAGATGCAACTTCAACTTCATCTCCTGGATTAACTCAAGCATTGGAATTAACAGAATCATCCAGTGAGACAGAAAGAGAAGAATCTTAAAGTTTGGATTTATAAGAAGAAAAGGAAGAGATGGCAAATCCGGACCAAACACTTAGACAATTAGCAACTCCGGATGTGACTCAACAACCACTTTGCATTCAATATCCTGAGTTGAATGTAGACTTTGAGTTAAAATCCGGGTTGATTCATTTATTGCCTTCTTTTCATGGCCTGGAAAACGAGGACCCTCATAAGCATTTGAAGGAGTTCCACGTTGTCTCTTCCAGCATGAAACCTAAGGGATTTCTGAAGATCAAATAAAATTGAGGGCTTTTCCTTTTTCTTTGAGGGATAAAGCCAAAGATTGGCTATTCTATTTGCCCCCTGGATCAATCACCACTTGGACTGATATGGTTAAAGCTTTTCTGGACAAATTCTTCCCTGCAACAAGAGCTGCAAATATTAGACGGGAAATTAGTGGGATAAGACAAAGGGACACAGAAAATCTTCACGAATATTGGGAGCGATTCAAGCAATTGGTTGCCAGTTGTCCACAACATGGTATTTAGAACAGCTTTTGATCCAATATTTCTATGAAGGTCTGCTGCCAATAGAAAGGAAAATGATGGATGCAGCGAGCAGAGGAGCGATTGTAGACAAAACCCCTGCTCAGGCTCGGGATTTGATATCACTCACGGCTGCAAACTCACAGCAATTTGGCTTCCGTTACGATCCTTCAACAAGAAGAGTCAATGAGGTAAGTGTTTCTCATCTAGAAAATCAATTATCTAACCTGACTTCTCTAGTACAGCAAATTGCTCTTGGAAACCATCAACAAGCGAAAGCTTGTGGTATATGTGCTTCCAACCATCCCACAGACATGTGTCCAACATTACAAGAAGATTCATATGCGCATGCAAATGCGATTGGAGTATTTCCAGGACAACCACAACCACCTCAAAGAAAATATGATCCCTATGCCACTACATACAATCCTGGATGGAGGGATCATCCAAATTTCAGTTACCAACCAAGGCCACAGAACTTTCAGCAATATCAACCAAGGCCACAACAACCACCACCACAACAGTCTTCGTCTTTAAGTTCAGGTACACCACTTGAAGATATTGTTAAGTCTCTTGCAATCAACACTAAACAATTTCAGGATGAGACTAAGCAATTCCAACATGAGACGAAGCAAACCATTCAAAATTTAGAGGGTCAGATGAGTAAACTTGCCACTTCAGTAGGTAAGTTGGAACAACAAGGTAAGTTACCTTCTAACACCATTAATCATAGAGAAAATGTGAGTGCAATTTCCTTGAGATCTGGCAAGGAATTGCAAGACTCAAATGAGAAGGTAATTGAGACCGACTCCAATGAGAAAAGTGAAAAAGAGAACCCCCACATGGAGGAGAAACAAGTAGAAAAACCCCCACCACAGATTTATAAGCCTATACCCCCATTCCCCTCTAGGTTGAATCAATCCAAGAAATTGGATGAAGAGAAGGAAATTTTGGAGACTTTTAGGAAAGTCGAGGTGAATATTCCTTTATTGGATGTGATTAAGAAAATACCTCGATATGCTAAGTTTCTGAAAGATCTTTGCACAAACAAGAAAAAGCTTAGAGGAAATGAGATGGTTTATATGGGTGAGAATATTTCTGCTGTTTTTCAGAAGAAGCTACCACCAAAGTGCAAGGACCCTGGTACGTTTTCTATTCCTTGTACAATAGATCAAGTTAGGATTGAAAATTGTATGTGTGACCTAGGAGCTTCAGTTAATATCATGCCCTTATCTATATTTAAGAAGTTGAATATTGGATCTTTGAAAGAAACAAGAGTAATCTTGCAACTTGCAGATAGATCTAATATATATCCATCAGGTATTTTGGAAGATGTTTTGGTACAAGTCAATGGATTAGTGTTTCCCGCTGACGTTTATGTAATTGATATGGGTGAGGAGATGTATTCAAAATCACCTACACTTTTTCTTGGGAGACCATTTATGAAAACATCTAAAACCAAAATTGATGTTAATGAAGGGGTTATGACTATGGAATTTGATGGGGAGATCATTAGATTCTCAGTAGATAGTGAAAAGAAAATTAATTCTAATATTTCTAATATTTTTGCTATCTCTAAGAATGACAATCAGGTTGTGGAAGTGCAAGAAGAGAGCCTAGTTGATGAATCAAAAGTGGATGGACTTGGTGAAAATTTAGTTGACACTAGACAAATTATGGAGAAGATTGGAGATGATAAGTTGAATCTAAAGGAGGATGTGCATAAAAGAGATACTAGCAACATATTTTTTGATCAGCTATTGAAAGCTTTAGATGGAGAGATCGCTAGGGTAAATCATGAGAAGAATTTAACTGAAGGATATCCTATGTTTGAGAATTGGGAATCCTATATCTTTGAGCCTCCATAAGAGAATGACTTGGAATAGTCTAGCTAAGGACTATAAAGAAGCGCTTCATGGGAGGCAACCCATGGTTTTTGTTACTAATGCTTTTGTTTTTGTGTGTTTTGTTTTCTTTTATTTGTTTGGTTTTGTAGGTCTTAGATCTTGAACTGAAGAAGAAAATCTCTCTCATGAGTTTTAAAGGACAAAGAACTTCAAAGGAGCTTCAAAAGAGAAACCGGGGAAGTACCGTTATTCCTATTTCTTTTTATTTCTTTCCTACTTTGTGCTGATTTAGAAACAGTGAGGACACTGTTTATTATAAGGGTGGGGAGGGATAAAATATGAATTGGAGTATTTCATCTTGTGATTGATGTCTGATTTTTGGATTTATGATATATACAAGACATCTGGATATGAAAGTGTACCCACACTTTAAATTCTTGAATGTTTGTTCTTAAGTAATATATGCCATTTAAGGCCTAATTTTTTCAAAAATTTCATTGAAATCTGGAATTTGTGTTGGAAAATTAAAGATAGCATCTAAAAAGTGAAAAATTTACTTGTGAAAGTGCTTTACTCACCTATACTGTTGTAATTTGAGTACTTAGTTAAAATTGAGTAGTGAAATCTTTAAGGAACAGATTTACTATGTATTTGGCTTTAGATTTGGAAATTTGAAAGTAAGTCGAGTTCTCATGTGAAAAATAAACAGGTTTACTTCTAGGAAGAAAGCTAATTTATATATACTTTTATAAGTTTGTCGAGCCTGGATTTTTTTCCACTATCTGGTTCATTTCTCCTAACCCGATTCACATTAAACCCGAACCCATTTAACATGAATCCTCGACTAAGGGTTAAAAGAAATTTTAATTTTTAAAAACTTTTTAGAGTCGCCACCCGATATAAATCGGGAAAAAAAACAAACGCTATGATCAATGGGTTGGTTGATCCTAACTTAGCTACTAGTCTGCGAAAAAATTTGATTTAAAAAAAAAATTTAAAAACCAGATATCATGGATTCGGGGGCTAACCTATTAAAACCAAATGGTTACCACTTTCGGAATATTAAATTTATAATCTATCCTTTATATGCTCAAAAAACTCACATAATATATTATAACAGAAATATTTACAAGTCAAATCATTCATTTTTATTTTTTATGTGCTTTTCTTCATTTTTTTTTTTTTTAGAATATCAATATCAACAAATATATTTCCTTTTTTTTTTAACAAGAACTTATATTTACAAAATAGTTATTCACAATATTTAAAAAAACATAAACTTTTTTTATTTTTAATGTCGCCCCGCAGGTGCCTATGTACTCGCTAATCGAGATCAGACAAAACGTAGTTCTTTTAAAAAAATTTTAATTTGTTGGTCAATTTTAATTTTTGAACTACTCTCAATTTAAGTTTATTAAATTTTATATTTTTATGAAAATCATTTTTATGGTCCTATGATCTAATGAATTGATTTTCATTTTTTGAAAACATATTTTTCTAAGTTCAAAAATCATTTTTTTATTATTTTATTTTTTTTCTAAAAAATTTTGGTTTTGGAAAATCCAATTTTGTCATTTTTATCTATTTTTCTCATTATTATTATTATTTTTTTATTTTTTATTTTTTTAAAAAAATCATCACATAAACCCACAACATATTCAAAACATTTTATAATATATTAAAATCATTTTTCATGCATTAAATATGCATTTCCAAAAGCAATTTATGTATAAATACACATTTAAAAATATCAAAAATATAAAAAAATAAATTTATATAAAAAATAATTATTTTGATTTTTCTGGATTTTTTGAATTTTTCTAAATTTTTATGAATTTTTTATTTTTTTACTATTTTTTGCTATTTTTTGAAATTAATTATATAATAAACTAATAATATAATAATACAGACTTACCTGAACCGTTGGATGAAGCGGACGAGATCTGGTGCGTCGATCGCGTTGACTGATCCTAGGACGTCTGATTAGATTTGACTTGATCTGAAGCGTTGATCGGCTTTGATCAAATTTGGGCCGTTAGATTTGGATGATTGAATCTGGGCCGCTGATCTGCTTGATGAAATCTGGGCCGTCTGATCTGCTTGATCAAATCTGGGCCGTCTGATCTGCTTGATGAAATCTGGGCCGCTGATCTGCTTGATCAAATCTGGACCGTCTGATCTGCTTGATTGAATCTGGGCCGTCCGATCTAAGTTGACCGTTGACCGATGACTGACGACCGTTGACCGATGACCGACCGGGTTGGATTCGGATCTTCGGGTCGGATCTCGGAGCTCCGGGGGGTGAAGAAGACGATTACTTTCGGGGCGGATTCCGGCGGCTCCGGTGGTCCTCGTTGGCTAGAAGTTTGTCGGCCCGACTCCTATGGTGGTTGTGCGTCCTTTGAAGGTGGTGGTTCGCGCCCAGAACGGCGGCAAGAGGGGGCTCCGGCGGTGGTTGTACGGCCGCACAAATGAAAAAAAATTAAAAAAATTTTGCATAGAGTAATTTGAGCAATTCGAGCAAATCTAAGCACACTAAATCATCTAAATCAAGTTTCTAACATTCCTAAAACACTCAATTTGGATTAAATCTGATCCAATCAATTCGAATTTAAAAAATTCGAATTTTTCATCCTAAATTCGAGAACTTCGAATTGATCCTATTGTGTATGTGTTTCTTGAAATTGACTTATGCCTTTTGATCTAGGACCCCCTATTTATAGGTTGCAAGCTCAATTTTACGTTTCGTTCAGTTTCAAAAACGAATCGATTTTTGCCTCTTGATTTTTCACGAATTTAATTCGAAAATTCGTGATTAATTTGTTTGAAACTGATGAATTGATGATTGATTTCTCATATCCTTCATCAAATCATTTAATTTGGGTAGATAATTC
Organism: Combretum micranthum; assembly: GCA_024138025.1. NCBI lineage: Eukaryota > Viridiplantae > Streptophyta > Magnoliopsida > Myrtales > Combretaceae > Combretum > Combretum micranthum. The sequence goes on from JAMXBD010001201.1 coordinate 263,795, forward strand.
ATTCAATTTTTTATTCAATTCTTGTAATCCTCATTTAAGTGCAATTGAATGCTTTACAAATTGAACTTTTTCCAATTTTTTTAGCACGAATTTTGTGACTTTTGGGTTGTTTTTACACATGAATTGTGTATTGATCTTTCATATTCCATAACCACTTTGCAATTGCTTCATCAATGTTAAAAACTGATGCAAAGTAAGGTAAAAAGTCACTTTGAGAAAGATGAAAAGGCAAAAATGATAAAAAAGGCAAAAATTTTCCTTTGCTAGGGTTTGAACCTGTGTCCTTGAGCTTGAGTGTGTGTTTGGGTCAATGTATTTAACCAACAGGCCATTTGGCCTGTGCCTTGATCACTTGGCCAACTTCATCAATACTTAAGGCTTTTGAAAAATGAGTTTAATTAAATTTAAGCCTTAATTAATTGGGCAAAAATTGGGTGTCTACAAAGTTCTTATTAAAGAATTTTTCAACACTTAGTAAAAGAGATAAAAGAAGTCTTTTTCTTAGTGATCTTTGATAAAAAAAGTCTTAAATTTGTTGTTGCATTCAAAAAGTAGAAACAAGCATAAGCCTATACTCCTCTAACTCAAACAATCGAGTTATGAGTATCCAAACTTGAATGTTAGAGTGAGGAAGAGTTTGTAGGGGTCCTTTAAAACCTGGTCACCTGGGTGATGAGCCCAGGATGTACCGACTCAATGAGCTCACTATAACGATAAGGGAGGAAAGGCTAAAAAGCGAAAAGTGCTTTGAAAGAAAAATTAGAAAAAGAAAGAGCCGAAAAGAAACGGACTAAAACCCATCCAGAGATTCATCTCTGAAGGCTCTAAATATGCTTGAATGAAAAATGAAAAAATGAATGTTGAAGCAATTGAACGGAATAAGACTTATAATAAACAGAGAGAAAATCTAGGGAAAGAACTGATATCAAATGCTTTTATTCTGTGTTGGTAAGAGTATATGTCGGTTAGATGTCAGTGAAGTCTAAATGGGTATTTTTCCTTATTGGATTGGGTATTTACTTTTGAGTAGAATGACTTTGGTTAAATTTGTGGTTCAAGTTTGTTTTGTTTAGATTAACTACTGAATTTTCATTTTAGTACTCTAATTACAAGCCCTCAGTTTGGTTAGAGCAGTAGGTACTGAAATCACAAGTTATAAAAAGAAAGAAAGATGCTTGAATATGAATTTTGAAAGTAAGCACACTCCAACAAAATATTTCATCTTGGTTATATGGTTTTGCTTGAGGACAAGCAATGGTTTAAGTGTGGGGGAATTTGTTGAGATGAAAATTACTCTTAATTCTTGGGAATAAATTAGATTAATTTGTTATTAATTTTATAGAAATTATTTGGAATTGGTACTTATTTGTGTTTTATATGATTTTTAGGAATTTGAAGTAATTTAAGAAATAGTATAAGATTGGAGCAAATTAGAATCAAGAGGCAAAAGTCAGCAAAGTAGGCAGGCCAGGAGAAGAAGTAAGCCACCGGCCATGACCATTCTGGGCGAATTGGTTTAACATGAAAGGCCGGCAGTGTAAGTATGATGGCCGTTGGCCATCATCATTCTGGACATGTTGACAAACCAGAAACGCTGGCAGCGTATCTATTTAGGCCGCCGGCCATCCTGGGAATTTCACCAGCCTTCTTGTAACAGCTGGGTAAATGAAAAGCCATGAAGCATTTAGGCCTGTCAATTCATGATCTAAATGGATCCAGCCTTTGTCCCTACGAATTCCATAACTTCCAAACTTGTATTTATATATTATTTAGGGTTTCTTTCAGGAGGATTCATTCATTCCATATTTAGATACAATTTTGTAAGAAAACCCTAGAGAGAATTCTAAGGGTCATGAGTGGCTAAACTCCAAATCTAGCCAAAGGGATTATTGCAAATCAATTCAAGATGGATTGTGAGACCAAAGTGGTTTGATTTCATTGTTCTCTATTTTGAATATTTATATTTCATCAGATTTATTTGTGATTGTTTGTCTATTATTGATATAACTTTGGATCCGGTTGTATTAGATAACAAACAATAATCAATCAATTAGGACTCATATCCGTAATTGTATGAATCTCCTAATATAAAGTGATGAAACAACACGATAGTCGTAAATAGATGATTATTTGTTGTTGTTGATGAAATATAATCTATTCTAAATAATCCATGCTCTATGAGATTGTTGATTAGGGTTAGGTCTCTCTAACTTCTAATGCAATTGATAGATTAAACCTTAAGAGCGTGTTTAGGGTTGTCTATTCGATTAGGAATAATCAAAGATCTTATCTTGGTTATTTAATATATAAAAAGAGATTGATTTTCAGAGCTTGTTGAAAATTATAACTAACCTATTCAAAATAGGAATAATAATTATTGAGTCAAGGATCAATCCCGGGAATTGAATTGTAATAAGACCTAGGCTAGATAATCTTTTTAATATAGAAATTCTTATTAATTAGATATAGGTTTATTTTAATCGTGTGATTTCAAAAACCCCTTATTTTATTTTTCTTTTTCTCTTCTTAATCTCGATAGAAACTTGGGAATTTTACCAGTCCCTGTGGAGACGATCCTGCTCACTCTATTTACAAATATTTAAAGCAGGTTGATTATAAATTATTATTTTTGTTGGATTCGACACCTACCAACAAGCTTACTATAGAGATTTTCATAGAAGCCTATGCTAAAAAATTAAATACATATAGCTTCTCCCAAAAACTCCTAGCAGCTTAAACTCGTACCTAGTATACGAAGCTCCTTGGGGCCCACCAAAGGTAATCATACTGTAACAAGAAGCTATAAGGATATAAGTAAATCTAGCTTAGTGAGATAATTCCATCTACAAGTGTCACGCCCCAACGGGTACTCTAAACATGACAGTCCGCCACACTCAATATTAAAGCTTAAGTATGACAACCTTAGCCAATCCCAAAAGCTTTTATATTAAGTGTAAGGTGTACTTTCACAACTTTAGAGAACCATATATGGAATTATGAAGCTTAAGGAGATATAAAAACAAATTAAGAAAAGAGGATTCAAAATAAACATTTATTCATAGCAATGGTTTTACAAACTTTAGGGACATTTCCCAAGATCACTAGTCTATTACAAGACATTTTCTAATTCTAAACTTCATCTTAGAATTCTTTTTCTCTAAAAGAAATTACCTGCCCGCAGGGTCATCGTGGCCTTAACCATAAGTAGGGAAACTGTAAAAGATATCTATAGGGGTATAAGCTAATAGGCTTAGTGAGAATTATTTCCATAAATAACTTCTTGTAATCAGAGTTTCAAACAAGTTAATTAAGCAAACAAATGGGATGCAACATACACGTGGGCAAACAAGACATATAGTTTTCCGGGAACTATATGTTGAATGGATTTGCGCCCTCCATTCGAGGTTTGGTGATACATAACCTCAAATCAAGTAGTTTTAGTTAAAAAGTTTTAAGCTTGCGAGCACTCATCGCCAAGCATTCTGAATCTTCTTGAAATAACCTTGCTTTCGGATCTTCCATCAAGCATTTTCCTTAAGCCGCCAAGCAATCGCTTTCGGATCTTCCGCCAAGTGTTGCTTTCGACATGAGCTTACTATTGTAAACCCCGGGAATTTTTCACATTAGTACCCGGCTTTATAATAGATTGTATAAACTAGATAATAGATTTAGATTCTGATTGAAGTCTAATAATAGACTAATATTTAGATTTTGGATAAATGAAAGATTTAGTAACTGAATAAAGAAATTCCTTAACCCTAGTTAATACTGAAAACGAAATCTTGTATCTTGAATAAATAATTCAAGATATGATAAAAAATTTAGACCCGAAACTTGATATACAAATAGATTTAAATAGAAAGTATGGTTATAAGGATTAAATGATTGTTTTTTATCTCGATAATGATTCGAGATTAGAATAACAAGTAGTGATGAGTTTATATTTAGACTTAAACCCTAAATTCGAGATCCCTAGTTAAATTTAAAAGCTACAATTAAGAATTTATGTTCAGTAGCAAAACTACTGATATATATATAGTTTAATTTTTGTATTAAGTCCAATACTGCATAAATGATTATTTATGCTCCTAAACAGAAAACGATGATCCAAAAATGAACCGTTAAGATTTTAAATACACAACGAAAATATAAACTGATGAATAACTCAAAATCTAAACTCCAAATAAATAATCAGATCAAGCTATTGTTCTAAACCGAGTTTTCTTAAGCTATCGAGCCTGAAACAAAAATTGACCTAACAAGCTTAAGAAATCCAAATCGCGGGAGATAAAATTATACGAATAATTAACTACGTATATATATAACATAAATTTGTATTATTTGAAAATCTAAGTGTTTTGTATAACTTTATACACATATTTTTGTACGAAAACTTTCAAATATTAGCCGATATATACCCGTATAACTCGTACAATTAACTCAAAATTTAATTAAATAAATAAACTAATATATATATATGCTTTGGCTGCTGCATTTCGGTGGAAAAAGGGAGGAAGAAAGATGAGCCGAAATATGGCTCAATAATGCAAATCCAAGTCAACAAATCAATCTCAACAACCTCATATGAAGACAAATCACCTAGCGTTTAATGACATGAAAACAACAGCAAGAGACCTCAAATTGGAGAACAAATTCGGAGGAAAACGAGGGAGGAAACAGCTGCAGCTCACCTTCTTCTTCTTCTATATATAAACATTAGAAGCTCATTAAGAGAAAACAAACAAATGCCATAAATCCTCACATCTTCCAGTCCGAAAATACTCCCAAACAACAACCAAATCGAACTGAAAACAAAAACAAACAGAACATAAAACATAAACTCGGATCAAAGGAAAAACAAAGCCAAAAACCCTCAAAAACGAGCTCAAAGGTAAGTTGAGGTAACTCGAATTATTTTTGTCCAAATCTAAGCTTTGTATCTGACTTATAATCATCTTAGGAACTTAATAAACACAATCACAAGCTTCGGATTGCATCAAACAAGCTCCAACAAGGCAAAACTTCAAAACCCTGGCTTTAAGTTCCAAGAATCGAAATCTATATATTTATGTGTTTAAACGTGTTGAAAGTTGTTATATATCCTTATATATGATAATAAACACTTAGAAGTAGTTTAAGTATGATTCTAACGTGTAAAAATCAAAGAAAAAGAATTGAACCGAGGAGGACGAAGATGAACAGTGCAATACTGCCTCAAGGCCGGCAGTGTAAACGCTGTACGCCCGCAGCTTACATGGATAGGCAGGCGGCTTATAGGCGGCTTACACTCAAACAGAGGCTACGTAAAATAATTTTCACGTAAAACATGAACGTAAGCCAGCTACCTGGAGATCTACCGGTGGCGTAGGGCCGGCGTACTTGAAAGTTTGCAGCTTTCAACACCGGTGCACTCGATATGAATTTTTTTTCTTCAAAACGATTTACACCAGCTACTGGAGATTTAAGCCGGCGGCCTTGAGCCGGCTTACAGTTAAAATTTCTCCAACGAAAGTTTTTCTGACCTAAACCGAATTTATATATATATATATAATATCTACTAAGTATGTATATATATATGTTAAACAAATATGTATTAGATAGTGACTATAATACAAGTATTTAAGTCTATTTAGAATTATTATCCATTAACTTTTGAAACCCTAAAATTAAGAAAATATTTAGTATTAATTAAAGTTCGTATTAGTCTAATAATTGTTCTAAACAAATACAATAGATAAGAATGGAAATTGAAATAAGTTAATTTCTTGAGTTTTGTGACTCTAAAAATAACAAAACATTTATACAAGATAAAATAAGAGAAACACGACGATACTAAGCATAAATATCGAGTCTAGGACACTAATCACATATAGGACTTTAGTTAATTTTTATTAATGAATAATTTGTCTTAAATAGGTGACTTTGACTCATTACAGGATCTACTAGCAGATTACTACGACTGAGTCAGTATGAGCAGGTGAGTAATTCAGTCATATTGTACTGGTTGTGATTGTAAATAGTCAAATACGTAATGCAAGATAATCAAATATATGTTTGTTGAAAGTATGATATGATCTGATTGTATGATTGTTAAAATATCTTTATACAAGCGATAATGAAATGATCGGTGTTGTGCAGTAGTATAATGATGATTGTGTGTAATGTATGGTCACCTCGAAATTGATTAAGACTTTTGACTTAACAAAATAATGAACATGCATTGCACAATTGCATTATTGCATATATGGTTGTGACAGCCTGCTACGTATTAATATTTCGGATCTCTGTTTTTGCTTGGTTGATCCAAATGTGTGAGTCTTCCAAGGTTCTCTTTGGTCTGGCGGTCCTATGAGGAACTAAAAGGCACCGAAGAACGTCGCCCGTAGAATCGCTTTGAAATGATTAATACTTAGGGAGTTTCTAAGGATTGCAGGAGATGGTTAACAACTATATTCAAAGTGATAACATTAAAACGAGAAATTTGATTCTCCTGTGTACTTAGTCTCTCCTGGGCAGGTGGGTCATTAGATTTGGTTCTTCAACCCATTAAAAAGAGGGCGTAAATCTTTTTCCTGTTTGGATTCTAGATCATCCAAACTTGTATCTGTGCATATGGTTGAGTGCTTGCATTGCATATGATTTGTTAATGACTTGTGTGATGTATGGTATGTCTGGTTATTCACTGAGCTGTGGTTTCGCTCATACTCCTACAGTCTTTTCAGGTTCACTTTACGACCCTGGTTAGTTACATCCAGGAATATGGCTCCGGTAAGAGCTTTGAAGCTAGAAGTCTACAGATATATTTTAGTTGATGGTTATGTACTATTAGATTAGATTATTTAGTTGTATTTCAAAGGAACTATATGGTTTGTAATAGTTTGTAATGTTATTCACTAAATCATTTCTCTCATATATTTGTTATTTCTTATCAAGCAACTTAAAAGATCCTGTTGTTTTGAAAACCTGTCATTCTCTGAAGGTAATCTAGTGATTATTCAAGTGTAACTTGTTTATACTACTAGGGTACCCTCGGGGCGTGACAGAATTAAGTTGGTATCAGAGCATGGTTGCTAGAATAAGAAAGATAAATGTGAAAGAATTGCATTTAGAATGTAGTAAATTAGATTTAGTTAGCATCATTAGTAGTAGTTGGGTAGTCATGGGTAGAATTATACTGCACAACTAGGAATAAAGTATGTGTGATTATTATTAATCATGCAAATTTTATTGTGTGTGCAGACTAATCCTGCTACGTGTCACATTAGATGGGAGATCTTTAGTATGCAGGAGGAGGAGACTTTGACAGACTACAGGCGCAGACTACGAGTTCTGGTAGAGGACTTGTATCTGAGCGGGATTACTAAGACTTTGGATGAGATCCTCAGCACCTGGAAGCGAGGATTATTGCCTTTGTTTAAAGGCTGGTTATTCTTGATGGAGCGGGCTTTTCCAGATAATGGATCAGCTATAGAGACGCTCTACAGATTTGAGAGGCTGATAGTGCAGAAAGGAGGTGGTCTGGAGATTGATAACATAGCATTTATAGTCTCATCCAGATCAGAGAGACCAGAGCTCCCAGATTTTAGAGTCTGGGTAGATATTGGCAGAGGAGCAGTCTATGCTCATGATGTGAGGCAGGATCATGCCCGGGTCAGAGGTGATGCGGCCTATGATGATGATTTGATGCTTGCACGACTCAGCAGGTGCAGTCACTCTAGACGCATGTTGATGAGGAAACCGCCTATTATCCCTGAGATAGCAGGTGAGTTCCAGCGTCCTGCTGCTGTACAGGATCGAGTAGTACAGGAGACAGTTCAGACTACTGTCCACATGAGGAGTATCACCACAGAGCTGTTGGATGAGAGAGAGGTAAGAAAAGAAGGATTGAGGCAGAGAAGTATGTCTCAGATTATAATTATGCCAGATGGATTGGATCAGCAGGGAGGATGGATTGAGAGTGATATTCCATCTAGAGCTGAGGGTGAGAGAGGCCAGCACCCAGAGGCATTAGGGTGATGGACACGCCCTGACTCTAGCACCTCCAGGGACGAGGGTGTGATGATAGAGATTGATGATAAGTTCTGAGGGAGATGATGATTACCCGATTAGGCCCTCAGGAGAAGGGCAAGGGTCGTCTTCATCCCAGTCCCTGAGTTGATTGAGTATTATATGATGATGTGTATTATCTGTTATGATGACATTACAGGACGATATTAGTAGACTTTTGACTTATATATGTATCTTTTGATGACTATGATAGGAAGCTAAGTTAGGGTAGTGCAATTTTTGGATATGTACATAATGCACTAACCATGAAAAGCTTTGATGTATTTTGGTTATGTATATATATGTGTTGCATATATATATGAATGATCTTGATGACTTTTGATAAACGAGTTATGATCTGACTTAAGTAATATGTTTAATGTTAATAGAATGCCAAGGGAAGAAATAAAAGTAGAAATGCCAGAATTTCTGGGGATCCACCAATAGATGCTCCTGCAGCACCCCAAAACCGAATTGAGGATGTTTTACAAAGTCTTCAACAACAAAATGTTTTGATTTTGCAAGCTTTGCAAAATATGCAAGCCACAAATGTAGCACCACCTGTTGGGCACCAGCAATGACTCCACCAAATCCTAGAAGGAATGAAAGGCATACTCCACCGGTTCAATTTCAGGAAAATGGACCAGTGAATCCAAATGAGTCTGCTGCTGAGGTACAAGGACCCCCTCGATATGAACAGGAATTGCCACCACCACCACCTTTACGACCTCAGAGGAATTTGTTGCCGGAATTCATTAAGTGCAACAGATATTTTGAGGGAATACCGGGAAAGCCAGAAGAAGCTGAAGATTGGCTAGCTCAGATTGAGCGATCCCTTGATGTTTTCCAAGTGCCTGAAGCTTTGAAAGTATCCTATGGGACTTATTTATTAAGGTTAAGAGCAAGGATATGGTGGAATTCGAAACAAAGAAGTTTGTCCCAACCAATTACTTGGGAAGTATTCAGACGGGAATTTTTGAAGGAATATTTTCCAAGCAGTCTAAAAGCAAAATATAGCACTGACCTGATGAATTTGACCCAAGGAGCTAAGACCATTGATGAATATGAACATGAGTTTAATCGGTTGTTACAATTTGCTCCAGATGCTTATCGGGACAGTGATGAGCTTAAGAGACAGACTTTCATGGCTGGATTAGAACCTCATTTCCAAAGAAGACTTGCTGAATTTGAGATTGATAACTTTGCAGCTATGTTGGAAAAAGCTCGTATCATTGAACGTGCAAGGAAGTATGAACTTGAGAGGTATAAGAAGAAGGGAACTATGTTCGGGAAAAGAATGTATGATGGTTCTACGGCAAGTTCTGTGCCTAAGAAGGTTAAATTCTTCAAACCTTTCAATGTGAACAAAGGAGGAGTAATGGGGAAGAATAATGTTACTTGTTGGAAATGTAAAGGTTCTCATTACCCAAGGCATTGTCCACAATTACAGAACAAATGTTATTATTGTGGGGAAGTGGGCATATGATAAACGATTGTCCAAAAGAAAAACTGCAACTTGCTTCATATGCAATAAAGTTGGGCACATATCACCCAATTGTCCACAGAAAGCAATGCAGTAGCTGGATCTTCACAATCTAAAGGAGTGATTGGAGCCTCAGGATCGAAAAATGGGAATGCCAACAAAGCCAATGCGACGGCCAGAGTTTTTGCCATGTATGGAAGTCCTGTAGAGAATGTGGAGATAGAGGAAGGAGATGAAGAAAATATTTGGGAGGAAGTTGATCCTGAAGAATATGGACTCATTGCAGGTATGTAATATATATTTGTTTACTTAAAGTTATTAGACACAATCACAAGTAGATGAGCAATAGAAGTCTTTATAAGTTGAAAATAACATGAACTTAATAATTGATACTTAGGATCATTCAAGTAGGGGATCAGACTGCGTATGCTTTGTTTGACACGGGCAACGCATTCTTTCATAAATACTATTAGCAAGGCGTATAAGATACAATTGAACATGAATAAAGAATTGAGAGTTACTACGCCAACTGGAGATTTAGTGGTGACACGGGAATGATCAAGAGTTGTCCACTAAAGATTGGAGATCAAGAATCAATTGCTGATTTAATTCTGATAGAGATGCAAAATATGATATTATTTTGGGTATGGTTTGGTTAACTGCTGTAAAAGCAAAAGTTAATTGCCATCTCAAAATAGTATCTTTTGTCAATAATCAAGGAGAAAGAAAGAGTATAAAGGTGAGATACTCAAGAGTCGAAATAGGATAACAGCAATTGAAGTGGAAAATGAAGAAGATATGGAGATGAACGGTTGTATTCTTGGAGCAACTGAAGGTGAATCCAAGAATTGGATATTCATACCATTCGAACGTATGTGTGAATACTCAGATGTATTTCCAGACGAATTACCGGATTACCCCCACACAGAGAAGTGGAATTCTCAATTGATTTGATACCTGGAACCGAACCAGTATCAAAAGCTCCGTATCGATGGCACCTGTGGAATTGAAAGAATTAAAGGTGCAGTTACAAGAATTGTTGGATAAAGGATTTATCAGACCTAGTGTTTCACCTTGGGGAGCACCAGTGCTTTTGTGAAAAAAAAGATGGATCAATGAGACTCTGTATTGATTATAGGGAATTAACAGGGTAACTATCAAGAACAAATATCCTTTACCCAGATTGATGACCTTTTTGATCAATTGAGAGGAGCAAAGGTATTTTCCCGAATTGATTTAAAGTCAGGATATCATCAAATCCGAATCAAAGCAGAAGATGTACCAAAGACTGCATTCCGAACTAGGTATGGTCATTATGAATTTTTGGTCATGCCATTTGGATTAACCAATGCACCAGCAGTTTTTATGGATCTGATGAATCGTATCTTTAGACCTTTGCTGGATATCTGTGTGATTGTTTTCATAGATGATATACTTGTATATTCGTCTAATGAAGAACAACATGATGAGAATTTGAGAAGTGTGTTACAGATATTGAGAGACAATAAGCTGTATGCCAAATTGTCTAAGTGTGAATTTTGGCTTAACAGTATATCATTTCTTGGACATATTGTTTCTGGAGAAGGAATATCAGTTGATCCTGCAAAAGTTAAAGCTATTGTGGAATGGAAAAGACCTGAAACTGTTACTGAAGTTAGGAGTTTCTTGGGATTGGCAGGATATTATCGGAAATTTGTGAAGGATTTCTCAAAGATTGCACGACCTTTGACTCAATTGACTCGAAAGAATGAGAAATTCGAGTGGAATGATCAACGTGAACAAAGTTTCCAAGAGTTGAAGAAAAGGTTAATATCAGCACCAATCTTGGTCTTGCCCAATGACAAGGATTTATATACTGTCTATAGTGATGCATCTAGAAATGGATTGGGATGTGTGTTAATGCAAAATGGAAAAGTAATAGCATATGCTTCTAGACAATTGAAACCACATGAGATGAATTACCCCACTCATGATCTAGAATTAGCTGCTATTGTTTTTGCACTCAAGATTTGGCGTCACTATTTGTATGGGCAGAAATGTGAAATATATACGGATCACAAGAGTCTGAAGTATATATTTACACAAAAAGAGTTGAATATGAGACAAAGGCGATGGTTGGAATTAATTAAAGATTATGATCTTACCATTAATTACCATCCGGGTAAAGTGAATGCTGTGGCGGATGCATTGAGCCGGAAAAGTTATGGAGAAGTGGCTTCAATACTAACGGAACAAAAAGAACTTATCAAGAATTTGAGAGATTAAACTTGGAATTTCAATACAAGGTTTGGAAGCTGAGTTAGGAAATCTAATTTTGGAACCTACTTTGCTTCAAGAATTAAAGAAGCCCAGAAAGAAGATGTTGAAATTCAAGAGATTAAACAGGGAATATCCCAAGGAAAGTACAAGATTTTCATGTGGATGGAAAGAGATTAGAATGAATAAAAGATTGTGTGTGCCACATGATGAAATTGAGGAAGGAATTAATGCATGAAGCACATTATTCTGGATATTCTATACACCCAGGAGAAACAAAGACATACAAGAGCTGAAAAGTGCGTATTGGTGGAATGGAATGAAAAAGGATATTGCAGAATTTGTTGCTAAATGTGATGTATGTCAAAGGATCAAAGCTGAACATCAAAAACCAGGAGGATTGTTGAAACCATTGCCAATACCTGAATGGAAGGGATCAAATTTCTATGGATTTTGTATGCTCATTACCTAAACAAATGCAGGTCATGATGCTGTTTGGGTTATTGTGGATAGACTTACAAAATCAGCTCATTTCTTGCCAATTAACATGACATATCCATTGGAGAAATTGGCACGAATATATTTGAAAGAGATTGTGAGATTGCATGGTGTACCTGCTGGTATAGTATCAGATAGAGATCCACGGTTTGTATCCAGATTTTGGCAAGGATTACAAAAAGCTTTGGGAACCCGGTTGAATTTCAGTACAGCTTATCATCCTCAAACTGATGGACAAACTGAAAGGACTATTCAGACACTGGAGGATATGTTGAGAGCATGTATTATGGAATTCAAAGGAAATTGGGACCAACATTTACCATTAGTGGAATTTGCATACAATAACAGCTACCATTCAAGCATAGGAATGCCACCTTATGAAGCTTTATATGGTAGGAAGTGTCGGTCACCATTGTTCTGGGATAACTTGGAGAAAGTATTAGTTGGACCTGAATTAGTTCAAGAAACTATTGAAAAGATTTCAGTGATAAAGCAAAGAATGAAAGTAGCACAAGATAGACAAAAGAGCTGGGCGGACTTGAAAAGAAGAGAATTGGAATTTAATGAAGGAGAACATGTATACTTAAAGATAAGTCCAATCAAGAGTCTTCATGTCACGCCCCGAGGGGTACCCTAAACGTGGCAGTCCGCCGTACACAATACTAAAGCCTAGGAATGACTACCATAGTCATGCAAAGGCTTCCATATTATGTACAAGGCATACATCACAACCAAGGGGACGCATCGGAGTAGCGCAATTTACATTGATAATAAATAAGTAGCAAGGCAAAGAGAATACTTAATATAAAACATAAGCATATCACATTTCAATTCTTAAGGGCATATTCTTCTACTATCTTCAAATAAGTATACATCCCTAATCATATAGGTTATCCCATATAAAGAACCTTACAAAATTTCTTCATCGTATGATTCCATATCCTTAATCATCCGTCCATGACTTCCTTAATGTCGTGATCCTCAAATTTAATCCACGAATATACCTGTTTCAATCAAATCTATAGGGGTATAAGCTACAACTTAGCTTAGTGAGATATTCCTTTTCATTCGCACCACATTTTCAAACAAGTTTATTTATTTAATCACACATATGCTATGCATACAATGCAACAATCACATGATTACGCGAATATATATAGTCATCCGGAAACCATATATAGAACGGATTTACCCCTCCGTATCAAAGGTTAGGGAATCGGGGTTGAAAGTCCTCGACCTTCTACTGCTAGTCCCTAGGTCCTCACCCACAGCGTTCGGTTAGCTCGGCTCCGAACCTAGAGTCGCTTTCCCCGAGCGATTTGGATTCTCCAAGAAAGAACATGGCCCGTGGCACCGCACGATCACAGCCAATCCAATTCTACGCGTAGGAGTAGCAGCCTTTCGAAATAGATGTGACTCGATGGATGCTATGCGTGAACGTTTTATTGTTCTTAGGTCAAACCTTATTAAGGTTTATTAGGGCGATCAATCAATTTAGCAACAGTAAACAGTCATACAAGTAAGTAAACAAAATTATTTAAACAAGCAGATCGAAGTTGCGATATTCTTAATTCTCAATTCACGCATAAACATAGAATCATATATATAATCCCGAATTCCCCGAATATATATCCATTTTTATCTTTTCCTAATATACTAATGCTACTACTTTACAAGCACAAGCAAAGCAACGAATTTAGGAGGAATAACTCACTCGTCCATTTCGCTATCTTCTTAGTCGTAGTAATCATCGGTATCCTTCGTCACCTAGACAAAAGAAATACCCGGGATAAGTCTTCCATGAATTTCTATTCTTGGAGATTCTAAACTTTACTTAAAATCATGGTAAAATCGTATAAGAAGAAATTCCAACTTAAAATGGCCATAACTTGCTCATTTTAACTCGGAATTTCACATATGATATACCGTTTTCTACCTATTTGAAAATTTCTATCCATTTCTAAACTTATCTTGGTCATAAAAGGTCATTTGGGTTCCGAAAACGTCAGGTACAGATTTAAAACGAATTTTCTAAACTTTTGCAAAAATCCATTTTCTAGCTCAACTTCATCTTAAAGAAAATCTTTTGTAACAATATAAATATATATTTGATAAACACTTTTGAATATATAGGTATGCTCACTTTATATGCAAAAATCCCAATGGTAGTGTCTCAACAATTTATTTCATAAAACAATTCATTTGAACTTTAACTTTGAAATTTCCTTTTCAAGTATTTAAAGAAACTTTATATTTTTACTAGGTTGTTATAAATGAGTATATTCTTATTTTATTTTCTTTATTTCCTTATCCAAAACAAGTAAATTTTCCTTTTAACCTTAGTTTTTCTTAAATTTCGCTTCTAGTGATAAAAGATCTATTTTTATCAAAAAGTATATTAGGTTGTTCAAAACCCTTTTTTTTTTTTATAATTTTGTATTTATGATGGTTTTAGAAAATGAATTTTGTCTTCTTATATTCATTTCTAAAATATAAGCTTTTGCTTTCCAAAACTTGTTCTTTCATTTCTTTTGAAAAGAATCATCTTTATAAAATCCATCATTATAAATCTTACCTCATTTATATTCCTTTGAAAATTAGTTCTTTCTTTTAGAAATTTGAAAATCATTATTTTTCCTAAGTGGGTTCATAGCTTGATGAGTTGATTTTTGTCTTAACTTTGAAAACTAGTTTGTTCCTTAGTTTAGAAAAGAATTTAAGTCTTAAACTTTCGATATTAACGATTTATTTTTCTAAAAACTTAGATTACCATAAAATACAAGGAAAATATTTATTTATGTTTTCTTGGTAAAACTATCTTCGTTATTTAAGAAAACTTGAGAAAACTTGTATTATTCTATTTCTAGGTTGTTGATAATAACTTCATGTTTTTGTGGTAAATCATATAATTGGAAACTTAGCTTTGAGTTCATTTAGTAAAACAAGATTCTATTTTTAGACTAGTTGAGACATTAACATTATGCATATGCAAGTATCATGAGCATATAAAATAATAAGAACATAAGAAAATACTAAAAATAATTATGAGCAAGAAATAAAATATCAAGTATTGGGAACCTTAGCTTCATCAAGGTATCCCGGTCAAGTATTGGAGCCTTAGCTTTATCAAGACGTCCCGGGACTAAGAATGGACTAGTCCCTAAAGATTTAAAGAGAATAAATAAAAGATTATTTTGACTTGATATGGACAAGTCTAAGATTAGAAAGACTAGTCTTAATAATTGCATAAAATAAATTGCATAACTTGAAAATAAATAAATAACAAATGAGCTTATATGCTCTAAATAAATATAATATACATATGTATATTTATATATAAGCAAGATCAAAATATAAACAAGTAATAAATGACAAAGTATATATATATAATATATGAAAGTAGTTCCATGAACAAGAACCAAACATGATCTTAATGTGGTTTTCTTTAGTTTTTCAACCTAAGAAACAACATCAAAACCATATAAGGTTACTTGACATAAAAAGAATAGAGTATGAGTTCTTCATTACCTAAATGGGTAAGAAGAAAAGAAAGATTGCTTGAAGGCTTTTGGTAGTGGTAAGTAGTGATGCTTTGAAAAGAAACTTTCTTTAGTAATGGAAGAAGAGTGTTTTCTCTTTACAAGAAGAGAGTTCTTGTAAGATTATAGAGAGGAGTGTTTTGGAGAGAATTTTGCATAAATTCTCTACTTGAGAAAGGTGTGAAGAAATGAGAAGGGGAGAGGTGATATTTATAGGAAAAGAGGAGAGGAATTAAGAGTGATTTAAATAATTGAAAAAGAAAATAAAAAGAGAGGGAAGAGAGAGAGTGATTGGATGGCAACATGAAGGGGGAGAGAGAAAAGTACAATTATGATTAATTTTTGTGTAAGAGAAGTGATATTTTGTAAGAAAGGTATGAGTAGATTTTTATGGGAAAAAAAATGTGAATAGTGTGAATTGTGTCATTTGTAAGAGTGATTAGATATAAAGTAGAGAGAGTGAATAGTAGAAAAGTACTATGAATAGTAGACTAGACAATTAAAGTACCGGTAGTAATAAAAATACGCGTATTAATGCGATATCTGTAATTTTTAACTACCGAAAAATTCTAAAACTGATATTTTTGGAATCCTTGTATTTTTACGAGTCTATTGGTATAAACGGAATATTTTTAATATTCCGAGCTCCGGGACACGCTTTTCGAGAACCGATCCGTTTGGGTCGGAAGGCCACTTGAAATTCGCGAATCTGATATTTTTATGTTACCCTATATTATTACGAACTATTCTAAGTCATTAACTTAATTTCGTTTTCTAGGGTTTGAGAACGCGGGATTGCCAGATCTTAAACACTAGGGTTCGTTATAGGCTTGTTGACTTTTAAGGTTCCGTTTTGATTTCCGTTTTCGTCGAGATATTCGTAAGATCGTATAATTTTTCGAGTCTTGATCGTTTTAGAATTTTAGCTCGAAATTTTTATTTTATTTTATTTGTGATTATTTAATAGTTTTTAGTTCTTGGAATCGTTTAACCGAGTTTAGGGTTATGAGTTGACTCAGTTTGACTTTTGGTGAGAATTTGAAATTTGTGATTTCTGAAATTTATCGAAGGTTTTAAGATTTTGCTGTTGATCGTTATTTGGATATATTGTCTTGATTTGCGTGTTAGAAAATGGTTAGGTAATTTAATTGATGTACGGACGTTGATTAAACCGGTAGTTAGAATTTATATTTCATTTCAAGGGTTCCTGTTTTCTCAAGATTGAGAAAACTCGTTTTTGTTCTCATTTAGAATTAAGTTTTAACTTGGTTCGAGTTTTAGGGTTTCGTTTCCGGTATTTGACTCGGTCTAGAATTAAGTTTTAATCTCAAGTTGATTTTTCGGGTTTTTGATATTTATACTTCTAGAATTATTTTTAAGGATTATGAAAATTTTTGGGGGTTTACACTTCATAGTAGACAAACAAAAGGCAAGTTGAGTCCTAGATATATTGGACCATTTGAGATATTAGAACGAGTTGGGAATCTAGCATATCGTCTTGCATTGCCACCAAATTTGTCTGGTATACATAATTTTTCCATGTATCGGTTCTAAGAAAGTATGTACCGGATCCATATAAGATAGTGGAATTAGAGCCAATTGATTTGAAGGAGAATTTAACTTATGAAAAGCATCCAGTTAAGATATTGAATCGGAAAGTGCAAGTTCTTAGGAATAAAGAAATCCACTATGTCAAGGTATTATGGGATCTACAAACAGAAGAGAATACATGGGAATTAGAAGAGGAGATCAAGAAAAGCTATCCTCATTTGTTTGAGAACTCAGGTACGCATTCAAGCTTTGAGGACAAAGCTTATTTTAAGGGGGGGAGAATGTAAACCCCGGGAATTTTTCACATTAGTTCTCGACTTTATAATAGATTGTATAAACTAGATAATAGATTTAGATTCTGATTGAAGTCTAATAATAGACTAATATTTAGATTTTGGATAAATGAAAGATTTAGTAACTGAATAAAGAAATTCCTTAACCCTAGTTAATACCGAAAGCGAAATCTTGTATCTTGAATAAATAATTCAAGATATGATCAAAAATTTAGACCCGAAACCTGATATACAAATAGATTTAAATAGAAAGTATGATTATAAGGATTAAATGATTGTTTTTTATCTCGATAATGATTCGAGATTAGAATAACGAGTAGTGATGAGTTTATATTTAGACTTAAACTCTAAATTCGAGATCCCTAGTTAAATTTAAAAGCTACTATTAAGAATTTATGTTCAGTAGCAAAACTACTGATATATATATAGTTTAATTTTTGTATTAAGTCCAATACTGCATAAATGATTATTTATGCTCCTAAACAGAAAATGATGATCCAAAAATGAACCGTTAAGATTTTAAATACACAACAAAAATATAAACTGATGAATAACTCAAAATCTAAACTCCAAATAAATAATCAGATCAAGCTATTGTTCTAAACCGAGTTTTCTTAAGCTGTCAGAGCCTGAAACAAAAATTGACCTAACAAGCTTAAGAAATCCAAATCGCGGGAGATAAAATTATACGAATAATTAACTACGTATATATATAACATAAATTTGTATTATTTGAAAATCTAAGTGTTTTGTATAACTTTATACACATATTTTTGTACGAAAACTTCCAAATATTAGCCGATATATACCCGTATAACTCGTACAATTAACTCAAAATTTAATTAAATAAATAAACTATATATATATATATATATATGCTTTGGCTGCTGCATTTCGGTGGAAAAAGGGAGGAAGAAAGATGAGCCGAAATATGGCTCAATAATGCAAATCCAAGTCAACAAATCAATCTCAACAACCTATCATATGAAGACAAATCAACTTAGCATTTAATGACATGAAAACAACAGCAAGAGACCTCAAATTGGAGAACAAATTCGGAGGAAAACGAGGGAGGAAACAGCTGCAGCTCACCTTCTTCTTCTTCTTCTATATATAAACATTAGAAGCTCAATAAGAGAAAACAAACAAATGCCATAAATCCTCACATCTTCCAGTCCGAAAATACTCCCAAACAACAACCAAATCGAACTGAAAACAAAGAACAAACAGATCATAAAACATAAACTCGGATCAAAGGAAAAACAAAGCCAAAAACCCTAAAAAACGAGCTCAAAGGTAAGTTGAGGTAACTCGAGTTATTTTTGTCCAAATCTAAGCTTTGTATCTGACTTATAATCATCTTAGGAACTTAATAAACACAATCACAAGCTTCGGATTGCATCAAACAAGCTCCAACAAGGCAAAACTTCAAAACCCTGGCTTTAAGTTCCAAGAATCGAAATCTATATATTTATGTGTTTAAACGTGTTGAAAGTTGTTATATATCCTTATATATGATATATAAACACTTAGAAGTAGTTTAAGTATGATTCTAACGTGTAAAAATCAAAGAAAAAGAATTGAACCGAGGAGGAAGAAGATGAACAGTGCAATACTGCCTCAAGGCCGGCAGTGTAAACGCTGTACGCCCGCAGCTTACATGGATAGGCAGGTGGCTTATAGCGGCTTACACTCAAACAGAGGCTACGTAAGATAATTTTCACGTAAAACATGAACGTAAGCCAGCTACCTGGAGATCTACGCCGGTGGCGTAGGGCCGGCGTACTTTGAAAGTTTGCAGCTTTCAACACCGGTGCACTCGATATGAATTTTTTTTCTTCAAAACGATTTACACCAGCTACTGGAGATTTAAGCCGGCGGCCTTGAGCCGGCTTACAGTTAAAATTTCTCCAACGAAAGTTTTTTGACCTAAACCGAATTTATATATATATATAATATCTACTAAGTATGTATATATATATGTTAAACAAATATGTATTAGATAGTGACTATAATACAAGTATTTAAGTCTATTTAGAATTATTATCCATTAACTTTTGAAACCCTAAAATTAAAAAAAATATTTAGTATTAATTAAAGTTCGTATTAGTCTAATAATTGTTCTAAACAAATACAATATATAAGAATGGAAATTGAAATAAGTTAATTTCTTGAGTTTTGTGACCTCTAAAAATAACAAAACATTTATACAGGATAAAATAAGAGAAACACGACGATACTAAGCATAAATATCGAGTCTAGGACACTAATCACATATAGGACTTTAGTTAATTTGTATTAATGAATACTTTGTCTTAAATAGGTGACTTTGACTCATTAGAGGATCTGCCAGCGGATTACTACGACTGAGTCAGTATGAGCAGGTGAGTAATTCAGTCATATTGTACTAGTTGTGATTGTAAATAGTCAAATACGTAATGCAAGATAATCAAATGAATGTTTGTTGAAAGTATGATATGATCTGATTGTATGATTGTTAAAATATCTTTATACAAGCGATAATGCAATGATTGGTGTTGTGCAGTAGTATAATGATGATTGTGTGTAATGTATGGTCACCTTGAAATTGATTAAGACTTTTTGACTTAACAAAATAATATGAACATGCATTGCACATATTGCATTATTGCATATATGGTTGTGACAGCCTGCTACGTATTAATATTTCGGATATCTGTTTTTGCTTGGTTGATATAATGTGTGAGTCTTCCAAGGTTCTCTTTGGTCTGGCGGTCCTATGAGGAACTAAAAGGCACCGAAGAACGTCGCCCGTAGAATCGCTTTGAAATGATTAATACTTAGGGAGTTTCTAAGGAAGTTGCAGGAGATGATCAGATTAACCAACTATATTAAAAGTGATAACTTAAAATGAGAAATTTCTGATGCTCCTGTGTACTTAGTCTCTCTTGGGTAGTGGGTCATTAAGATTTGGTTCTCAACCATTAAAAAGAGGGCGTAAATCTTTTTCCTGTTTGGATTCTAGATCATCCAAACTTGTACCTGTGCATATGGTTGAGTGCTTGCATTGCATATGATTTGTTAATGACTTGTGTGATGTATGGTATGTCTGGTTATTCACTGAGCTGTGGATTCACTTATACTCCTACAGTCTTTTCAGGTTTACTATACGACCATGGTTAGTTACATCTAGGAATATGGCTCCGGTAAGAGCTTTGAAGCTAGAAGTTTACAAATATATTTTAGTTGAATGGTTATGTAATATTAGATTAGATTATTTAGTTGTGTTTTTCAAAGGAACTATATGGTTTGTAATAGTTTGTACTGTTTATTCACTAAGTCATTTCTCTCATATATTTGTTATTTCTTATCAAGCAACTAAAAAGATCCTATTGTTTTGAAAACCTGTCATTCTCTGAAGGTAATCTAGTGATGGTATTCAAATGTAACTTGTTTACTACTACTAGGGTATCCTCGGGGCATGACAACTATTTTTCTCATCCAAGGATAATAACCCAAAATGCAATGTGACTCACTTCGTGGTATGCATGAATCCATTTATTTGTAATACCATAACATTATTATTATCAAGTTTAAGGTGATCAAGGCATTTCATACAAAGCAAGTGTTATACTACAAACAAGCAATTTAAATCAATTCCGGCTTCGATATTCTTAGGATTCTTTCAAATAGTTATTTTCCACACATAACCATTTGTCTTTTCTTAGCTTTTAGTGCAACTAATTTACAAGCACAATAAGTATAGCATTTAAAGGAAATAACCTCACGATGCCATGTCAACTATTCCTCTAAGCGGATGAGTCATTCGCACACTCCACTTAATCGTAATAATCTTCGGGGTAAAGAATCCTTTCTCGAGGTCACCTAGCCAAAGAAAATATCCACAATGAGTATTTCTTGATGATTTTCTTGAATTTTGACAAAACAATGTCAAAAGAACATTAAGTTCGTATAAGGGAATGTTCAAACTTAAAATGGTCATAATTTTGTCATTTTAACTCGGAATCGAGCATATAATATACCGATTTCTACCTACTCGAAAAGATCTACTCATTCCCAAAATTATTTTCATCAAACAAAGCCATATAGTCTTTGAAACAGTGGCGAAAAAATTCACCACAGATTTTCCAACACAAAACAACTTTGGTTCAAGAAATCAAAATTTGTTTGACAAATACTTAGTTATCTATATAGTTGAAAAATTCTCTTTTTATGACTACTTAGCTCATATTCATTCATGCTCAAGTGTTTTGTTGTCCATTTATTTTATTTAAGTAAAACCATGTCGGTTTTGGAGTCGTTTTAGGAAAATATAGTTTACAAGAATTCATGTTTGTAAACTCCTTGAAATGACTATTTTGTTTCTTTTTATTTTACAAAAAGTTTTATGTGGGCTTATGTATATATATCCAAGTAACTTTTTGAAAATAAATTTTTCTTCTTTCTAAGTTTTCTATACTAATACTATTTTAGAGTTTTTAGAAAATACACTATTATCCCTATTCATTTTTCTTGTATAAATTTCTTTGTCTATTTATTTGCAAAAATCTTTATATTGAACAATTCTCATCTTTTTATGTTTTCCATAAAAAATCATCCATGCATAAAAATTTGTTTGCTTTTATAAAAACAATGTGGAACAATATGTGACTTAAGAACTTTTTATAGTAAAAGTAGTTTCCAAAATTATAGTGAGTTCTTTTTGTAACTTGAAAAAGAGATGACTTTATTTTTGTTTTTAAACCATATATCAAAATCTCTTTTTGTCAATTATTTCTAGAACTTGAAATTTTGGACAACAATTTAAATGAACATGAACTATGAGAAAATAATAACAAGTAAAATAACATAAGTAATTAAGTCAAGTATTGGAGTCTTAGCTTTTTCAAGGCTCCCGGGACTAAGATGTAGACTAGTCCTAAAATAAAATAAAATGAAGGAAAGAAAACTTGTTTTGACTTGATGAGGACAAGTCTAAGACTAGAGACTAGTCTTAATTTAACAAGGAATAAATAAATAAATTGCAATGGAATAAATAAATAAATTACTTTGCATGAAATAAATAAATTGCAAGTGAGCTTATATGCTCTAAAGAATATGTAAATATATATATAGATAATAATACTTAGGTATATTAACAATAATATGAACAAAAATAATAACATAAACATAAATAGATTTTTATGAACAAGAACAATACATGAACATATTGTAGCTTCCATAACTTGTAGTCTTTGGAAACTCACACTATGGTCATGTAAAGTTACATGACATGAAGAAGAAGAAAATAAAAGAAGGTAGTTACCTAAAGAAGGTTTTGGTAGTAGTATGTGGTTATGGGTTTTTGTTGTAGGTAGAAGTTGTTTTGGGGTTATTTTGAGAGAGTTTTGGATGGTATTTTGAGAGAGTTTTGAGAGGAGAAATTGAGAGAGTTTTGGTAAGAAATTTGTGAGTAGTGAATGTGTGAAAGAAGTGAAAGAGTAGGGAGGTATTTATAGGAAAATATGGAAGGATTTTTGTGTGATTAAAATAAATAAAAATTGAAACAAAATTGAGGAGATAGAGAGAGGGGGGGCGCTGGCCATATTGATGAGGGGGGAGAGTGATTTTATTTTTTTGATTTTTGTTAAATAAAAAATGTAATCTGTAAGGTAGATGTGAAATAAAGTTATGGAAAAGGTAAAAAGTAAGAGTTATAGGTTATGGAGTGTGTAAGAGTAGGTGTAAGAAAAAGTAGAGATAAAAGAATAGTGTAGAATAGTAATAAATAGTGTAATGTAAGATAGATATGACTAATAAAGTACCGGTAATAAGAAAATATGCGTATAAATGCGATATCTGTTATTTTTACTTACCGAAAAATTACGAAACTGATATTTTTGGAAAACTTATATTTTTACGAGTCTAACAGTGTATTCGGAATATTTTTTCTATTTCGAGCTCCCGGACACGCTTTTCGAGAACTATGTCCGATTGGGTTTAAAGGACACCCGAAATCCGCAAAACTGATGTTTTTATATAACCTATAGTTATTACGAACTATTCTAGCTAATTATTCAAACTTCGTTTTCCAGGGCTAAAGAAAATGGCAATGCCGGACTTAATCGGTTACGATAAACTAGGATTTTGTTGACCTTTAGGGTTCCGTTTGACTTCCGGTTTAGGGTTTTATGCTAAACCGATTCCAAAAATTTGGGGGTTTACAACAAGACATTTCCATAATTCAAACAAGTATTTAAACAATCATATGAGAATGCACCAAACATATAAGCAAACAAAATACACATGATTAACCGGAAATTAAGTGTAGTATGGATTTTATGCCCTCTGTGTTGAGGGTTGGGAGGTTACAGGCCCATACGACCATCAAAATTTGCAGATTTATCGGCTCTGCTCGCCCTATAGACTTCTTGGCTCCTACTAGCCCATGTAGACTTTCCGGCTCCTATTAGCTACCACTACCATTTCCTCGTTTCTCCACATGAAGAATAGTAGTGAAATAAATGTGACTCACAAGTATGATATGCATGAATTAATTTCAATATATATATTTAACCAAATAATGTTGAGTTCAAGTTAAAGGCGATCAACACAATTTTCATAATATCAATACAAGAATCACAATTTATTTATCAAACCTTCTTTCGATATTCTTAACTTGTATTCAACCAATCATAATTCCAAGTCACACAACAATTATTCATTTGTCTTTTTCTTAATTACTAGTGCTACTACTTACAAGCACAAAACAAGGAAATGTAACTTAGTAAAGGATTAACTCACTCCATGTCGGTAGATCCTAATCGAAGTAATCTTTCAGGAAGGTGATCTCGGGTCCTTCTCCATCTAAACAAGATGAAATACCCAAATGAGTCTTTCATGAAATTTCTATTCTTGAAGATTCTAAATCTTTCTCAAAATCGTGGTAAAATCGTATAAGAGGAAATTCCAACTTAAAATGGCCATAACTTGCTTATTTTAACTTGGAATTTCGCATATAATATACTATTTTCTACCTACTCGAAAAGGTCTATCTATTTCTAAACTTATTTTCATCAAACTAAGTCGTTTGGGCTCCAAAAAAGTGGCGGACGGATTCACCACGAATTTTTATAAACTTGTTTTCTTTCTTTTATCCAAAGCTCATTTTGAAGAGATAGGTAATATAATAGCTTGTAAAACTTTTGCAATGTATAAACATATGTTAAGTGACTCATATTGAATGTATGAAGTTAATGAAGTTGTCTCAAACTATGAAAAGTAAAGTCTTTTAAATATTTTCAGAAAGTGAGAACTTTTGAAATATTCCTTTCTATTTTGCTTTTGAAAATATCTTAAGTTATTTCAAATGAGTATTTTCTTCTCCTAGGTTTAATTTCCGTAATCTCTTTAAATTTCTAAGGAATGATTTTATTTTCTAAACTTAGCTTCCAACTTTTCTTTTGAAAGTAATAACAATTCTATGTTTAGAGAAATAATTCTTTGTTTCTTTGAGATCATTCCATTTTGATGAAAAGAATTTCTAATACTTGATAAAAAGTGAAGTTTTAGTAAAACTTTTGTTTATTTCGAAAATTTCTTTTCTATGTATGTTTATGAGCTCCTCTAGATTTCTTAGAAAAGTTTGTTTAAGAAAATTACTTCTTATTTCTAGAAAAGAATCTTTATTTTCAAGAAAACATTTCCTCATTTATTTTGTTGAGACAAAAATCATTATGCTCATGCATGAATATAAATCATAAGGTTATGGGAATATAAAGAAAGATAATAACTTGAAAGAATAAGTTAATAATAAATCAAGTATTGGAACCTTAGCTTCATTAAGGTATCCCAAGACTAAGAAAGACTAGTCCCAAAAAGAAAAAGAAAATGTTGACTTGATGAGGAGAAGTCTAAGACCAGAAAGACTAGTCTTAAAAACAATATGAAAGTAAATAAATTGCAAGGAAGTAAATAAATTGCATGGAAAGTAAATAAATTGCAAAACAAATGAGCTTATATGCTCTAAATGATATATATAGCTACATAGATATATTAGATAGTTATAAATATTAAAGCAACATAAAGGAATTAGATCATGAACGAAAACAAAGTATGAACCTATTGTTGCTTCCTTTAACCTTCATGGTTTAGAAAACACATACTAAGCTCATACTAAGTAGATGAACATAAAGAAGACTTCAAGAAAAATTACCTAAAAGAAC
The DNA here is from genome assembly GCA_024138025.1 of Combretum micranthum. Taxonomy (NCBI): domain Eukaryota; kingdom Viridiplantae; phylum Streptophyta; class Magnoliopsida; order Myrtales; family Combretaceae; genus Combretum; species Combretum micranthum. Next base: position 289,665 of record JAMXBD010001201.1, read on the forward strand.
TAAACTATAGAGAACTTCTTGGAAGGAAATTCTTGGAGAGTTTTTGAGATAGTAACTTTAGTAGAAGAAAGGTGTGAAAAAAGTGGAAGTAAGAGGGGGTATTTATAGGAAAATATGAAAGATAATTTATGTTAATTAAATAAATTGAAAATAAAACAAATTGGGAAGAGAGAGAGGAAGGGCCTACGCACATTATAGTGTAGAGGGAAGAGAAATTTATTTGTTTGTATTTTTGTTAATTAAAAGTAAGATATAAAAGATGTGAAGTTGTATTGGAAATAAAAATGTGTAAGAAATAGAGGTATGGGTTGTAAAAGTAGGTTGTAAGAAAAAATAGAGATAGATAAATAGTGTAGAATAGTAGTAAATAGTATAATGTAAAGTAGATATGACAATTTAAGTACCAATAGTAAGAAAATACGCGTATAAATGTGATATCTGATATTTTTAGCTACCGAAAATTTATGAAATTGATATTTTTGAAAATCTTATATTTTTATGAGTCTAACGGTATATTCGGAATATTTTTATTATTTCGAGCTCCGGGACACGTTTTTCAAGAACTGTGTCCAATTGGGTTCAAGACGAGTCGCGGTTTTACTAAATTGATCTTTTTAAGCTTCCTTAGATAATTACGAACTATTCTACTCACTAAACTCTTTCTTACTTTCCTAGGGTTTCTTTAATAGGGATGCCAGACTTAAGCGATTACGGTAGACTAGGGTTTTGTTGACTTTAGAAATCCGATTGACTTGTAATTAGGGTTTAAGCTTTAATTGTTCACAAAACTTCGGGGGTTTACAGATTGTGTCACGCCCCGGAGGGTACCTTAAACGTGGCAGTCCGTCGTATATAATATTAAATCTAATGAATGACAATCTTAGTCATGTAGGAGCTTCAATATCACATGCAAGACGTGCTTTCAAGATAGTAGGAGACTCACAGGGGTATTACATTTAAGTAGATAATAAAAGCAAGAAAGATCTTATATAAATAAACATGAAATCTTCATTTAAATAGTAAACTCTTACATCTTCTTAGGGGCATTTTCCCATCTCAAATAGTCTTGATTTAACTAAACCATTAACAAGCTAAATATAACTATAACATAAGCCTACTATAGAGATTTTCTTAGAAGTCTATGTTCAAAACTAAATACATATAACTTCTCCCAAAAATTCCTAGTGGCTTTGGCTCATACCTGGCATACGGGGCTCCTCGGTGCCAACCAAAGATAATCATACTATAATAAAAAGCTATAGGGGTATAAGCAAATCTAGCTTAGTGAGATAATTCTCATCTATAAGACATTTCCATAAATCAAACAAGTATTTAAACAATCATATGAAAATGCACCAATCACATGAGCAAACAAAATACACAAGATTAATCGGAAATCATGTGTAGCATCGATTTTACGCCCTCCATGTTGGGGGTTGGGAGGTTACAAGCCCATACGACTATCAATACTTGCAAATTTGCTTGCTCCTGCTTGGCCTGTAGACTTTTCGGCTCCTACTAGCTACCACTACTACTTCCTCGTTTCCCCACACGAAGAATAGTTGTAAGCCCCTAGATTTTTCGATAATATTAGCAAACCCTAAGAACCGGAAGTTAAAACGAAACCCTAAAGTTAACCTAGTTATGGGAGTAGTCCAGTGAATCTAGATCCGGCACCCCCGTGTTCTTAAACCCTAGAAAACGAAATTGAAATAATTGTGGAAAACGGTTCCTAATAATATAGGGAAGCCTAAAATATCAGATTCGAATTTTTCAAGTGTCCTTCGGATCCGATCGGGATCAGTTTTCGAAAACCGTGCCCCGGAGCACCGGATAGCAATAATATTCCGACAACACCAATAGATCCGTAAAAATATAAGGTTTTCAAAAATATCAGTTTTTAGAATTTTTCGGTATCTAAAAATAACAGATATAGGCCTTTTACGTGTATTTTCTTTACTACCGGTATTTTAATTGTCTAGTCTACTATTCATAGTACTTTTCTACTATTCATTACTATTCACTTATCTCTACTTTTTCTTACACTCTATTCTTACACTCTACCATACCTATATCTTACAATTTACCTTCCCCATACAACTTTAATCACATCATACCTTACACATTACTTCTTTTAATACAAAACAAACAAAATAAATAAATTCTCCCCCCTCAAGGACACAAAACCGGCGCCCCTATGCCCCTCTTCCATCTATTTTATTTTCAATTTCAATTAAATTTAATCACACAAATTTCCACTCCAAAAATCTATAAATACCCCCTTCCTCTTCCATTCTTTCACACAACAAAAATTCATACTAAAACTCTCTCAAAATCACTCCACAAAATTTCTCTCCCAAAACCTCTCTCAAGTCTCTTCTTTTCTTTAGAAAATCAAGTCTCACATAATACAACAACCCATTCTTTTCTTCTTCAACCAAAACATAAACCTTAGGTAAAACTTCTCTTATATACTCATCATGTTCATATAACTTAACATGAGTTTAGTGTATGTTTCTTAGGCTCATTGAGTTAAAGAAGCAACAATTTATTCATGTTTTGTTTTTGTTCATGTTCTTATTTTCTTTATGTTACTATTATGTTGATATTGTTATTATTTGTATTATCTATATATATATATTTATTTATTTAGAGCATATAAGCTCACTTGTTATTTATCTATTTTCAAGCCTTGCAATTTATTTACTTATTTTATGCAATATTAAGACTAGTCTTTCTAGTCTTAGACTTGTCCACATCAAGTCAAAACAATTTTATTAGCTTGCTTTTCTTTTCTTTTGAGGACTAGTCCATTCTTAGTCCCGGGATACCTTGATGAAGCTAAGGTTCCCAATACTTGACTTTACTTTTATGTTCTTATTTATTCTACTTTTATTGTTTCTATATTTTTCATAGTTTTCATTCATACATGAATATGTTGTTATTGTCTCAATCACAATAGAAATGAGTTTTCTTAAAATAAGAATAAGAACTCTTTTTAAATATAAATTTTGTCACATAAGAAGTTATTTTCCTTAAAGGTTTGAAATTTGTCTTAAACAAATATTCTTCTAAAAGATAGTAACAATGTATGGTTTTTACAAAGAAATACGTAAAGTAAAGTAAATATATATTCTCTTTTCAAATAAATAAGAAAGTTTCTTTAGACTTAAACAAAGGAATTCTTAGATTCAATTTTCAAAGTTTTTCACCAACACTAAAGTCTAAGATAAGTTTTTCAAAAATAACTTATAAGATGATTTCTTTTAAAAGAGGAACTAACCATAAAGTATTTAGAAAGACTTTGTTTTCCAAAACGCTAGAAATAAATTTATGGAAATCTTAAAAGATTAAAATAACGTTTTGAAGGAATGGAGTTAAAAGGAGGAAATACTCATTTATGATAACTTAGGAAATTTTTCAAAAATAAAGTTCTTTTCAAGCCTTAAGCTTATCTCACTTTCAAGATATTTGTTTTACAAAACCATTGTTGAGACAACACCAAATTCATGCATATAGTATGAGATTATACATATATGTACATACATATATTCAAGTGATTTTTCAATCATACTATATATCTATATTTTTGTACAAAAGCCCTTGAGTAAAGAAAGGTTTGAAAACTCTAGTTTTGGAGTTTAGAAAATTCGTATCAAATCTGTACGCTGCTATTCCGAGACCTAAATAACCTCTTTTGATAAATATAATCTTAGAAATAGATAGATCTTTTCGAGTAGGTAGGAATCGGTATATAATATGCGAAATTCCGAGTTAAAATGAGCAAGTTATGGCCATTTTAAATTGGAATTTCCATTCCATACGATTTTTATGAATTCTTTAAGATAGAAGTATAGAACTTGAATAGATCTTGGATGAAATACTCATGTTGGGTATTTCTTTTGTTTAGGTGTCGAGGATCACGATCTTGTCTTCCCCGAGGATTACTTCGACTCCTAGAGCGCTATGGACGAGTGAGTTTCCTTTACGCTTATGTATTCACGCATGTGCTTGTAGAATAGAGCACTAGATATAGGAAAAGATAAAATTGATATGCATGTGGGATATTATGGGAATTATGTATGTGATTCATTGTGTGCGATCAATGAACGATAAGTATATCGGAACTCGATTTGTGATTGATATAAATGTTTCCATGTATGTATTGTTATGTGTGCAAATATTGTTTGATCGCTTTAAATGATTTAATGCCATATTGAAATCCCCATATAATAAATTGCTCATGCATATCACTTAGAATATCATTTCGAAGTTTTGCTACTACTCCTCAGCGTGGGACCGGAAAGGTAAGCTGCCTAGCTACATCTTGAGGTTAGGATGTACGGGGAATACGGCCTCAAGGTGTAGCCGAGCCGGATCGATCGCTTTGGGCATGGAAGGCCCGGGGACTAGTAGTACGGTTCATTGGAATCCCAAGACGTGCGCAAACTTGAGGAGGTTGTTCGGGACCCAGTTCAAAGCATTCCCTAACCACCGATGGAGGGGTAAATCCATCAAACATACGAAACCGGATAGTCGTATGTAATGTGTGATCATATGATTGTTGCATTCATATGCTTGATTAATGAACTTGTTTGATTGTTGCTATGAGTACTATTGCGTAAGGAATATCTCGCTAAGCTAGTCATGCTTATGCTCCTATAGACTTTTGATATTGCAGGATTACCTTTTTGCACCCGAGACCATCTTGATTTCCCCGGGTAGAATCCTCATTTTGAGAAGCTTTTGGAGGCAATCTATTTTGAAGTTATAGAGTAGATTTCTTCTAAAATCTTCTAGCTTTAGTTATGATATCTTTAGAATCATGTTATTATGATTTATCGGGGGAATGCCCCTTAGAAGCTGTAAGACCTTTATTTCAATGAAATATATATTGAGTATTATTTTGCATGTTCCGCTGCCAATGTCTTAAAATGCATTACTCCACCAGTCTCCCTTTGTTGTGAATGTACGCCTTGTACCGATATGGAAGCTTTCGAGTGACTGAGGTAGTCATTCTTAAGTTTTAATATTGCGTACGGCGGGCTGTCACGTTTAGGGTACCCATTGGGACGTGACAGTTTACGTTGGTATCAGAGCATCAAGATTAGGGAAAGAATAGTAAGTTAGAAATAGAAGTCTTAAAGATAGGATAAGTTTAAGATTTAGCCATAAGAGTTTTAGAAGAATTCTAGAATTATAAGTGGGGATTTATGGGAAACACATGTTCTATGACCATACCTAGGATATGCAAGTGGCCCTAGGACTAAATTATACCCTTACAGAGTTAACTTGCTTTATGAAACTAAAAGGAAAATACGTTTACGTAAAAGACTATACAACTAACCTTAGGTAACGCCGGAAACGAGTCATGCAGACGCCATCAACGGATCGAAGGTGACAAGGAGGTGAAACCAACCCCAGATTCCCTCAAGTCTCAACAAAAGGATCGAGAATAGAAGTAAGGAGCCATGATGAGAAGAGGACGTCGTATTCACCCAAGACGCAACGCCTTAGTATTAAATCGCAACTAATCAAAAGATGTAGTTAAGTTTTTAACAAATAAAAGTAACCTAATGATTTCTTGATAATGAGATTCCTTTGTTTTAGTTTTATTATATTATTTCTTTTGTGATTAAGATGCATGATTTTGATTTCTTACCATGTGATTTCTTTGATTTATATTTGAATTTCATAATTTCCTATTAAACTCCTATCAATCCCTATTTTGTCAATTTATTTCCTTAAGTTTTGAACCTTGATTTAAATTTCTAGTCTTTATATTTGAGATTTCCGTGATTTCAGTAAACGTTAGTATGGAGCGTAATTAGAAACTAAAATCTAAACGATTAAACAGCCGTCCAAGAAGACGTAGGAATAGAGAACAAAGAGATTCCAACAACGTACCAGCTGAACGCGGAATACCTCCGCGTAACCAACCGGAGAATAACCCTGCTCCTGCCCGCCGAACCAGCAAAACGACTTTGCAGCTGCAATTGGACAGATGAACCAGTTATTGGCTATTTTGATTCAGCAACAAAATCAAAATAACCCAGCTCCTGCTCCACCTCAGAATGCTCCTGAAGCTACGGTAGAAGCACCCGGCGAACAGTCACATGCTGCACCATTTCCACCACCACCACCGCCGAGATCACATCAAAACTTGCTCGCCAATTTCATCAAAAGTAATACCTACTTTGATGGAACCTTCGGAAAACCAGCTGAGGCCGAAGATTGGTTGGCCCAGATTGAGAGATCGTTTGATGGTTATGAAGTACCCCACCACTAAGAGTCAGTTTTGGGACATTCATGTTGAAGTTCAATGCTCGCATATGGTGGGAATCGAAGAAGCGAGAATTGCCTGCCCAGTTACGTGGGATATGTTTCGAGAAGAGTTCTTGGAGAACTACTTTCCAGGGAGCCTTAGAGTTCGGTACAGTGCTGAGTTCTTTAATATTACTCAGAAAGGGAGAACCATCGAGCAGTACGAAACCGAATTCAGTCGCTTGTTGCAGTATGCTCCTGACTCCTATAAGCACAGCGAGGAGTTAAAGAGACAAGTTTTCTTGAATGGGTTAGATGAAGACCTAAAGATTCGTTGGTGGAATTTGATGTTAGAAGTTTTAAGGGGCTAGTGGAAAAGGCTAGAATTATTGAAGAAGCCAAAAAGATGAAAACAAAAGCTCCGGAGAAGAAAGTGTTTGTGTTCGGAAGGAAGCCATATGAAGGACCAAGTTCTGGGTTCAAAAAATAAGAGGTTTAAGACCTTTGGAAGTTTCAAAGGAAGTGGAAGCAATCAGAGGGAGGTGACCAAGGTAGATGTCACATGCTGGAAATGCCGAGGGAAGCATTATCCAAAGTCTGCCCACAATTGCAAAACAAGTGTTCTTTTGTGGCAGCCCAGATCATAAAATCTGGAGTGTCCCAAGAAGAACACCAGTGTCTGCTATGTGTGCAAGCAGCCAGGGCACTTTGCAAATGAATGCCCAAAGAGGAAAAATGCTCTTTGAGGTCATCCAACACCTCGGGAGGATCCGCCTTGTCAGAACCAACAATGGCAATGGAAATGGGAACCGCTCTGGCACCTCGATGCATGGAATGAGAGTTACAACCTGGAGGGCCAGTGGATGTGCGAGGAAGCAGATGATGAGGAGGAAGGATGAGTTTGCTGCCTTGGAGGAGACGAAGGCTATGATCATGGACTCGTTGCAGGTTAGCCTTAACCTTAAGCTTTCGTTTTGTTTATAGTATCTTTTTACGCTATTAATCTGTCAATAGAATCCCTATACCTCTTTAGCCTAAAGCTTTAGAAAGTTAGATAAGTATAGTATGGTTAGTAACTAGTGCGTGTTAAACGCAGGAAGTATACGAGTAGCTAACGAGACCGCTTATGCCTTGTTTGATACCGGAGCCACCCATTCGTTTATCACCCCCAACCTTGCTAAGAAGAGTGGATTACCTATAGTCACCACCGCTACCAGCTTCAAGATAAAGACACCCACGGGTAGCGTCGTAACCACCCAAGAGATGTTGAAGGAATGCCCTTTAGAGATCCAAGGTCACCATACGACAAGTGATTTGATCGTGTTGGAGATGAATAAGTATGAAGTAATTCTTGGAATGAGTTGGTTGACCCATGTTAAAGCCACGGTAGATTGTCGAGGAAGAAGGTGAATTTTAAGGATGTAATGGGAAGGATATTGAGTTTAAAGGAGAATCCACGGTCGTAAGGAGGCAAGGATTAAGTTCGCTTGAGTTGGTGATGGATGAGGAGATTGACCAACAAATCAATGCTATAGAAGAAGAAGGTGAAGGACCAAAGGTGGAGGATATACCCATAGTCAATGAGTTTCCTGACGTTTTTCCTAAGGAATTACCTGGATTGCCACCAAAGAGGGAGATCGATTTTGAGATTAGCTTGATGCCAAATACCGAGCCGATATCAAAAGCTCCATACCGCATGGCACCGGTAGAGTTGAAGGAACTCAAGAAGCAATTACAAGAGCTTCTGGATCAAGGATTTATACGCCCAAGTGTATCACCATGGGGAGCACCAGTTTTGTTCGTTAAGAAGAAGGATGGATCCATGAGGTTATGTGTCGATTACCGGGAGTTGAATAAGGTTACAATCAAGAATAAGTATCCATTACCCCGGATTGATGATCTCTTTGATCAGTTGCAAGGAGCAAGCGTGTTTTCACGCATCGACTTGAGATCTGGATACCATCAGTTAAGAGTAAGGCCGGAGATGTACCAAAGACTGCTTTTCGAACTCGATATGGACATTATGAGTTCTTAGTGATGTCTTTTGGATTGACAAATGCACCTGCTGCTTTCATGGACTTGATGAATCGAATCTATAAGCCCTTGTTGGATAAGTGCGTTATAGTTTTCATCGACGACATTTTGGTCTACTCAACCACACGAGAGGAACATGAGGAACACCTCCGTATGGCGCTTCGGACGTTAGAGAACATAAGTTGTATGCCAAATTGTCAAAGTGTGACTTTTGGTTGGATAAGATTCCTTTTTAGGACATGTTGTTTCAGGAAGTGGCATATCGGTTGATCCTGAAAAGATTAAGCAGTGATGGAGTGGAAGCAACCAAAGACGGTAACGGAAGTGAAGCTTTCTTGGTCTAGCTGGCTATTATCGAAAGTTTGTAAAGAATTTCTCGACTATAGCCAAGCCATTAACGCAACTTACTCAAAAGAATGAGAAGTTCATCTGGACCGATAAAAGAGAAAGGAGTTTTCAAGAGCTCAAGCAAAAGCTTGTATCCGCACCGATACTCGTTTTGCCAAACCCTGAGAAGCCTTACACGGTGCATAGCGATGCATCAAGAAATGGTCTTGGATGTGTGCTAATGCAAGAAGGAAAAGTGATTGCTTATGCTTCGCGACAGTTGAGACCACACGAGCAAAATTATCCGACGCATGACTTGGAGCTAGCTGCCGTTGTTTTCGCACTCAAGATATGGAGGCATCACTTGTATGGACAAAGATGCGAAATATATACGGATCACAAAAGCCTCAAGTATCTATTCACTCAGAAGGAGTTGAATATGAGACAACGGAGATGGTTAGAGCTTATAAAGGACTATGATCTTGGAATCAACTATTGTCCAGGAAAAGTTAATGCCGTCGCGGATGCCTTAAGTCGGAAGAATCATGAGGAAGTTGCCGCTTTGTTGACTGACCAAAAGGAGTTGGTAAAAGAATTCGAAAGGCTAAGTATTGAATTCATTGGAGAGATGTGGAGGTGGAAATATCTAGCTTGGTGATGGAACCAACCCTTGTGGAACGAATTAAAGAAGCTCAACGATATGATGAAGTCATACAAAGGATCAAACGGGAAGTACAAGCGGAGAAGTATGCTGATTTCACCATAGATGACGAGGATGTAGTGAGGATGAAGGGAAGGTTATGTGTGCCAGATGATGAGGATATGAGAAAGGAAATCATGAGTGAAGCTCATAACTCAGGATACACAGTACATCCGGGAGGAACTAAGATGTATCAAGATCTTAAGAGCCACTTTTGGTGGAATGGAATGAAACGGGATGTAGCTGATTATGTGATGAAGTGCCCAACTTGCCAACAAGTAAAGGTGGAACATCAAAGGCCGGAGGATTGCTAAAGCCTTTGCCATACCTGAGTGGAAGTGGGATCAAATCTCGATGGATTTCGTGTGTGGATACCAAGGACAACGGCAGGGTATGATGCCATATGGGTCGTGGTTGATCGTTTGACAAATCGGCTCATTTCATACCAATCAACATGACGTACTCAATGGACAAGCTAGCCAAGCTGTATATAAGGGAAATAGTACGTTACATGGAGTACCTGCATTGTGTCAGACCGAGATCCTAGATTCGTGTCTAAGTTTTGGACAGTTTACAAAAGTGTATGGGGACAAAGTTGCACTTTAGCACGCTTATCACCCCCAAACCGATGGACAATCGGAACGGACGATCCAAACCTTGGAAGACATGTTGCGTGCCTGTGTTATGGAATTTAAAGGAAGCTGGGATGCTCATTTGCCGCTCATAGAGTTTGCCTACAACAACAGCTATCACTCGACCATACAAATGCCGCCATATGAAGCTTTGTACGGACGACGCTGTAGATCGCCTCTGTTTTGGGATGACGTAGAAAAGCTTGCTATTGGACCAGATTTGGTACAAGATGCAGCAGACAAAGTGAGAATAATCCGACAGCGAATGAAAGAGGCCCAAGATAGACAGAAAAGCTGGGCAGATCTGAAAAGGCGAGTTCTCGAATTTCAAGTAGGAGACCATGTGTACTTAAAGATAAATCCAATCAAGAGTATACATCGAGTACGCTCACAAGGAAAGTTGAGCCCACGGTACATTGGACCTTTTGAAGTGCTTGAACGAGTGGGAGATCTAGCCTATCGCCTAGCCTTGCCACCAAACCTGTCAGGTGTGCACAACGTGTTTCATGTATCGGTCTTACGCAAGCATGTAGCATCCAGAACGAGTAGTAGAGTTGGAGCCAGTGTTGCTAAAGGAGAACCTCACTTATGAGGAACACCCGGTACAGATTTTGGATAGAAAAGTCCAAAAGCTTCGGAACAAAGAGATCAAATATGTCAAAGTCCTCTGGAGGAATCACACCCATGAGGAGGCAACTTGGGAAGCCGAGGATGAGATCCGACGCAAATATCCGAATCTTTTTGAGGAATCAGGTACGATAGCCAAGTTTTGAGGACAAAACTTTCTTTAAGGAGGGTAGGTTGTAAGCCCCTAGATTTTTCGATAATATTAGCAAACCCTAAGAACCGGAAGTTGAAACGAAACCCTAAAATTAACCTAGTTTATGATTAGTCTAGTGAATCTAGATCCGGCACCCGTGTTCTTAAACCCTAGAAAACGAAATTGAAATAATTGTGGAAAACGGTTCGTAATAATAGGGAAGCCTAAAAATATCAGATTCGAATTTTTCTAGTGTCCTTCGGATCCGATCGGGATCAGTTTTCGAAAACCGTGCCCCGGAGCACCGGATAGCAAAAATATTCCGACAACACCAATAGATTCGTAAAAATATAAGGTTTTCAAAAATATCAGTTTTAGAATTTTTCGGTATCTAAAAATAACAGATATAGGCCTTTTACGCGTATTTTCTTTACTACCGGTATTTTAATTGTCTAGTCTACTATTCATAGTACTTTTCTACTATTCATTACTATTCACCTATCTCTACTTTTTCTTACACTCTATTCTTACACTCTACCATACCTATATCTTACAATTTACCTTCCCCATACAACTTTAATCACATCATACCTTACACATTACTTCTTTTAATACAAAACAAACAAAATAATTAATTTCTCCCCCCTAAACACAAAACCGGCGCCCCCTATGCCCTCTTCCATCTATTTTATTTCAATTTCAATTAATTTAATCACACAAATTTCCACTCCAAAAATCTATAAATACCCCCTTCCTCTTCCATTCTTTCACACAACAAAAATTCATACTAAAACTCTCTCAAAATCACTCCACAAAATTCCTCTCCCAAATCTCTCTCAAGTCTCTCTTTTTCTTTAGAAAATCCAAGTCCCACATAATACAACAACCCATTCTTTTCTTCTTCAACCAAACATAAACTTTAGGTAAAACTTCTCTTATTACTCATCATGTTCATATAACTTAACATGAGTTTAGTGTATGTTTCTTAGACTCATTGAGTTAAAGAAGCAACAATTTATTCATGTTTTGTTTTTGTTCATGTTCTTATTTTCTTTATGTTACTATTATGTTGATATTGTTATTATTTGTATTATCTATATATATATATATATTTATTTATTTAGAGCATATAAGCTCACTTGTTATTTATTTATTTTCAAGTCTTGCAATTTATTTATTTTTTATGCAATATTAAGACTAGTCTTTCTAGTCTTAGACTTGTCCATATCAAGTCAAAACAATTTTATTTCTTGCTTTTCTTTTCTTTTGAGGACTAGTCCATTCTTAGTCCCGGGATACCTTGATGAAGCTAAGGTTCCCAATACTTGACTTTACTTTTATGCTCTTATTTATTTATTTTTTGTTTTATATTTTTCATGGTTCATTCATACATGAATATGTTGTTATTGTCTCAATCATAATAGAAATGAGTTTTCTTAAAATAAGAATAAGAACTCTTTTTAAATATAAATTTTGTCACATAAGAAGTTATTTTCCTTAAAGGTTTGAAATTTATCTTAAACAAATATTCTTCTAAAGATAGTAACAATGTATGGTTTTTACAAGAAATACAAAGTAAAGTTAATATAAATTCTCTTTTCAAATAAATAAGAAAGTTTCTTTAGACTTAAACAAAGGATTCTTAGATTCAATTGTCAAAGTTTTCACCAACACTAAAGTCTAAGATAAGTTTTTCAAAAATAACTTATAAGATGATTTCTTTTAAAAGTGGAACTAACCATAAAGTATTTAGAAAGACTTTGTTTTCCAAAACGCTAGAAATAAATTTATGGAAATCGAAAGATTAAAATAACTTTTTGAAGGAATGGAGTTAAAAGGAGGAAATACTCATTTATGATAACTTAGGAAATTTTTCAAAAATAAAATTCTTTTCAAGCCTTAAGCTTATCTCACTTTCAAGACATTTGTTTTACAAAACCATTGTTGAGACAACACCAAATTCATGCATATATATGAGATTATACATATATGTAATACATATATTCAAGGATTTTTCAATCATACTATATCTATATTTTTGTACAAAAGCCCTTGAGTAAAGAAAGTTTGAAAACTCTAGTTTTGAGTTTGAAAATTCGTATCAAATCTGTACGCTGCTATTCCGAGACCTAAATAACTTCTTTTGATAAATATAACCTTAGAAATAGATAGATCTTTTCGAGTAGGTAGAAATCGGTATATAATATGCGAAATTCCGAGTTAAAATGAGCAAGTTATGGCCATTTTAAATTGGAATTTCCATTCCATACGATTTTTACGAATTCTTTAAGATAGAAGTATAGAACTTGAATAGATCTTGGATGAAATACTCATGTTGGGTATTTCTTTTGTTTAGGTGTCGAGGATCACGATCTTGTCTTCCCCGAGGATTACTTCGACTCCTAGAGCGCTATGGACGAGTGAGTTTCCTTTACGCTTATGTATTCGCGCATGTGCTTGTAGAATAGAGCACTAGATGTAGGAAAAGATAAAATTGATATGCATGTGGGATATTATGGGAATTATGTATGTGATTCGTTGTGTGCGATCAATGAACGATAAGTATATCGGAACCCGATTTGTGATTGATATAAATGTTTCCATGTATGTATTGTTATGTGCAAATATTGTTTGATCGCTTTAAATGATTTAATGTCATATTGAAATCCCATATAATAAATTGCTCATGCATATCACTTAGAATATCATTTCGAAGTTTTGCTACTACTCCTCAGCGTGGGACCGGAAAGGTAAGCTGCCTAGCTACATCTTGAGGGTTAGGACGTACGGGGAATACGGCCTCAAGGTGTAGCCGAGCCGGATCGATCGCTTTGGGCATGGAAGGCCCGGGGACTAGTAGTACGGTTCGTTGGAACCCCAAGACGCCGCAAACTTGAGGAGGTTGTTCGGGACCCAGTTCAAAGCATTCCCTAACCACCGATGGAGGGGTAAATCCATCAAACATACGAAACCGGATAGTCGTATGTAATGTTTGATCATATGGTTGTTGCATTCATATGCTTGATTAATAAACTTGTTTGATTGTTGTATGAGTACTATTGCGTAAGGAATATCTCACTAAGCTAGTCATGCTTATACTCCTATAGACTTTTGATATTGCAGGATTACCTTTTGCACCCGAGACCATCTTGATTTCCCGGGTAGAATCCTTATTTTGAGAAGCTTTTGGAGGCAATCTATTTTGAAGTTATAGAGTAGATTTCTTCTAAAATCTTCTAGCTTTAGTTATGATATTTAGAATCATGTTATTATGATTTATCGGGGAATGCCCCTTAGAAGCTGTAAGACTTTATTTCAATGAAATATATATTAAGTGTTATTTTGCATGTTCCGCTGCCAATGTCTTAAAATGCATTACTCCACCGGTCTCCCTTTGTTGTGAATGTACGCCTTGTACCGATATGGAAGCTTTCGAGTGACTGAGGTAGTCATTCTTAAGTTTTAATATTGCGTACGGCGGCTGTCACGTTTAGGGTACCCGTTGGGGCGTGACAATAGTAGTGAAACAAATGTGACTCACAAATATGATATGCATGAATTATTTTCAATATAAGTTTAACCAGATAATGTTGAGTTCAAATTAAAGGCGATCAAAAACAATATTCATTATATCAATGCAAGAATTATAATTTAATTATCAATTCCACTTTCGATATTCTTAACTTATATTCAACCAATCATAAATTCAAATCACTCAATAATTTTATCTTTTCCTTATCTTCTAGTACTACTATCTATAAGCACATACAAGGAAATGTAACTTAGTAAAAGATTAACTCACTCCATATCAGTAGCTTCTTAATCGAAGTAGTCTTCCCGGAATGTGATCTCGGTTCCTTCTTCACCTAAACAAGATGAAATACCCACAATGAGTTTTTCATAGAATTTCTATTCTTGAAAACTCTAAATCTATTTTAAAATCACTGTAAAATCGGATTGGAGGAAATTCCAACTTAAAATGGTCATAACTTGCTCATTTTAACTAGGAATTTTGCATATTATATACTATTTTCTACCTATTCGAAAAGATCTATCTATTTCTCCAAAAAGTGGTGACTAGATTTACCACGAATTTTCATAAACTTGAATTCCTTCTTTTAACAAAAGCTCATTTTGAAGAGAGGTATTATAATAGTTTGTAAAACCTTTGAAATGTATATACATATATTTATTGACTCATATCAAAATGTATGGAGTTAATGAAGTTGTCTCAGAACATAAAATCTTTTAAAAATTTTGGAAAGTGAGAACTTTTGAAAAAATCCCTTTTATTTTGTTTTGAAAATATCTAAATTTAATTTCCTTATTCTTTTTAAATATCTAAGGAATGATTTTTGTTTTCTAATCTAAGTTTCTAACACTTTTTGAAAGTAATAACAATTCTATATTCATAGAAATAATTTCCTTGTTTCTTGAGATCATTCCATTTTCATGAAAAGAATTTCTAGTACCTGATGAAAAAGTGAAGTTTTAGTAAAACTTTTGTTTACTCAAAAGGTTCTTTCTATGTCATGTATGTTTATGAACTCCTCTAGATTTCTTAGAAAAGTTTGTTTAAGAAAATTACTTCCTACTTTTATTTCTAGAAAAGAATCTTTATTTTAAGAAAACCTTTCCTCATTTATTTTGTTGAGACAAAAATCATTATGTTCATGCATGAATACAAATCATAAAGTTATGAAAACATCAGGTAACATAATAACTTAAAAGAATAAGCTAGTAAAGAAATAAATCAAGTATTGGAACCTTAGCTTCATCAATGTATCTCGAGACTAAGAATAGATTAGTCCCATAAAGAAAAAGAAAATGTTTTGACTTGATGAGGACAAGTCTAAGACTAGAAAGACTAATTTTAAAAACAACATGAAAGTAAATAAATTGCAAGGAAAGTAAATAAATTGCAAAACAAATGAGCTTATATGCTCTAAAAGATATATATATATATATATAGCTACATAGATATATTTAGTAACATATATATAAAAGCAACATAAAGAAATTAGATCCATGAGCAAAAACAAAGTATGAACTTATTGTTGCTTTCTTTAACCTTCATAGTTTAGAAAACACACACTAAGCTCATACAAAGTAAATGAACACTTTAGAAAGCTAAAACTATTACCTAGAGAAGAAGTAGAAACTAGAGAAACTTGAGAGAGTTTGTGGAGAGATTTTTGGAGAGTAATTGTAGTGTATGAAAGTTGTGACAGAAGTGGAAGAAAGAGGGGGTATTTATAGGAAAATGTGGGAGGCAAATTGTGTTATTTAAATTAATGAAAAATAAAACAATTAGAGAAAAAGAAGAGGGGGGCGACGCAATTTTGGAGTAAAGGGGAAGAGAAAATTTATTTTTTTGTATTTTTGTTAATGAAAAATAAGATATGAAAGATGTGAAGTTGTATTGAAAATGAAAATTGTAAGAAATAGAGGTATGAGTTGTAAGAGTACGTTGTAAAAAAAAGTAGAGATAGATGAACAGTGTAAAATAGTAGAAAATAGTGTAATATAAAGTAGACATGACAATTTAAGTACCGGTAGTAAGAAAATACGCGTATAATTGCGATATCTGATATTTTTAGTTACCAAAAAATTATGAAATTGGTATTTTTGAAAACCTTATACTTTTATGAGTCTAAAGGTATATTCGGAATATTCAGGAATTGCGGTTTAACTAATATGATATTTTTATGCATTCTTAGGTTATTACGAACTGTTCTACATACTAATCTCTTACTAACTTTCCTAGGGTTGCTTAAACGGGAATATCGGACTTGATCAACTGCAAAAGGCTAGGGTTTTGTTAACTTTGGGATTCCGGTTAACTTTCTAATTAGGGTTTATGCTTAAACTGATCTCAAAACTGTAGGGGGTTTACAACCTAGCCCTCTTAAAGGAATTTTTGTCCTCAAAACTTGAAGTTCATACCTGATTCCTCAAACAACTTTGGATACTTCTAGCATATGTCACTTTCAGCTTCCCAGGTTGCTTCTTCATACGAGTGATTTCTCCATGGGACCTTCACATACTTGATCTCCTTATTCCGAAGCTTTTGCACCTTATGATCTAGGATCTGGATCGGGTGCTCCTCGTATATGAGATTTTCTCTTATCAGTACTGGTTCAAGCTCTATGAGTCTACTAGGATCTGGCACATGCTTCCATAAAACTGATACGTCGAACACATTATGAATTCCAGATAGGTTAGGAGGTAGGGCAGACAGTAAGCGAGATCTCCTACTCTTTGAAGCACTTCAAAAGGTCCAATATATCGTGGGCTCAACTTTCCTTATGCTCGAACTCTATGAATACTCTTGATGGGGTTTACCTTCAAATACACATGGTCTCCAACCTCAAACTTGAGTATTCACCTTTTCGTATTTGCCCAAAATTTTTGTCGATCCTCTTCTTCTTTCATCTTGTGTTAAATGACCCGTACTTTATCAGCCGCATCCTGTACCAAGTCGGGTCTAGTACTCAACTTCTCTAAATCATCCCAGAATAAAGGTGATTGACACCGTCTTCCATACAAAGCCTCATAAGGTGGCATCTGGATTGTGGAGTGGTAGCTGTTGTTGTAGGCAAACTCTACCAATGGTAGGTGTGCATCCCAACTACCCTTGAACTCTATCACACAAGCTAGCAACACATCTTCCAAAGTTTGCATCGTTCTCTCCGACTGACCATCTGTTTGAGGGTGATAACCAGTACTGAAGTGTAGTTTTGTTCCTAAACATCTTTGTAAGCTCGTCCAAAAATTAGACACAAACCTTGGGTCTCGATCGAATACTATTCCAACGGGCACTCCATGTAAGTGTACTATTTCTCTTATGTATATTCTTGCCAACTTATCCATGGAGTACGTCATGTTGATGGGAAGGAAGTGTGCTGTCTTTATCAATCGGTCCACTATGACCCAAATAGCATCATATCCTGTAGATGTTCTTGGTAATCCACACACAAAATCCATTGTGATTTGATCCCATTTCCATTTGGGTATCGACAGGGGTTTCAAAAGTCCTCTAGGTCTTTTGTAACCCCGGAAAATTTTAGTAAATAATTCTAAGATGAACTTCGAAAATAAACCTTAAAAATCACTCCAAATTAAAACCAAATTTCGACAAGTCTTAAATCACGAACGAATTCAAAAATTTCCAAATCTTGAGAAAAATCAGAATTCTTAAAAACAAAATAAGAACTCAACATACTTCAATTCCAAAACCACTACGTACGACAAATTCCATACGTAACTCCGACTTATAAAAAATGGTAATATAAAGCCCAAAAACAAATTATTAAAAAGTAAATAACGATTGCCTTTCGAAAATATAACTCAATTCAAGAATTCCGAAAACGTTAAGAGATATTAAATTCTTACAAAAATAAAATTTAAAATAAATTTCTCAAATTAAATATGTTGTATAAACATAAAATATCAGTTTCCAAATTGGCAAAGACCTAAATCGGAAAATCACCCAGAAACCCTAAGTGGTATATAATAGTTTAAGTCTAGCAATCTAGCGCCCCTACCTCTAGAGGCTGAGATGTAGTTTAAATATGTAGAATAGCTCGTAGTAATATAAGTTTGCTTAAAAAGATCAGATTGGTAAATTTTTGACATATTTCGAACCCATTCGGATACAGACTTCGAAAAGCGTGTCCCAGGGCTCAAGATATCAAAAATATACCAATAGTACCATTAGACTCGTAATTTCATAAGATTTTCAAATATATCAATTATATAATTTTTCGGGTTATAAAAGTTACAGTTATAACCTTTTTATCGTATTTATATTTTTAGATAAATATTTTATAGATTATAGAATTTTTTTTTCTAAAATTTAGTTAGTTCAGGCTTTTACAAGATCAGATTCTGTTTAAAACCGGATACTAAAAATAAAATAAATTAATTTAATAATTATAAAAAATTTTAAAAATAATTTTATTTTCATAAAATAATTTTTTAGAATTTTTTGGGTTATAAAAATATCATTTATAGCCCATATTCGCGTATTTTGATCATACCGGAAACATATTTGTTAAAATATTAAAATAATTCAAATAATTATTTAATTTTAATTATGAAAAATCTGCTACAAATATTTGGAATAAATTTTCAAATTTTATTTTATTTTATTAAGAAAGTACTTTTACAACCCATACCTTCAAGTACACCTTACACATATTACTTCTTTTTACTTCAATCTTTCTACACTCTATCCCACACTTCATGGCAGATTTTTCCCCTTCTTTATGGCTGCCATTGTCCTTTATTTACTCCTATTTTGACCAAATTAATTATATTCCAATCCTTCTTAAAGAAGTTACATTACAAATTAATTATACAATTCATTTTAAGTCAAAAATTCAAACAAACCCTCTCTCCTCTCTCTCTTCCACGTGAATTCCCAACCCCCCCCCCCCCCCCCCCCCCCCCCAAATTTCTGCCTTGTTTTATTTTTTCTTTCCTCTATTCAATTAATACATTCATTTTCTCTCTCCCTTCATTTACTCATTCTTTCCTTTTTCATTGTTTAGTCTCTCTCTCTCTTTTTCCTCTCTTTCTTTCTTCTTTTCCTCTTGTTCTTCCATGAAAAACAAGCTGCCCCCACTTCTAAAAATGGCTTCCACACTTCATTCTTGAAGATTTTTAAGCAAATCTTCATCTTAAAGCCTCCATAGGTGATATAGGTAAAGTGTAATGAAGGTTTCATGCATCAAATGACCTTCCATAAGCTTAAAAGCTTAAGATGATGATGCCAAAAATGAAACACTCCTCTTGTCCACCATTATTATCTCGTATCATAATTATTTTCTTGTTTAAAGTTGATATATTTTGTAGATCTAACTTTTTGTAGCTTTGATTTTTGTTTATGCCATAGATCTTGCTATTTGAGTTATTATTTTTGTTATCTCTTATGATTTATGCATATATTTCTCATTCACATGTGTTCATGCATTCAAAACTAGTGTAGTAAACTAGATCTAGAGTTTTGAGTTCATAAAATGCATTAGACTTTGTTTTATGTTCATGGATAACTTGTAGTAGCATAACGATAGTAGGAAAGTTGTAGGAAACTCAAGAACTATTTTATTTTTAACAAAAATCATTTTTGAAAATTCGGATGAAAAATGAACCATATTTAGAAAAGTTATTTTTCAACTTCAAAATGTGTATTTTTCATTTAAAATAAAGGGCTTAGGGTATAGATAACATAAATGAGTAATTTTGATGAGAAAAGTTTAGATCTATGAGTTTAAAGTTTATTATCATGGGTTCCATTTAGATGTATGTTCATATTATGTGTAGATCTTAGATTTGAACTTGAACAAAAACTTTGAAATTCGTATTTTGGCAAAACCCCCATTTAAAAACCGCTTTCCAAATGTCAAAATGAAATTTTTACTTAATATAATGAGGGATTAATATATGTATATTATCAAGACTTCTTTTTACAAGAATCAAAAGTGATCTTCAAAAGTTATTTTCAAAATAAAAATTCTATTTTCGGTTTTGGCCAAGGCATATTTTAAAAACATGTTTTCCAACTCAAAAATGAAGTTTTTATTTAAGAAATGAAAGGCTCTTAGGATAGGATATGTAAGGAATGGATTTTCATAAGTTTAGATAGATTTTATCAAAAGATATGTCCAAAAGTAAATTTTGTAAATTCGGATCTCAACAAAGTCCAATTTTAAAAACCCAATTTTCAATTTCAAAACAGGCACTACAAGAATTTTGACATATGGCAATGTCTATAAATTTTACAAACGTCGCCTTTTCTTATTACTCAAGCCATGTTGGTTAAACATAGGTGAATATACACTATTAGTCACGTTTGCGAATAAATTTTGATTATTTTGAACTATTATTATATTTGTAACTCCTTTTATAAAAGTAAACGTTACCAATTCATATTATCAAATAAAATAATTTTTTTTAAATTCACTTTGCATACAAAAAATAAATAAATAAATAAAAGAAACTAAACTTAAAAAGAGAAAGTAATTATTCTTAAAAAAATTAGATATCCACTCATAATAATTTTTTTAATCTACTAAATATACTTAGATTAAAACTAAAAAATAAATAGTGATAATAATTAATAACAATTGCAACATGAAAAAAATGAAAAACAAAAAGATAGATGCATAAACAAAAGACGTATATTCTCAATCTCCCTTCTAAAATCAACCTCCAACCCTCCTTCGTTTTTTCTTCTATCTTTCTCTCTACTGCTTTCGCTCCCTTTCTCATGCACATTAGGTTTTCTTTCTCTTTTTTTTGTCTCTTTCTCTTGCTCTTTCCTTTGCCCCAAATCCAAACCCTAACCCTAATTTCTCTAAGAGCAGAACATATATCTCCTTCTTCCTCCTTCTCTCTCTTAGTTGGAACTCTCTTCTCTCTATCTTCCCCAAAACCTACGAACCCTTGTAGATCCCTAACCTTGAATCACCAACCCTATTTCCTTATCCTCTTTAGTCTATCGTAGATGAAGAACAACTAATCTAGCCACCATCTCAACATACACGTATAGCCTACACGAACAAACAACATAGCTTCTTTATTCTTTTTTCGAATTGTACAGTGCTAAACCCATATTACATCAAGAACCGACATTGTCAAAGCAATTTCTAGCCTGAACTCGGGTAACTTCCATTAGCTTTAAACTATAGCACCCAAATTGAAAAAGGCCCCTTTTTATAACTCTTGTGAGGGTCACCATGGTAGCAGACTAGGAGAAAAGTTTTAAAGTGACTTCAATTAGTGGAAAATGTTCGTTCTCAGGTTGAAGAAGGATCTGTAAATAAATAAGTTGTCTCAATTTCAAGGTAAAACAACTCTACCTTAATCTCATATTAATGTTGTGTAATTTTGCTATGGTGAATCTGAATAGATATTTTAATTGATGGTAGGTTTGTCCCAGCGAGAATAGAGGCAGCACATAAGTTGCCATATATATGATGTTATGGGCTTTGTTGAATAAGGGGTTCTCAATATGGTATTATGTTTATGTAAACAATGGTTGAATTTTTGTCACGATATCCTGCATGTTGCTACAATGATTCTCGATTGTGGAATAGAGAATTAAAGGAATGTTTATAGGTAGTGTCTATCTTATAATTAAAAATTATATTAGTGAAATAATGGAATTTGAAACTATGTTAACTCAATAAATGTTTATGACGCATATCCAGAAAAAACAGAGGAGATGAATCGGAGAATTTTGTGCCTTGGTGTTAATTAAATGCTAATGTGTGAATAATACTTGATTTTGTAACATGTACTTGTGCATTTGCTTTTGAATTTATGGATCAAGATAAGGATAATGTTGGGATAAATTGCTATAATGAGTCACAAAACTCACAGTTAAAGATGGGAAGAGTAGAAGTCATATCTTAATAAAATTGGTTTATGGTAGGAAATTAGTTGAAGCCACATGAGTAAAAGAAAGGGTTGAAATAGTGATGTTGAAGTATTAAAAAGAACCAATTGAGAGCCGGATTAAAAAATGGAGTAAAGTTATGTTTGAATCTTATTGGATTAGTGTTCAAATCATTCATAAAATATTATTGAAAGATAAAAACTTGTGTATCATCCATGGTATCTTGTTTCAACACTTATAAAGAAATGGAAAGTTTTATTATGATAGTATTGCATCTGGCCATGAGAGGAAATAAAAAGAAATACTCAAATTAATGGTGATGAAATTGATGATATAGGTTATATTATTAGTATAAAGTGTAAATGAATTAAAGAAGTAGATAAGTAGACAAAAATTGTAAATATTCGACTAATCTTGTAGGAAATATGAAATGGAAATTGAATTATCAAATTTGTAAATGACTAGTTGAAGATAATGGTTCATAATAATATAAATGAAGAGTTACATCTTGGTTAGTTTTGTTAATGAGCCACTCTGAGTTGGTCGTGGATGAAGGAATGTTAAACTCACTAATTTGATTGAACTGTATTAAAATGGCAATCAATGTCTATATGACGTCTGTTGTAGAAGAGATCTTGTAGTATTTATGTTTTTCAACCCTGCCAATCTTCATTTTTTCAAAAAAGAAAAAAGGTTGACTCAGAACTTCATCTATTCTTAGGTTAAATGCAATGAATTTGAGCATCATCTAGTTGTCACATTGTGTTGATTTTTAAAGTTGAAATAGCAGTTTTGATTACTCATTCATGCAATTAAATAGTGAAGTGGGAATGATTGAGTCTAGTTGTTGCCTGATTTATGTTGAAATGTTAAACAGTTGAATGGGACCAGTTAAGTTAGGATAAAATGCTATTAGGTATGTATTAATAATAGCTAAAATAAGAAATTAAGAGAGTAATGGGTGATTAATTGAGATGGGTGGCTGTATTGATAAGCCTTTTGGTAACGTTAAGTGGATAGGTTGATTGTATCTAAAGTTCTTTTACAATCTTTATAGGTAGTTCTCATTGAAGTAGTTGATTAGAGATATAGTTTAATATCAAGGAATTGATTGACGTGGTTCTGTTTAGTTGGGAAAGCAAGAGAAATATCTAGGGTTATGTCATTTGTAACATGTAACTTATTTGTTAAAATGAATAATCGTAATGGTGCTTTTTTGTTTTTCATAGAATAAGAAATGACCATCTTAATTCCTTTAACTCCTTTTAGGAAATAGTTATTTTCTTTTTCATTCATTATTTTTTGGTTGTTTAAATGGTTTTGAACAATGAAAGTTTACTTATTTGTGCTAGCTATTTGTTAAGGGTTTTAGGTGTTATATCTTATTGGGTTAGGGCTGGGTTTGGTTCTGTTTTGCTTTGTTCATCATTTTCCTCTCTAGCGTGCCATTCTATTGATGAAGGTTGAAATAAGATAGTGATCCAAGTAGGGTTTTAAGTCACTAAAGAGAAATATAAGCTTTCAACTTGAATGATTCAAAGGGGTCAGCTAAAACCTTTTCTTGAAAAATTTATGTTAAAATACATAGTTCAAGTTCAGTAAGTGGTTTACAAACTTTAGGGTTTTAAGCAATTATGAAATTGCTTCAAAGGGGGCCATTTTTGTAAAAATATACTTGAATTTGTTTCAGTAGTGTGGAGACTAAAGGAAATGATAATTTCTTGATGGTAGGAGTTTCTTAGTCATAAGTTAGAAATGAGATACTGAGTGGATAATAAATAATCAAATAAGTAAATTTTATGAATTTATCATGCACTGTAGGTATTCAATTAGGCTATCAGACTGGTTGGGGTGCTTGTGAGAAAATCATGTAGGATTTGGGATGTAGATTTGTTTGGGTCTTATAGTACCAAACTTGAGTCCTATATTTTACCATTTGCTTGTGATGTAGATATCTACTGTGCATTTTGATTCTTACAAACAAGGTTAAAGTAATTTGCCATAAAGTTTTTATTAAAGATTGCTCATCAAGGCAAGTCCTTTATAGAGATATGTGGATTGCATTAAAAGGTGCATAAATGGAGGATATCATGATGACTCTCATCTGTATCCTCTCTTTTTTTATCTTCTTGTTCAGACTGTGGCCTATTAGTCTAAGCATATAAGGAGAGTGGCAGTAGCTAGTTTGCACTGACAACAAACAGCAAGTTGTTTGGTTTCATTCTTCTTGATTTTGGTTTTCTTCTCTCTTCTGCAATGTGTGCTGATTGTAACCAGCCTTGGGGACATAATTGTAGACTTGTATACAGGTAAGTGCCCCCTGACATGCAAAAACTTTCTAAAATTATGCAAGTGAGTTCCTTGTTCTCTTTGCTATTCTCTTCTATGGCAATGCTTATTTCTTATTTCAAGGCTTCAATAAAGACACACTATTGATGCAGTATCAAATATTACAATGGTTGTTTGTTTCACACTGTTCAGAAGGATTTTACTGCACAAACAAGTGACATTCGAACTAACAAGGGTGGTGACTCTGTATAAGTGAGTGCTTTTGTGTTCTGCTCATGTGATTCACTAAAGTTTTAGGCATGTATTTTCTGACATTCACATTCATAGGCATAGATATATGGTGTTAATACCACCATGGGGCCATGTTTTCAAATGTTCTTAGCTAAATATAAATGCTTGTAAATAAAATAGAAGTCCTGTTATTCCAGATACATGCATTGCCACTGGTCCATGTACAAATGTTATATTTAATTTGATGACATGACCCTTTGAAGGACCTCATTACCTAAAAGAAAATAATTACAACTACTATTTTTCCTGAATAGTAGTCTAAGTTAAAGAACCACTTTCTTGTAGCTTTCCAGATGAAAGCTTTCAGAAAAAAATGTCTAGGCTTTTGACCTCAGATGAAGATAAGCTATTTATAAGTGGTGTCCGCTTTGAGATCTTATTTTTAATAATATATGTTGCATGATTTATGTTCCAATTATATAGATATCGATATGTATAATCTAATCTTTCATGGCAACTTGCTAAGTTGTCAAATCAAGCAACCTTAACAAGCGTGTGAGGTCAACCTTTTGAAACATCTGCCTCCCTTTCATTTGCTCCTTATGGCTGCATGAGAGCACACACTTTCACAATGTTTAATTTATACTTACATGTGTAAGTTTATTGTTGGTGTTTTTGATTGCTAACAACACTATTTGCTTATCTATTGTAGAGTGTTCCTTTATCATACAATGAATGTTTCACTTTCTTCAAGAAATTCAACACTGCTTGACTCTCTTTTAGATTTCTTTATGTTGATCATGCTTAAATCTTATCAGATGAGATTTATGTTGATCTTAAACACACAAAGATAGGCACTATTGCCATGGCAAGTGCTGGAGAAAATTTGAATGCTTCACAGGTCTGTGTTATATCTTTTGTCTTTGAGTTTATATTAATTGGATTTTTTCCTCCTAATTACTTGGTCTTGGTTGCTATACAAAAAATTTAAGTAGAACTAACTGGCTCTTGGTTTTTCCCTTTCAGTTTTATTTCACTCTTTGGGATGATCTTGATTATCTTGATGGAAAACACACTGTGTGTTCATTATTCATCTCTTTTCTTAATTATTTTGATTAGGTTACCTTCTGATCATAGTGTCCTCTCCAAGGCAATTTAGTATGTCCTTCATTGTAGGTTTTTGGTGAAGTGGCCAAAGGGCTTCGCACCTTGACACATATAAATGAAGTTACATGGATGAGAAGAACAGGCCTTATAAGAATATAAGGTTAATTTATCATCCATCTTCTTCTTACTTACCTCTCTTTTATATATTTATCATTTATTTAGTTTTTTGGAAGTGTAGCATGCTAGTTTTTTGTTTCATTCATTCTGAATGATTTTCATTTTTTATTTTAGCAGAATCAAGCACACTTATATATTGGATGACCCTTTTGATGACCCTGCTTAGCTAGCTGAGTTGATTAGATGCTTCCCCAGAAGTAAAACCAAGAGATGAAGTACCTCATACTAATGCATGGGCTCAATGCCTTTCAAACTAGGACAGACATGCCCTATAGTCTTCAAGGAGCTTATATTTTAAATGGGCTATCCTTATATGAACTGAGCTTATGCAGGAAGTTATTTGTGGGAAATTTTAGAGAACAACTCTCTTTATCTATAGTTTGCCTTTTCGTTCTATTTTCAAGTTCCTTGTAATAAATTCCCCACCGCCTCCCCCCCCAAAAGAAGGGGGTAGGGCAGGGTCAGTGGAGCCATGAGTCGATTGCTAAGCTTTAAGAAGAAAGGAAAAAATATTACTTATGTTTTAGAATATATATGCCCTTGATTGCAACTGTTATCTATGATTAATGAATCTTTCATTATTGAATATTAGTTTGCTTTCCATGAAACAAATGCCTTGATGGTGGTTTGACATTGCTTCCGTGACACTAATGGCCATGTTTCATTATGTGCATGTCTGATGTTTCATCAAGACATTGTAAAATGTGTAATATAGATTGTAAGAGGAGACATGTAAAACTCTAGGGGTATTTTATTTTTCTCTTTCAAGCTCATGAGCAGTTATATATCTTATATGCAGAATTAAAGCCAAAGAGTGAAATTGGTTGATGGGAACTGAAGAACCAAAAGATCCATTAAGGGGGTAGATTGGAGAGGTGTAGATATTGAACTGCAAAGGACCATACAGTCAAAGCAACTGTAAAGAAGAGGCTTTGTAAGAAGATCGGGTGAATTCCGGCTATTACTTCCTTCCTCGAGATCTATACCCTCAATTATGGCTTTTACAAGGCATGAATTGTGGGTGAAATTGGTTCTGGAATGGTGTTATAACTCTGGATCAACAAGAAAATCATAGGTATGCCCTTTAGCTTCTAGATCTATTTTTTCAAGCAACGATGAATAGCATCTATTTGTCATGACTGTAAAAGATAATGAGCTATTGTATTTTTTGAAAAGTGAAATGAGTCCACTAGGTTTGTAGTCTAAATAAGTTCTGGTAATATAAAGCAGATTTTTTTTTTCTGTTAAACTAGATTCAATTGAGAGAGAGTTTTGTTGGAATACTTTTATGCTTAGCTTATCATTGAAATCTTAAATAGAAACACCCTTTTTGTTTGAGCTAATACACTATAAAGTAAGGGGTCGGCTTAAAATACGAAGGTGTGACCATACGATCATGATATTCCAAGTAGTAGGATTTTCGATTTGTGATTGAAAAATTTGAGTCTTTATTAAAAGGAATGGAGATTTGTTTAAGAGAGACTATACATATGTACACCTTTTTCTCTCAAAAATCTTATTACACGATAAATATAATTAAGGATGATGCTTAGCTTCATGAGGTGTATAAGTGTAGGTGTAGCTATTGGTTTTTTCGTATCTTCCATATCATCATTCAATCTATTAATTTATTACAAATGAACATCTTCTCTTAATATTACTTTGAAGCATGTTCTCTCTTTATATATACCATCATTTTCATTATTAACTTAACCTTTGATATATTGTACAATATTATATATATGTGCAGTAGTTCATACTTTTAATTTAAGTATTTAAATATTAGATGACCAACTTGAGTTACAAATGATGCATGTAGCTAGTTGGAATTTGGAGACTAATAGTTGATGTTCTGGTCATTTTTCTTTTAGTTAATAAAACAAATATTACACATTTATGTCAATGAATTCGTTCTTCTTTAGTTTTAATTCTATATTTATTTTTTAATTATTCTCTTTACTTGTCCATATTATGTTAAAGAGCTGCACGCTTTTGTTGGTCAAAGAGTTTAACATGTAAATATGCTTGATGTGCAGTGGATATAAATCACAATTTGAAATAGTTAATAAAAAAATTTAGCGTTCTTCAGAAATTATGATTATCTCTTTGCTAGTAAAATAATCTTTACACTGTTGATACTCCAAACTTATCATTGCAAATTGGAGAAGTATCAATTGGCTCGAGACAGTTCTTTTTGGTCTTCGTGTTAACCTTTTAGGAATTAACTGTATCAATATCAAGTTGCACTTTTCAATTTTTACTTTTTCAATGAGGCAACTTCCACAATTCTTTTTGGTCTTCAAAATTTAGATTGAATTGGTTTTGTTACATAAAAATTACACTCGCTTTATTTGCTTCTTGTTTTCTTTTCTATTAGATGTTAGTCCGTCTCACCACTAATGTTGAAAATTTTACTAGCTTT
Source organism: Combretum micranthum (assembly GCA_024138025.1). Lineage (NCBI taxonomy): Eukaryota > Viridiplantae > Streptophyta > Magnoliopsida > Myrtales > Combretaceae > Combretum > Combretum micranthum. The sequence continues at coordinate 318,012 of JAMXBD010001201.1, forward strand.
CTGATCCAAAAAAGGAACATATACGTCTATATGGACTTCCAAATGAGACATGAGAAGTCAACTTGCTTGTTGACGAAGTTCCACTGAGCTTCCCTAATACCCTTGGCATCAACTTTGCAAGGGATGGCATGCCAGAGAAGGACTGGTTGTCTCTAGTCACCCTTCATAGCGATATAAAGCTGCTTGCGGCTTTCTACTTTGGTGCTCAATTTGGCTTTTGTAACAATGGAAGGTACTTCTAAATTATTACCTAACTAAAACTAGCATACTATACTTTTAATTAAGAGCTGCATAGCAGGACGAAAGAACATTTCGTAAGCGACAAATGCGATAGGTAATTAAACTTAATGGTCTGTTTAATATTGCATTTTTTTAATAAAGTATGGGTGATTTTAAAAACCATCAAAAACATACTCATTATCATGTATCTTTTTCATATAAGAACCACACATATCATGAATTGTAAATTATACTCTTGTGAAGGAGACCACACAACATGATTTTTTATAGTGGTTTCTTTTCAAAGTAAAGTGAAATAATTAATTGAGTATGGTAGAACTTATATAGGAGCTTGTAAACATGATTGAGTTTCAAAAGCATTTGAAATTTAATATGTTTAGTTGTATTAAGCATTTACTACACCCTCTCTACTCTCTCTCTTCCATGATGAACATGATGGAGGAGTCTTTGCACATTACCCCCTATATTTATGTCCCTAGATTTGCTCATGTGCTCATCCATGTTGAAAATACCTACTATTAGGAGTAGATTAGAAATTTAGATTATAGAAGTTACTATCATTGTAAATATTTATTTCAGTTTTTTTTTATTTTCCAATGTTCAATTTAAATTATCAGGTCAAAAATATAATACGAATAACAATTTGTTCCAATTTGATCATTTTGGATATAGAAAAAAGGTATCGTATCATATCAACTTTATGATACATAAGATAATAGCTCTTCATCCCATTAATCACCATTCTTTTTCTACTTTCTTGAATTGAATTTACTATTTGATGATGTTTATAGCTTGCTCAACTAACTCGACTTATACAATAACTTGTCTCATGTTTTTCAAGTAGTTCAAGTTAGTCATCATGAATCTTTTCTCATAATCTTAGCCATGTCTTTGTAATCATTCAATAATTATATCTATATATTATGTGACAGCAAATCCAAATGGAGATCCTTCTTCAAGTGCATAAGATCCTTTGCTAAATCCATCACATGGTGATGACGATGATGACAGTGAGGAAGAAAATTAAACACTCAGTTTTTGTATTTTTTTTTTCATATTGAATTAATTGAAATGAATGGGGCCAAATTAATGTGATAAAGTGTGTATGCATGGTCATTTTGATATAATTTGGAGCTTGTACTTATGTTTCTTATAAGGACATTGAATAATGTTTTTTTCTCTTTTACTATAAGGATAGTCTCGATGATCTTTAAGTAATTTGTGTTATTAAATCTTATTATATATTGAGTGTATTGTACACTCCAAAATGCATTATTGATATCTATTCATTGATAAATTTTGTGTAGAAGCAATAGCAGCTATGAATTATATTGTGATAGAATAGGTGTATATTATTAATTGTGCATATAATGCATAATAAACAGGTATATATTGGCAAATTAGATTGAGTTAAATATTAATGCTTACTCCTCCTTAACAAGAACAATCACGTGTGAACATCACTGGTTTAAATTAATAATTACATTTAAAACTTACTGTCTTAATAGAATACCTATGTGTAAACATCGCTAATGTGTTTCAATAGCCACTTTTAAATAGCGGGAAATAGGGGATTTGTCACGTTTATAAATCGCTACTTTTAGTCCAATGACTTTCTATAAGGGTTTCGCAACCTATGAAAGGCCACGTTTAAACATCGTCAATTTAGTAATTTACCTACGTGTAAACGTCGCTAATAAAAATATTTGTTTACGTGTAAACATCGCTGATTATAAATTTCCCTCCCTTTTTATTTAGCGGGATAAAACTTGATAATATTTGGCCACACATATGTGTGACCAATACATGATAGTAGGCTATGTTTAAACGTGGCCTAATAAAGCCATTAGGAGCTCAAATTTATATTGGCGACATTTTAATTTTTAACGTTACTTATTTAATCTGCGACGGACCTTTTGCGACGTCTATAGGCCACGTGTAAAAAAACGTGACAAAAAATCTTTTGTTCTAGTGAGGGTTTTTATTAAGGAAATGGAAGCCTTAAGGGATAGGTTTGATTAAGAAATGGTTTCTGAAGGATTAAATGAGCTTTGCAAAGAAAACAAGCTCAAATGAATTTTTCAAAATTCGGATTTGAAAATAGCCACAATTCAAACACTTATTTCCAAATGCCAAAATGCTAATTTTAATAGGAAAATGGAAGTCCTAGGGTATATATATAATAAAGACCAAGTTTTGATAAGGATAAAAGAAGTTTATCAAAATATAATCTTAGAATAACAAATGGTTTCCAAGAATAGGTTAAACAATGTTTTCATTCTTTAAAATTTTGTAAAATTTGTACTTAGGCAAACCACTTATTTAACCATCTACTTTCTAACCCCAAAATGAAAGTTTTTATTGAAATAATGAAGGTGATAGTTACATAGATCATCAAGGTTGAGTTTTGATTAAACAACGTATGATTTTACAAGAAGAAAAACTATTTGTCTTAAGTCTAGTAAAATTCAAAGTTTTGCAAACTAAAGGTTTTCAAAAAGAATTTTTGATATTATATGTATACATGTAGGTAGATCATCTCATAATCTTCATGACAATAGCTTGTAGGTAATACATATATGCATGATGCATTGTAGAAACAAAGTATGAAAAATTGAGTTCATCCAAAATTTGTAAATTCGGATGATTTCCAAACCATGCCTTAAAAACCCATTTACCAACTCCAAAACTTGTGTTTTATATGAAAAATGAGGAGTTTAAGTCACAGGTATCATCAAATAATGATTTTGATAAATTAAGATGGGATTTGCTAAGAAAAATATATAGAACAATGAGTAGAAATGAAGTAGGAAAAATTAGAGTTGTTGTCATTTTAGAAAATTCGTAATAATGAAACAATGGCATGAAAACTCATATTTTCCAAACTCAAATTAGAAGTTTTATCAAAGAAATAAAGTCCTTAGTGGCTAGGCATGGTTGAGCCTTAATTTTCTAAGTACCAAATGATTTTTACTTAAAGGAATCACTCAAATACAATTGTTACAAAATTCGGATTTTGGAATCAACCTTACTTGAAAACATGTTTACAAAGTATAAAATGAAAATGTTTATGTAGAAATGAAGGTGATAAGTAATATATATAATGAAAACTTAATTTTAACAAAAATAATTATATTTTCTTAAGTAATAAATCCAAAACAAATGGAAATGATCAAAGTTAGAAAACTAGACTTTTCATAAGTAGTTGTTATTATGGTCTTGCAGAATAAAAAGTTGTAAAGTTTCCTTTTAGCAAAAATCATCAAGATCATGCATACATTAAGCTCATCTCATGGCATTTATGTTAGGAAATCACTCATATTGCATGTATAGCTAATTTATATAGTAAGAACATTACAAACATTTACAAAACTATTTTTCTTATCGGAAACCGTTACTGATCAGATCTGATCCCTCCGTTCTGAGACCTAAATATTTTCAAAACTTGAAAATAATATTAGAATTAGATAGATCTTTCGATGTAGATAGAAATCGATATATAATTTGCGAGATTCTGAGTTAAAATGACCAAGTTATGACCGTTTTAAGTTGGAATTTCCGCTTAGGACGAGAATTATGAATTTGATAGTTCGTATAAAACCGTTTGGATTAGTTTGAGTTTAAATACTTATTAGAGTATTTCTTCCTTTTTAGGTGATCTCGAATCTGACGATTCCCTACCACCGGATTGCTATTACTAAGAGACTGGTGATCCAATGGTCGAGTGATTTTTCTCCTTATTTTGTTACCTTGTTTGTGCTTGTAGTTAGTCGCATTAGAATTATAGGAGCAAGATAAAAATCGATATGAATGGGGATGGGATATATGATGAGACTGTGATGAATGTATGCTAAAGAATACTAAAGCATATCAAAACCACGATTCGATTGGATAACTGCACTGTGCATATTATTTCTGTTATGTGTGTGATATTGGTTGGTCACTCTAAAGAATGTATGAATATTTTGACCTAAGAAAAAATTAAATTGCTCATGCATCGCATCGGACATATTGCATTTGTAGCATGCTACTCCTACGCAGGTCGATCGGTATGGTCCGAGAACTCGTTGGGACAACGAACCCGGTATCAGAGCTCATTCAGGGGTACTAAGACGCATATGGATGCATTCCTTGGATGAGCCTAGCCGAGTCGAGTGCTCAGAGCCGATGGCTTGGGGACTAGATGCGGTCGTGTAGACTTCAATACCATTCCTAACCCAAGATACGGAGGGCATAAATCCGTTCTGTGTGTGGGTTCCGGATACCTATACATAATTGTTTGCTCATTTGTTTGTTCATGCATAGCATATGATTGATTATAACTTGTTTGTCATGGTACGGAATTAAGGGAATTCTCACTAAGCTAGTGTAGCTTATACCCCAATAGTTGTTTATATGAGTAGGTTATCACAAGAATGCTAAGCTGGGGACTGAGATGGTTGGAGCCGAGAATGACTTTGGGATTCCGGCAAGAAATGGGAACGCTTGAAGTTATTAGCTAGGTTTTATTATTTGCTTTCTAATAGTTTTATGTAGTAGAATCTTTTGATGAGTTGTAATTGAAGTTTAATGAGTTGTATTTTGAAGAATAGTGAATTGAATTTCCTTTACATTGTTCTCAAGTTGTATCAACATAAAATGCATTACTCCGATGAGTCTCCTCCATGTGTTAGACGCCTTGTACATAGTATGGAAGCGTTTGCGTGACTGAGGTGGTCATTTTAGGCTTTAATATTGTGTACGGCAGACTGCCACGTTTAAGGTACCCTTCGGAGCGTGACAATTTAGTTGGTATCAGAGCGACAAGGTTTTGGGAATTAGGTGGGAAGACTTTAAGAGAATAGAATGTTAAGATTCAATCTTAGGAATCGATAGGTGAGTGTTAGATAAACCTTAAGTAAAGAAGAATTAGATTTAACTTTATGACCTTTAAGGTATGATTTTCGATTATTAAGAATTTGAATCCTATCTTGGAGACTTCTGAAGAACACAGGAATAAACATATGAGGAAGAAAGATTGAAATTATTTGATGGGACGATCGAATCTATTCTAGCAACTGTAAAATATAGGAATAAGTGACCTTGCCTAACCCTTGGATCAAGCCAATAATGGAAATGGTGGGTGCCCCCAAAAGGTCTAGCAAATGGATAGTTGTCCTTGTGTGGAAGAAACCGATCTCCTAGAAATAGAAATAGATCTTTCGTTAAGCGTTAGGAGCAAATAACTTTTTGAATAAAAATAACAAAGATGTTTTGAAAATGTTAACCAATGTTGTAGTTTATCATCTAGTTCATGAATTGACTCAATTGTATGCTTTGCATTCTTTATTTGAACTTTTGCAATGGAAGATTTACATCTTCTCTTGATTTCATGTATTTCGTTTTGGATATTGTGAAGTATCTATTACTGATTTTGCTTTAAGTGGAATTTCAATATTTCTATATATGTTTTTATTTCCACATTTCTATGTTCTATATTTCCGATAATTTCTTTAAGTCTCTTTTAACGCCTTAAGACGTAATAAAAGATTCAGAATTTTCATCTGAGCTTAATAAAACTATAGGAGACATACCCGACCATAATAAGAACCCGTCATGACTCCTTTAGGACCCGAGAACCAAGCGATACCCGAACCACCTAACCAAGGAGATGCTTCAATCAAGATTGAACGGTTTACTAGTCAGATAAGAAGTTACATGCGAAAGACTCAAGCCATTTCGACATCTATACCTGTAAGACATGAACAAGAAACAATGCAAGACGACTACCGCATGCTTCATCCAGGAATCTAGTCTACAACCTTCACACCTATATGGTGCATGAAGAAGCTAGTGATGAGGTGATGGAGTCCTTTGCCATGGAAGGAAGCGAGGATCAAAGATGCAACTCGGTATCAAGTTAGCGCTATACCCTTAGAATACCGTATATTCTTTCTTGCCAATAAAATCAAGGAGATAGGTTATTAGAAATACCTTTGGATTAAATGGCTAGACTAAAATAGGAAAGCCCAAGACCATTAAAAGCCAAAATGAGCCAATAATGGAAACTAAAACAAAAACTCGATTAATTTAATGAATTCCAAGCCAACCCTCGTACAACTTCTCGTAAATAAAGAACTTTGAAAGATCGAAATCTACGACGATCGTAACACAAAAGTTAAAATTTCAGTGATCAAATCTCAATTACCAAACTCCATAAGATCTTCACAAGTAAATAACTATACAATAAAGCAATGAGATCTCTTGATTTCAATCCCATCAAGATGATCACGAGGATAAGAATTTAAAACGACGATGACCATATTGTTTAAGGAAATATGAATCATAAAGCACAATACTGTATATACAGCTACATAAGAATGGAGAAGCGAATCCATAACCTTCGTTGGTCAAGTAATTGAGTCATGAAAGTTCGTGTTGTCGTGAGTCATCTAGTGTCGGTCGAGTCAAGTCGTTTGTGGTCTCAAGTCAAGTTCGTGTTGTTTTCCAAAAAGAGTCATGTAAGTGAAGGTTGGAATCGCTAAGCCAAATCTTATTAAATCGTATGTGCTATATTTCATAAACGATCTATCATACAAAATTTAGAAATGATACAAACCAAAGCATAAACCGGTGCTAGAGATATAACTCGAGATTCACAATCTTTTCTCGATAAACGATATACATGTAACAAGTTTTGCGGACAAAACTTTCTTTAAGGTGGGGAGGATATAAGCCCCGGAAAATTTCAGTAAATAATTCTAAGATGAACTTCGAAAATAAACCCTAAAAATCACTTCAAATTAAAACTAAATTTCGACAAGTCTTATATCACGAACGAATTCAGAAATTTCCAAATCTTGAGAAAAATAAGAATTCTTAAAAACAAAATAAGAACTCAACAAACTTCAATTCCAAAACCACTACGTACGACAAATTCCATACGTAACTCCGACTTATAAAAACGGGTAACATAAAGCCCAAAAACAAATTATTAAAAAATAAATAACGATTGCCTTTCGAAAATATAACTCAATTCAAGAATTCCGAAAACACTTAAGAGATATTAAATACTTACAAAAATAAAATTTAAAATAAATTTCTCAAATTAAATATGTTGTATAAACATAAAATATTAGTTTCCAAACTGGCAAAGACCTAAATCGGAAAATCACCCAGATATCCTAAGTGGTATATAATAGTTTAAGTCTGGCAATCTAGCGCCCCTAACTCTAGAGGCCGAGATGTAGTTTAAATATGTAGAATAGCTCGTAGTAATATAAGTTTGCTTAAAAAGATCAGATTGGTAAATTTTTGACCTATTTCGAACTCGTTCAAATATAGACTTCGAAAAGCGTGTCCCAGGGCTCAAGATATAAAATATATACCAATAATATCGTTAGACTCGTAATTTCATAAGATTTTCAAAAATATCAGTTATATAATTTTTCAGATTATAAAAGTTACAGTTATAACCTTTTTATCATAGTTATATTACTACCGATAATTAATTAGTCTTTTGCACTATTCATTTTTATTTCATTACGCAATTTTATTATTCTTATAAAGCCTTATATTTTTAGATAAATATTTTATATGTTATAGAAATTTTTTTTTTCTAAAATTTAGTTAGGTTTGGGCTTTTACGGGATCAGATTCTGTTTAAGACCCGATACTAAAAATAAAATAAATTAATTTAATAATTATAAAATATTTTAAAAATATTTTTATTTTCATAAAATAATTTTTTAGAATTTTTGGGTTATAAAAATATCATTTATAGCTCAGATTCGTGTATTTTGATCATACCGGTAACATATTTGTTAAAATATTAAAATAATTCAAATAATTATTAATTTTAATTATGAAAAATCTGCTACAAATATTTGAAATAAATTTTCAAATTTTATTTTATTTCATTTTATTTTATTAAGAAAGTACTTTTACAACCATTCCTTCAAGTACACCTTACACATATCACTTCTTTTTCACTTAAATCTTTCTACACTCTATCCCACACTTCATGGAAGATTTTTCCCCTTCTTTATGGCTTCCATTGTCCTTTATTTACTCCTATTTTTACCAAATTAATTATATTCCACTCCTTCTTAAAGAAGTTACATTACACATTAATTATACAATTCAATTTTAAGTAAAAAATTCAAACAAACCCTCTCTCTCCTCTCTCTCTTCCACGTGAATTCCCCCCCCCCCCCCCCCCCCCCCCCAAATTTCTTCCTTGTTTTATTTTTTTTCTTTCCTCTATTCAATTAATACATTCATTTTCTCTCTCTCCTTCATTTACTCATTCTTTCCTTTTTCATTGTTTAGTCTCTCTCTCTCTTTTTCCTCTCTTTCTTTCTTCTTTTCCTCTTGTTCTTCCATGAAAAACAACCTACCCCACTTCTAAAAATGGCTTCCACACTTCATTCTTGAAGATTTTTAAGCAAATCTTCATCTTAAAGCCTCCATAGGTGATATAGGTAAAGTATAATGAAGGTTTCATGCATCAAATGACCTTCCATAAGCTTAAAAGCTTAGGATGATGATGCCAAAAATGAAACACTCCTCTTCTCCACTATTATTATCTTGTATCATAATTATTTTCTTGTTTAAAGTTGATATATTTTGTTGATCTAACTTTTTGTAGCTTTGATTTTTGTTTATGCCATAGATCTTGCTATTTGAGTTATTATTTTTGTTATCTCTTATGATTTATGCATATATTTCTCATTCACATGTGTTCATGCATTCAAAACTAGTGTAGTAAACTAGATCTAGAGTTTTGAGTTCATAAAATGCATTAGTCTTTGTTTTATATTCATGGATGACTTGTAGTGGCATAATGATAGTAGAAAAGTTGTCGAAACTCAAGATCTATTTTATTTTTAACAAAAATCATTTTTCAAAATTCGGATAAAAAATGAACCATATTTAAAAAAGTTATTTTTCAACTTCAAAATGTATATTTTTCATTTAAAATGAAGGGCTTAGGGTATAGATAACATAAATGAGTAATTTTGATGAGAAAAGTTTAGATCTATGAGTTTAAAGTTTATTATCATGGGTTCCATTTAGATGTATGTTTATATTATGTGTAGATCTTAGATTTGAACTTGAACAAAAATTTTGAAATTCGTATTTTGGCAAAACCCCCATTTAAAAACCACTTTCCAAATGTCAAAATGAAATTTTTACTTAATATAATGAGGGCTTAATATATGTATATCATCAAGACTTCTCTTTACAAGAATCAAAAGTTATTTTCAAAATAAAAATTCTATTTCCGGATTTTAGCTAAGGCATATTTTAAAAACATGTTTTCCAACTCAAAAATGAAGTTTTTATTTAAGAAATGAAAGGCTTTTAGGATAGGATATGTAAGGAATGGATTTTCATAAGTTTAGATAGATTTTATCAAAAGATATGTCCAAAAGTAAATTTTGTAGATTCGAATCTCAACAAAGACCAATTTTAAAAACCCATTTTTCAACTTCAAAAAAGGTTTTTATTATGGAAATGGAAGCCTTAAGGGATAGGTTTGATTAGGAAATGGTTTTTTAAGGACTAAATGAGCTTTGCAAAGAAAACAGCTCAAATGAATTTTTCAAAATTCGGATTTGAAAACAGCCACAATTCAAACACTTATTTCCAAATGCCAAAATGATAATTTTGATAGGAAAATGGAAGTCCTAGGGTGTATATATATAATAAAGACCAAGTTTTGATAAGGATAAAAGATGTTTATCAAAATATAATCTTAGAATAACAAATGGTTTCCAAGAATAGGTTAAACAATGTTCTCATTCTTTAAAATTTTGTAAAATTCGTACTTAGGCAAACCACCTATCTAACCATCTACTTTCTAACCCCAAAATGAAAGTTTTTATTGAAATAATGAAGGTGATGGTTATATAGATCATCAAGGTTGAGTTTTGATTAAACAAGTATGATTTTACAAGAAGAAAAACTATTTGTCTTAAGTCTAGTAAAATTCAAAGTTTTGCAAAGTAAAGGTTTTCAAAAAGAATTTTTGATATTATATCTATACATGTAGGGAGATCATCTCATAATCTTCATGACAATAGCTTGTAAGTAATACATATATGCATGATGCATTGTACAAACAAAGTATGAAAATTGAGTTCATCCAAAATTTGTAAATTCGGATGATTTCCAAATCATGCCTTAAAAACCCATTTACCAACTCCAAAACTTGTGTTTTGTATGAAAAATGAGGAGTTTAAGTCATAGGTATAATCAAGTAATGATTTTGATAAATTAAGATGGGATTGGCTAAGAAAAATATATAGAACAATGAGTAGAAATGAAGTAAGAAAAATTAGAGTTGTTGTCATTTTAGGAAATTCGTAACAATGGAATAATGGCATGAAAACTCACATTTTCCAAACTCAAATTAGAAGTTTTATCAAAGAAATGAAGTCCTTAGTGGCTAGGCATGGTTGAGCCTTAATTTTCTAAGTACCAAATGATTTTTACTTAAAGGCATCACTCAAAAACAATTTTTACAAAATTCGGATTTTGGAATCAACCTTACTTGAAAACATGTTTACAAAGTATAAAAAGAAAATTTTTATGTAGAAATGAAGGTCATAAGTAATATATATAATGAAGACTTAATTTTAACAAAAATAATTATATTTTCTTAAGTAATAAATCCAAAACAAATAAAAATGATCAAAGTTAGAAAACTAGACTTTTCATAAATAGTTGTTATTATGGTCTTGCAAAATAAAAAGTTGTAAAATTTCCTTTTAGCAAAAATCATCAAGATCATGCATACATTAAGCTCATCTCATGACATTCATGTTAGAAAATCACTCATATTGCATGTTTAGCTAATAAATATAGTAAGAACATTACAAACATTTACAAAACTATTTTTCGGAATCGGAAACCGTTACTAATCAGATCTGATCCCTCCGTTCCTAGACCTAAATGTTTTCAAAACTTGAAAATAATATTAGAATTAGATATCTCTTTCGAAGTAGAAATCGATATATAATTTGCGAAATTCCAAGTTAAAATGACCAAGTTATGGCCATTTTAAGTTGGAATTTCCACTTAGGACGAGAATTACGAATTTGATAGTTTGTATAAAATCGTTTGATTTAGTTTGAGTTGAAATACTTATTAGAGTATTTCTTCCATTTTAGGTGATCCCAAATCTGACGATTCCCTACCACCGGATTGCTGTTACTAAGAGGTCGGTGATCCAATGGTCGAGTGAGTTTTCTTCTTATTTTGTTACCTTGTTTGTGCTAGTAGTTAGTCGCATTAGAATTATAGGAACAAGATAAAAATCGATATGAATGGGGATGGGATATATGATGAGACTGTGATGAATGTATGCCAAAGAATACTAAAGCATATCGAAACTACGATTCGATTGGATAACTGCACTGTGCATATTATTTCTGTTATGTGTGTGATATTGGTTGGTCACTCTAAAGAATGTATGAATATTTTAACCTAAGAAAAAATTAAATTGGTCATGCATCGCATCGGACATATTGCATTGGTAGCATGCTACTCCTACACAGGTCGATCGGTATGGTCCGAGGACTCGTTAGGATGACCAACCCGGTATCAGAGCTCATTCAGGGGTACTAAGGTGCATATGGATGCATTCCTTGGATGAGCCTAGCCGAGTCGAGTGCTAAGAGCTGAGGGCTTGGGGACTAGATGCGGTTGTGTAGACTTCAATACCATTTCTAACCAAGATACGGAGGGCGTAAATCCGTTATGTGTGTGGGTTCCGGATACCCATACATAATTGTTTACTCATGTGTTTGTTCATACATAGCATATGATTGATTATAACTTGTTTGTCATGGTACGGAATTAAGGGAATTCTCACTAAGCTAGTGTAGCTTATACACCAATAGTTGTTTATATGAGCAGGTTATCGCAAGAATGCTAAGTAAGGACAGAGATGGTTGGAGCCGAGAATGACTTTGGGATTCCGGCAAGAAATGGGAACGCTTGAAGTTATTAGCTAGGTTTTATTATTTGCTTTGTAATAGTTTTATGTAGTAGAATCTTTTGATGAGTTGTAATTGAAGTTTAATGAGTTGTATTTTGAAGAATAGTGAATTGAATTTCCTTTACATTGTTCTCAAGTTGTATCAACATAAAATGCATTATTCCTATGAGTCCCTCCTTGTGTTAGACGCCTTGTACATAGTATGGAAGCGTTTGCGTGACTGAGTGGTCATTCTTAGGCTTTAATATTGTGTATGGCGGATTGCCACGTTTATGGTACCCTTCGGGGCGTGACCTCTTTGGTGTTCCACCTTCACTTGTTGGCATGTGGGACACTTCATCACAAAATCGACCACGTCTCTTTTCATACCGTTCCACTAATAGTGGCTTTTTAGGTCCTGATACATTTTAGTTCCTCCTGGATGCATGGTATATCTGAATTGTGTGCTTCGTTCATGATTTCCTTCCTCATATCCTCATCCTCTGGAACACATAATCTCCCTTTCATTTTCACCACCTCATCTTCATCTATCGTAAAATCGGTGTACTTTCCTTCTTGTACCTCTCTCTCAATTTTTGAATCGCCTCGTCATACCGTTGGGCTTCCTTAATTCTTTCCACTATGGTGGGTTCCATGACTAAGCTGGCGATTTCTACTTCCATGTTTTGCCCTATGAAGTCGATGCTCATCTTTTCAAATTCCCTTATTAACTCCCTCTTATTAGTGAGCAAAGTAGCAACTTCTTCATAATTCTTCCTACTCAGAGCATCTGCGACCGCGTTTACTCTCCCTGGATAGTAATTTATCCCAAGGTCATAATCTTTAATGAGTTTCAACCATCTCCATTATCGCATAATCAACTCCGTCTGTGAATAGATACTTGAGACTCTTATGATTGGTGTAGATTTCATACCTTTGCCCATACAGGTAATGCCTCCATAACTTAAGCGCAAACAAAACAGCGACTAACTCTAGATCATGGGTGGGGTAATTTTGTTCATAAGGCCTAAGTTGTCGCGATGCATAAGCAATCACTTTTCCATCTTGTATTAACACACATCCAAGACCATTTCTAGAGGCATCATTGTGTACCATATAAGGTTTCTCGGGGTCTGGTAAAACCAAAATTGGGGCTGATACAAGCCTTTTCTTTAATTCTTGGAAACCTTGTTCTCTTTTATCCGTCCAAATGAACTTTTCATCCTTCTGATTCAAATGTGTTAAGGGTTTGGATATGGTAGAAAAATTCCTCACAAATTTCCTATAATATCTAGCCAATCCGAGAAAACTTCTCACTTCAGTAACAGTCTTAGGTTGTTTCCAATCCATCACTGCCTTGATCTTCTCAGGGTCCACCGATATTCCCTCTCCAGATATGACATGTCCTAGGAAAGATATCCTATTCAACCAGAAATCACACTTAGACAGCTTGGCGTACAACTTATGCTCTCGCATGGTCTATAATGCCATTCTTAAGTGTTCCTCATGTTGCTCTCGTGTCTTGGAGTAGATCAGAATATCATCTATAAAGACTATCACACACTTATCTAGTAGAGGTTTGTATACTCGAATCATAAGATCCATCAAAGCTGGTGGTGCGTTGGTTAAACCGAAAGGCATTACCAGAAACTCGTAATGTCCGTAGTGAGTTCTGAAAGCCATCTTGGGTACATCCTTAGGTTTAATCCTCAATTGGTGATATCCTGATCGTAGATCGATTCTTGAAAAGACACTAGCTCTTTGAAGCTGATCAAAAAGATCATCTATCCTTGGGAGTGGGTACCTATTCTTAATGGTGACTTTATTGAGCTCCCGATAATTGATGCATAAACGCATAGAACCATCCTTCTTTTTCATGAACAATACTGGTGCTCCCCAGGGTGATACACTTGGTCGAATAAAACCTTGGTCTAACAAGTCTTGTAACTGAGTCTTCAGCTCCTTCAACTCCACTGGTGCCATCCGATAGGGTACCTTTGATATTAGCTCCGTGTTTACCAATAGGTTGATTTCGAAATCGATTTCCCTCTTGGGTGGTAATCTAGATAATCCGTCAGGAAATACATCTGGAAATTCCTTAACCACGGGTATGGATTCCAACTTAGGTTTCTCTTCCATCTCTTCTTCATCCATGTTACTTAAGTTGATCTCTTCATCATCCATTAACTTAAACGACTTCAACTTCACCATGGATTCTCCCTTGAATACTATTTCACACCCATCTTGATCCTTAAACTTCACCTCTTTGTGTCTACAATCCACTAAAGCCTTAACAGATGTCAACCAACTCATTCCTAAGATTACTTCATACTTGCTCATTTCCAAGATTATCAGGTTACACTTAGTGTAACATCCTTGAATTTCCATGGGACAATCTTTAAGCATTTCCTTAGTTGTTACTATGCTTCTGGTGGGTGTCTTAACTTGAAAACCGGTAGCGATAGTCTCTATGGGTAAACCAGTTTGTTTAGCAAACTAACGATGATAAAGCAATGTGTAGCTCCGATGTCGAACAAAGCATAAGCGGTTTGACTAGCTATACGTATGTAACCTGCACTCAAATTTTATACTAATCAAGAAACTGGTATACTTAAGCTATTTGCTGGTATAAAACTTTAGACTTCTAGATTAAGAATTTAATACAGGGTACTTAATAACTTGCATCAAAGGTAAAAGAGTTTCTGATTCTAACCTGTCACCAATCCAAAATCTGGGCCACAATCTCCATCCGCGACTGCTAACTCAGCTCCTTCATCGTCTAACTCTTCACACAGCCACTGCCCTTCTAAGTTGTAAATTCTCATCCCATGGACAGCTGCTCCAGAACGGCTCGAGTTGCTCCCTCCATTTCCATTCTTCACCGATGCAGCTCCTCCCATTGAACCAAATGGTCTAGCTGGGGCATTCTTTTTCTGTGGGCATTCATTAGCGAAATGCCTAGTTTGCTTGCATACAAAGTAAACAGTGGAAGCCTTCTTTGGGCAGTCACTGATCTTGTGGCTAGGGTTTCCACAAAAATAGCATTTGTGTTGAAGCAAGGGGCACCTCTTCGGATAATGTTCCTCTTTACATTTCCAGCATGTCACTTTGACCTTTCATGCCTCCTTGTTACCACTAGCACTTCCTCTATAGCTGTTGAAGGGTTTAAACTTCTTGTTCTCAAAACTAGGACTGTAACTATCTTGAGTCCTTGTTCCGAACACAAAGGTTCTCTTCTCAGGTGCTTTACTTTTCCTCTTCTTAGCTCCTTCTATAATGAGAGCCCTTTCAACCAATTCATGGAGGATCCTTAGATCCAACTCCTCCAGACGCATCCTCAAGTCCTCATCCAGTCCACTCAGGAAGACTTGCCTCTTTAGCTCTTCACTGTGCCTAAAGGATTCCCGTGCATACTGGAGTAGATGGCTAAACTCAGTCTCGTATTATTCCACTATCCTTCTTTTCTGAGATATGTGAAGGAAATCTCCATTGTATTGTACTCTCAAGCTTCCAGAAAATAATTCTCCAAAAACTTTCTTCTGAAGGTTACCCAGGTCACCGGTGGTAGCAACTCTCTACTTTTTGATTCCCACCACACTCTGGCGTTAAATCTCAACATAAGTGCCATAATCCAAACGAAGGTGATGGGGCACTTCATATGCAGCAAACGATCTCTTTATCTGTGCTAGCCAGTCCTCTGCTTCATCTGGTTTTCCGAAACTCCCATCAAAGTATCTATACCTTTTGATGAAGTCATGCAAGGAACTTCGGTAAGGTCGAGGTGGCGGTGGTGCTGGCAAAGGAACAGTGTGAGATTCAACTTCTATTGGTGCTGGTGCCTCAACTGTTGCTTCTGGTGCATTGGCAGCTGGTGGTGGCATGTTCTGTGCATGTTGCATAAAGTTATTGACCAGACCAACTAGTTGGTTGATCGTAGCCCAAACATCTGTAAGCCCCGGAAAATTTCAATAAATAATTCTAAAATGAATTTCGAAAATAAACCCTAAAAATGACTCCAAAGTAAAACCGAACTTTGACTAGCGTTAAATCACGAGCGAATCCAGAAATTTCTTAATCTTGAGAAAAATAAATAAATAAGAATCCTTAAAAATAAAATAAGAACTCAACATACTTCAATTCCAAAACCACTACGTATGACAAATTATATTCTTAACTCCGACTTGTAAAAATCGAGTAATATAGAACCAAAAACAAATTATTAAAAAGTAAATAACGATTAACTTTCGGAAATGAAACCCAATTCAAGAATTCCGAAAACGTTGAGAGATATTAAATACTTATAAAAATAAAATTTAAAATAATTCTTCTCAAACTAAATATGTTGTATAAATATAAAACGTCAGTTTCCAAATTAGCAAAGACCTAAACCGAAAAATCACTCAGAAACCTTAAGTGGAATACAGTAGTTTAAGTCCGGCAATCTCGCGCCCTTAACCCTAGAGGCCGAGATGTAGTTTAAGTATGTAGTGTAGCTTGTAATAATATAAGGATTGGTAAATTTTTGACCTATTTCGAACTCGTTCGGATACAGACTTTGAAAAGCATGTCCTGGTGCTCGATATATCAAAAATATACCATTAGTACCGTTAGACTTGTATTTTCATAAGGATTTCTAAAATGTCAGTTTTATAATTTTTCGATAACTAGAAATATCTTATTTTGGATTATATTCGTATTTCATTACTACCGATGATTAACTAGCCTTTTACACTATTCACTTCTATTTCATTACACAATTTTATTATTCTTATAAACCCTTATATTTTTAGATAAATATTTTATATATTATAGAAAATTTTGTTTTTCTAAAATTTAGTTAGTTTTGGGTTTTTACGGGATCAGTTTTTATTTAAGACCCAATAGTAAAAATAAAATAAATTAATTTAATAATTGAAAAAATATTTTATTTTCATAAAATAAATTTTTATAATTTTTCGAGTTATAAAAATATTGTTTATAGCTCATATTCGTGTATTTTGATCATACCGGTAACTTATTTGATAATTTACTAAATTAAATTAATTAATTATCTTATTTTAATTATGAAGAATCTGCTACAAATATTTGGAATGAATTTTCTATTTTTATTTTATTTTATTAAGAAAGTACTTTTACAACTCATACTTTTAAGTACACCTTTCACATATCACTTCTTTTTTACTTCAATCTTTCTCCACTTCATGACAGATTTTGACTCCTTTTTGCTGCCCTTTTGTCTCTTGAAATACCACAAAATTAATTAAAATGACCCTTTTTCAAATCCTTATTCAAGAAGCTATACATATCATTAATTACATTACATTTTCAAGTCAAAAGCCAACTTAATTCCCTCTCTTTCTTGCATCTTCACGCCTGCTATGGGACTTATATTTGCTGCCCATTTATTTTTTTTCTCATTTAGTGTGCCTTTAACTCCTTTTATCACTCTCTCTCATTTACTCCTTCAAATCTTTACCATTCTTTACAATTTTCCTCTCTTTTTCCTCTCTTTCTTTCTTTATTTTCTCTTGTTCTCACAAGAACACCTTGTTGCCCCCATTCCTTCTTTGAGCTTCCAGACATATTTCTTCAAGATTCTTGAATTAAACTCTTATCCAAAGCTTCTATAGGTTATATAGGTAAAGTATAGTGAGAGTTTCATGCATCAAATGACTTTTCATAAGCTTAAAAGCTAAGGATGATGATGCCAAAATGAAACACTCCTCTTATCCATGAGTACTCTCTTGTAATATTATTATTTTCTTGCTAAAGTAGTTATATTTTGTAGATCTAACTTTTTCTTATAGCGTTGATTTTGTTTATGCTCTAGATCTTGTTATATGAGTTATTATTTTGTTATTGCTAATGATTTATGCATATATTCATCATTCACATAACTATCTTAGTGTTCATGCATTTATAACTAGTATAGTAAACTAGATCTAGTGTTTTAGGTTCATAAATGTATTAGACTTTTGATTTATTTTCTTAAATAACTTCCAATAGCTAGATGATAGTAGAAAAGTTTTAGAAAGCTCAAGATCTATTTTAGTTTAACAAAAATCATTTTTGAAAATTCGTATAAAAAGGGAACCATATTTAGAAAAGCTATTTTTCAACTTCAAAATGTGTATTTTTCATTTAAAATGAAGGGCTTAAGGAATAGATATCATAAATGAATGATTTTTAGGAGTAAAGTTTAGATCTATGAGTTTATAGTTTACTACCATGCATTTCTTTTATATTCATGTTCATATTATGTGTAGATCTTAGATTTGAACTTGAATAAAAATAGTAAAATTCGTATCTTGACAAAACCTATATTTAAAAACCACTTTCCAAGTCTCAAAATAGAAGTTTTAGTTGAGAAAATGAAGATTTAGTGAATGTATATCATCAAGACTTCTTTTTACAAGAATCAAAGGTGATATTCAAAAGTTATTTTCAAAATAAAAATCTCATTTTAGGATTTAGGCAAGGCATAGTTTAAAAACATGTTTTCCAACTAAAAAATGAAGTTTGTATTTAAGAAATGGAAGGCTCTTAAGATAGGATATCTAAAGGATGATTTTTCCTAAGTTTAGATGGATTTTATCAAAAGATATGTCCAAAAAAATAAATTTGGTAAATTCGGATCTCAACCAAGACCAATTTTGAAAACCCATTTTTCAACACCAAAATGAAATTTTTGCTTAGAAAATGGAAGGCTTATGGAATAGGCATCAATAGAAGATGTTTTTGATAAGTAAATAGTAGATCTACTAGTAGAGATTCTCAAAAATAGGAAGAGATTACAAAGTATGAAATTTGAGTTCTATCCAAATTTTGTAAATTCGGATGATTTCAAAACCATGCCTTAAAAACCCATTTATCAACTTCAAAACTTGTGTTTTACATGAAAAATGAAGAGTTTAGGTCATAAATATCATTAAGTAGTGATTTTTGTAAGTTGAAATTAGTTTTGATGAGATTAATGTATAAAACAAGAAATAGAATCAAGATGGAAAATTTTGAGTTAGTAGTCAATTTGTGAAATTCATAATTTTGGATGAAGGCCATAAGAACACCTATTAGCCAAGTTCAAAATAAAAGTTTCAAAACCATGCCTTAAAAACCCATTTACCAACTCCAAAACTTGTGTTTTATATGGAAAATGAGGAGTTTAAGTCATAGGTGTCATCAAGTAATGATTTTGATAAATTAAGATGGGATTTGCTAAGAAAAATATATAGAACAATGAGTAGAAATGAAGTAGGAAAAATTTGAGTTGTTGTCATTTTAGGAAATTCGTAACAATGGAACAATGGCATGAAAACTCATATTTTCCAAACTCAAATTAGAAGTTTTATCAAAGAAATGAAGTCCTTAGTGGCTA
This sequence comes from Combretum micranthum, assembly GCA_024138025.1. Lineage (NCBI taxonomy): Eukaryota > Viridiplantae > Streptophyta > Magnoliopsida > Myrtales > Combretaceae > Combretum > Combretum micranthum. Next base: position 337,592 of record JAMXBD010001201.1, read on the forward strand.
GGCATGGTTGAGCCTTAATTTTCTAAGTACCAATGATTTTTTACTTAAAGGAATCACTTAAAAACAATTTTTACAAAATTCGGATTTTGGAATCAACCCTACTTGAAAACATATTTACAAAGTGTAAAATGGAAATTTTTATATAGAAATGAAGTTCATAAGTAATATATATAATGAAGACTTAATTTTAACAAAAATGATTATATTTTCTTAAGTAATAAATCCAAAACAAATGGAAATAATCAAAGTTAGAAAACTAGACTTTTCATAAGTAGTTGTTATTATGGTCTTGCAAAATAAAAAGTTGTAAAATTTTCTTTTAGCAAAAATCATCAAGACCATGCATACATTAAGCTCATCTCATGACATTCATGTTAGGAAATCACTCATATTGCATGTATAGCTAATTTATACAGTAGGAACATTACAAACATTTACAAAACTATTTTTCGGAATCGGAAACCGTTACTGATCAGATATGATCTCTCTGTTTCGAGAGCTAAATGTTTTTAAAACTTGAAAATAATATTAGAATTAGATTGATCTTTCGAAGTAGATAGAAATCGATATATAATTTGCGAAATTCCGAGTTAAAATTACCAAGTTATGGCCGTTTTAAGTTGGAATTTCCGCTTAGGACGAGAATTGCAAATTTGATAGTTTGTATGAGATAGTTTGGATTAGTTAAGTAACGAAATACTTATTAGAGTATTTCTTCCTTTTTAGGTGATCCCGAATCCGACGATTCCCTACCACCGGATTGCTATTACTAAGGAACCGGTGATGCAATGGCCGAGTGAGTTTTCTCCTTATTTTGTTACCTTGTTTGTGCTTGTAGTTAGTCGCATTAGAATTATAGGAATAGATAAAAATCGATATGAATGGGGATGGGATATATGATGAGACTGTGATGAATGTATGTTAAAGAATACTAAAGCATATTCAAACTACAATTCGATTGGATAACTGCACTGTTCATATTATTTATATTATGTGTGTGATATTAGTTGGTCACTCTAAAGAATGTATGAATATTTTAACCTAAGAAAAAATTAAATTGGTCATGCATCGCATCAGACATATTGCATTGTAGCATGCTACTCCTACGCAGGTCGATCGGTATGGTCCGAGGACTCGTTGGGATGACGAACCCGGTATCAGAGCTTATTCAGGGGTACTAAGGTACATGTGGATGCATTCCTTGGATGAGCCTAGTCGAGTTGAGCGCTAAGAGCTGAGGGCTTGGGGACTAGATGCGGTAATGTAGACTTCAATACCATTCCTAACCCAAGATACAGAGGGAGTAAATCCGTTCTGTGTGTGGGTTCCGATACCCATGCATAATTACTTGCTCACGTGTTTGTTCATGCATAGCATATGATTGATTATAACTTGCTTGTTATGGTGCGGAATTAAGGGAATTCTCACTAAGCTAGTGTAGCTTATACCCCAATAGTTGTTTAAATGAATAGGTTATCTCAAGAATGCTAAGTGGGGACCATGATGGTTGGAGCCGAGTATAACTTCGGGATTTCGGTAAAGAATAAAAATGTTTGAAGTTATCAGCTAGTTTTATGATTTGCCTTGTAATACTTTATGTAGGGAATTCTATGGATGAATGCAATTGGAGTTGAATGATTTGTATTTTGAAGTGTAGTGATTCGTATATGAAGTGTAGTGATTCGTATCTGAAGTATAGTAAATTGTAATTCCTTTACATTGTTACTCAAGTGTATCAATATAAAATGTATCTCTCCAATGTGTCTCCTCTATGTGTTAGACGCCTTGTCCATAGTATAGAAGCCTTCGCATGACTGAGGCGGTCATTCCTAGGCTTTAATATTGTGTACGGTGGACTGCCACGTTTAGGATATCCTTCGGGGCGTGACATGGAGGGCGCAAGTCCATCCACATATGATTTCCGGCTGGTCATATGTTTGTTGAATCCATATGTTTGATGCATATCACTTGTTTGACTAATCACTTGTTTGTATGATGTGTTATAAATGTGATCTTGGAAGTTCTTATTCACTAAGCTAGTGTAGCTTATACCCCAATAGATGTTTGATTAAAAAGATTATCTCAAGAGTACTAAGTGGGGATCAAGATGGTTGGAGCCGAGAATGACTTTGGGATTCCAGCAAGGAATAAGAATGCTTAAGTTATTAGCTTGGTGTTATGAATTGTCTTGTAATAGTTTGTGTAGAGAAATTTGTGGATGAATTGTAGTTGAAATATAGTGAGTTGTATTTCTTTTACTTTGTTACTTAAGTTGTATCAATATAAATTGTATCACTCCGATGTGTCTCCTCCATGTGTTAGATGCCTTGTACATAGTATGGAAGCCTTCGCGTGACTGAGGCGGTCATTCTTAAGCTTTAATATTGTGTACGACGGACTACCACATTTAGGATACCCTTCGGAGCGTGACAACATCTCCTTGTTGGTTTTGTGGGGGGATTTGGTGGAGCCGCTTGTTGGCTTACTAGTGGATTTTCTAGCTCAGCTGGGACATTATTAGATGCGCGGCATTCATGAATCCTACCTCTCCTACCTCGTCTGTTAATTTATTCTTAGTTTTAGACTTCTTAAAACTTTATAAGTGGGAAAAAGATAGGAAATATCAGAATTTACAAGAAATATTTAAGGCAATCAAATCAAAAATCATTAAATCAACACAAGGTACTTTTCATTAAAACAGAAGAGGGCGGTAACCTTTACATAGTCTGAGAAGGTTAAAACCATTCTCAGCAAAAGATAGTTGTTCATAAAAGGAAATACTTAAAACGTAATCATTAAAAGCAAAAACATTCATTTCAAGCAAGGATATGCTTGTCCTAATCCTAGGAAAAAGGCTGTGCTGGAGTCTTCGAGGTTGTGCTCATCTTCTTCACTTCTTCCTTCCTCAATCTTCCCTTCCTTACGGTGATGGTACTAAGTTCATGCTCCGGCTAGAGGAACCTTTTTGCCTCTTGACAAACTGTCGTAGATACCGACTTACGGTCATCCTCTTTCCTCTATTCGTCAAGGTGATCTTTGCCTGAGATGGCCATACTTCCTCGTGCATAGAAATCCTTTCTCCTCAGGTGGTATCATTTGTTGCCTCCTGTCCTTTTTGGTTTCCTCCTTCAGGTGCTACTGCTACGGTAGGGGTTTGAGACCTGCTTCTCAAAAATCTACTTGGTTCAAAAGCATTCCTCCATTGCGTTATCTCTCCTTTCTTCTTCCTCTAAGTCAGAGATCATCACCGAGTTGTTTCTTGCAGCTGTCTCCACGGGAACATCCGGGCTTAACCTTCGAGGAGGTACCGGACTGGGAATCAGGGGACTGTCTTCCCAAAGAGATGCGGACGGAGTTTCCTCAGGTTCTGGGTCTTCGTCGGGGTCTTCTTCAGGGTCACCTTCTGTCTCTCCATTTCTTTCATTCCTTTGGGCATCTTCCATGATGAAATCCTCGTCTAGGATTACATCCAGTTGCAATCCGATGGAGTTTGGTTGGGTACTACATTCCGATGGCATGGGGACAATACGTCTGTATGCGGCATACTAGTAGAGACGTTCCTCCGCATCAGCTCTCAACCAGTCGCTGTGGTCTGCCAGCTCATCATGCACATAGATGTAGAGGGGTCATAACTTGTTTCAGGTTTGAAAGTCTAGGTCTGTTCGAGTTCCTTCCGCCTTTAAGATAAAGGTCATCTCTTGCAGCATCGTCTCTCTATACATAAAAACCATCGTTCTTTCCACCACGTAGATTACCTCCACATCACTCCACCTTCGTCTGCTTAAGGCATCGAATCTTAGTTCTTCGGGCATGTTTCTCCATAAGGAATGTTTCAAACCTTTCCTCCATAGCTTAAACATTTCTTGGGCGGTTCAGGGTCTTCCAACTAACGCAAATTCTTCACATAGGACTCTCAACCTAAGGCGGTAGTTCAAAAAGGTCTCATCTGGGTCCTTAAGGAAATTTCAGGATTTTTCCTTAACTTCGGGGAAGGTTAGCTATCAAATAGAAAAAGAAGAGGATCAAATCTTAAGCTTAAGTTCTAGTTTCTTACTATCTATCTTAAAGTCCATTTCTACTATCTTCTATTTAAAACTTGCGCTTCGATACCAACTTAAACTGTCACACCTCGGAGGGTACCCTAAATGTGGCAGTCCACCGTATATAATATTAAAGCTAATGAATGACAACCTTAGTCATGCAGAGCATCGATATGACATGCAAAGCGTGCTTCCAAGATGTAGGAGACTCATATGGGTATTACATTTAAGTAGATAATAAAAGCAAGCAAGATCTTATATAAATAAACATGAAATCTTCATTTAAATAGTAAACTCTTACATCTTCTTAGGGGCATTCCCCCGTCTTAAATAGTCTTGATTTAACTAAACCATTAACAAGCTAAAAATAGCTATAACATAAGCCTACTATAGCGATTTTCTTAAAAGTCTATGTTCAAAACTAAATACATATAACTTCTCCCAAAAACTCCTAGTGGCTTTGGCTCATACCTGGCATACGAGGCTCCTCAGTGCCAACCAAAGATAATCATACTGTAATAAAAAGCTATAAGGGTCTAAGCAAATCTAGCTTAATGAGATAATTCCCATCTACAAGACATTTCCATAAATCAAACAAGTATTTAAACAATCATATGAAAATGCACTAATCAAATGAGCAAACAAAATACACAAGATTAACCGGAAATCATGTGTAGCATGGATTTTATGCCCTCATGTTGGGGGTTGGGAGGTTACAGACCCATACGACGATCAATACTTGCATATTTGCTTGCTCCTGCTCGCTCTGTAGACTTTTCGGCTCCTACTGGCCCATGAAGAGTTTTTGGCTCCTACTAGCCACCACTTCTACTTCCTCATTTCCCCACACGAAGAATAGTAGTTAAACAAATGTGACTCACAAATATGATATGCATGAATTATTTTCAATATAAGTTTAACTAGATAATGTTGAGTTCAAATTAAAGGCGATCAAAAACAATATTCATCATATCAATGCAAGAATCACAATTTAATTATCAATTCCTCTTTCGATATTCTTAACTTATATCCAATCAATCATAAATTCAAATCACACAATAATTTTATCTTTTCCTTATCTTCTAATGCTACTACCTACAAGCACACACAAGGAAATATAACTTAGTAAAGAATTAACTCACTCCATGTCGGTAGCTTCCTAATCGAAGTAGTCTTCCGAGAATGTGATCTCGGTTCCTTCTTCACCTAAACAAGATGAAATACCCACAATGAGTCTTTCATAGAATTTCTATTCTTGAAAACTCTAAATCTATCTTAAAATCGTGGCAAAATCGGATTGGAGGAAATTCCAACTTAAAATGGTCATAACTTGCTCATTTTAACTAGGAATTTCACATATTATATACCATTTTCTACCTATTCGAAAAGATCTATCTATTTCTAAAACTTTTTTTTATCAAAGTAAGTCGTTTGGGTTCCAAAAAGCGGTGACCAGATTCACCACGAATTTTCATAAAGTTGAATTCCTTCTTTTAACAAAAGCTCATTTTGAAAAGATAGGTATTATAATAGTTTGTAAAACCTTTGAAATGTATATACATATATTTATTGACTCATATCAAAAGGTATGAATTTAATGAAGTTATCTCAAACCATAAAATCTTTTAAAGATTTTGGAAAGTGAGGACTTTTGAAAAATCCCTTTTTTATTTTGTTTTGAAAATATCTAAATTTAATTTCCTTAGTCTTTTTAAATATCTAAGGAATGATTTTTGTTTTCTAATCTAAGTTTCTAACACTTTTTGAAAGTAATAACAATTCTATATTCATAGAAATAATTTCCTTGTTTCTTGAGATCATTCCATTTTCATGAAAAGAATTTCTAGTACCTGATGAAAAAGTGAAGTTTTAGTAAAACTTTTGTTTACTCAAAAGGTTCTTTCTATGTCATGTATGTTTATAAACTCCTCTAGATTTCTTAGAAAAGTTTGTTTAAGAAAATTACTTCCTACTTTTATTTCTAGAAAAGAATCTTTATTTTAAGAAAACCTTTCCTCATTTATTTTGTTGAGACAAAAATAATTATGTTCATGCATGAATACGAATCATAAAGTTATGAAAACATAAAGTAACATAATAACTTAAAGAATAAGCTAGTAATGAAATAAATTAAGTATTGGAACATTAGCTTCATCAAGGTATCCCGGGACTAAGAATAGACTAGTCCCATAAAGAAAAAGAAAATGTTTTGACTTGATGAGGACAAGTCTAAGACTAGAAAGAGTAGTCTTAAAAACAACATGAAAGTAAATAAATTGCAAGATAGTAAATAAATTGCAAGGAAAGTAAATAAATTGCAAAACAAATGAGCTTATATTCTCTAAAAATATATATATATATATATATAGCTACATAGATATATTTAGTAACATATATATAAAAGCAACATAAAGAAATTAGATCCATGAACAAAAACAAAGTATGAACTTATTGTTGCTTTCTTTAACCTTCATGGTTTAGAAAACACACACTAAGTTCATACTAAGTAAATGAACACTTTAAAAAGCTAAAACTATTACCTAGAGAAGAAGTAGAAACTTGAGAGAGTTTATGGACAGATTTTTGGAGAGTAATTTTAGTGTATGGAAGTTGTGAAAGAGGTGGAAGGAAGAGGGGGTATTTATAGGAAAATATGGGAGGAAAATTGTGTTATTTAAATAAATGAAAAATAAAACAATTAGAGGAAAAAGAAGAGGGGGCCGACGCAATTTTGGAGAAAGGGGAAGAGAAAAATTATTTTTTTGTATTTTTGTTAATGAAAAGTAAGATATGAAAGATGTGAAGTTGTTTTGGAAATGAAAATTATAAGAAATAGAGGTATGAGTTGTAAGAGTAGATTGTAAGAAAAAGTAGAGATAGATAAATAATGTAGAATAGTAGAAAATAGTGTAATGTAAAGTAGATATGACAATTTAAGTACCGAGAGTAAGAAAATACGCGTATAATCATGATATTTAATATTTTTAGTTACCAAAAAATTATGAAATTGATATTTTTGAAAACCTTATATTTTTTCGAGTCTAATGGTATATTGGGAATATTTTTACTAATCTAAGCCCCAGGACATGCTTTTCAAGAACTGTATCCAGTTGTGCTCAAAAGGAATCGCGGTTTGACTAATTTGATATTTTTATGCATTCTTAGGTTATTACAAACTATTATACATACTAATCTCTTACTAACTTTCCTAGGGTTGCTTAAACGGGAATGTCAGACTTGATTAGGTGCAAAAGACTAAGGTTTTGTTGACTTTAGGATTCCGATTAACTTTCTAATTAGGGTTTAAGCTTAAATTGATCTCAAAACTTTAGGGGTTTACAGATTGATTTATGCATTGACTTATGTTAGGTTATGCTTTGTTATTGTGTGAGCTTAGTTAAGTGTTAGGGAAGTTCTAAGAAATGTTGGTGAGTAGTGAAGTTAAGTTGAGTAGTTAAAGTGTGGAATTGAAGTGTAATTGGTGTTCGATGTTTTAGCTAGGTGTTCGGTGTTTAGAAGTGGAGTTTGTGTTGTTTGAATGATGTTTAGAACATATAACAAGTTTTGGGAAGCTTAGAATAAGTTTGGAGGATTTTTGAAATGAGTAGTTGTTGTAAAGAAAACAGGGGAAGTAAAACATTTTTGAATAGGTCTGTTTTTGAGTGTACGTCGGCATCTGGTACCTCAACGCCATCGGCGTAGAGGTGGTGTTGAAGGTGATCAGTACCTATTTTCTTAAAGTTGTTTAAAACGCTACTGGCTTTCATAAGGAAAATTGGCCAGCATTGACTTTTCAAATCATACGCCGACTACTAGGGTTCCAACGCTGTCGGCTTAGAGGTGGTGTGGAATGTGAACAGAATCAAAACCTTTAACGCTGGACTTAAAGTTGCCATCGTAGTATCCCACGCTTTCAGCGTGTAAGGATACGCTGCCGGTGTTGGGGGTATCCGCGGGCGTGAATCAACCCCGTTGAACTCTCGGAAATTTTTGGAAATTTTGAGTTTTAGTTTATACCGGCGCAAGGCCTACGCCCCAGACTAAAAGCTGCCGGCGTATCCTTGAATGCTGCCAATGTCAGCAAGTTTTGAGTTTTAGTGCATTATGCACTGGTTCAACGCCGCTAGTGTTGAAGGTCGGCGTGTCCCCTGCAATTTTCATTTTCAAAAACTTTCTCTAATATTTCCCAAAGCTTGATATATGATCAATTGAATATTTTTTGAGTTTTGTATGATATAATATGATGTTTAAATGCTATGTTATGACTTTGTAATAATTTATTTGAATTTCTTTGATTAGTTATATTTGAGACTAGTTAATTAGTGCTTAAACTAAGTGAGAAATTCGATATTATCTTCTATAGTGATAGATCTTCACTCGACCAACCCCATTAGTTCCTGAGCTATTACAGGTATGCGATAACTTGCTTGTTTCTTTGCTAGGATAAGCATCATTCAAAGTTATTCTAAATTAAGAAATTTAATAATTGTTTGTTGAGTGTCTTTTATACCGTTGAATCTGGTTCGGAGAGCAGTAATTCTGCTCAGATTGAGGGCATGGTAGTTTTAAGCGATTAGACCACCCCTATCATTTTGATATGACTTCCATATGTGGTTTAGCGGGTAATCGATAGGGAATTTGGTATCGATATAACAATTTTTATTCTTAAAAGGATGTAATATAATTTAATTCAATGTTTATGGGATCATTTGAATTAAGTGACATTATCGATCGAGTTAAGTAAAGTCAAGAAACGGCTAGAAACCCTAAATGAGATTACTTAATCATTATGGATAAATTTATCTAGGATGGTATGAGTATTCGAGCTACTTATATCAACCCCTTGAGTGTCGTGATGAGTTACTCAGGATCCCCTAGTTTTACGAGCTACGCCGGAAGGTGGGGCTGCCTAGTCTGTATGAACAGTAGGGACCACTCAGGGAGACTGACGTGATACTAGATCCTTGATGTTCGGAGTTTGAATACTCTCATAATGTATCACTAACTAAAGATTGAATAATAAATTGTTGGTTGTTGCATTTGCATTTAGCTTAAGCATGTGTGAATCACTTTGCATTTGTATTCGTTACTTGCATACTGGGGCTTTGGCTCATATTTTAACCACATCAGGTGATGAATCCAACGAGTTTTACACTAGTATGGAGTGTGGAACCGATTTCAAGGATTTTCTTGATGATTTGGAGGACTAGAGATGACCTTAGACTTGATGGGATCCTAATTTTGTAATAGACTAGTTATGATGGCTCTTGTGATAGTATTTGAAGTTCTAGTTGGATTATATGTGTAATTTTGTTAAGGCTTGTAAAAAGCCTTTGGTTGTAATATATATATATATGTGTGTGTGTGTGTGTGTGTGTGTGTGTGTACTCAGCTATGCATGACTTGAGTTTATTTCTTTTGTAATATATGTTAGTGGTGTAGTATGTTTTGCTAATATTCTTGAAAAACTATGGTTTCTATTATATTAACTATGTAGAATTAGTCAAACAATTCCTTAAATACTTCTTTTAGACAGCCTTACATATAATCCTACAGGTTATATGTGGTTAGGGAATTGTTATCACCTATTTCAATTATAGGGTGATAGCAAGTCCTTATAGTTGGTATCAGAGCTGAGTTTGATTAATTATTTATCCATTTGTAATAGTTTGTTTGAGACTTGACCTAGACACAAATAGGTAGTATAGAAAAGAGTTAAGTTCATTTGAATAGTTGTGTATATTTGCCTTCTTGCTTGCTTCATATGCTTGTTATTTGTTTGATTGGTTGCTAATTGCTTGTTGCTTGTTTGATCGCTTGCTAAATTGTTTGCTATTTTATATATGAATGTGAATGTAAAAATAAAAGTTAGTTCTTTTATATTCTTCTTCTTTGTTATTTATTCTTGATCTTTCTTAGGTAGTTACTTTTATGTTTTAGGTAGTTGGGTTATGTTTTTAACTAATGCAGTTTACATAATTTAAAATCTAATAGTAACGATTGTTTTCTTCCCAATACCTTTTTTTTTTTTGTTGTTTGTACCTTTTTGGAAGCAATGTGACTATTCAATAATAGCCATTACTTTCTATGGCATCCAATCTGATTAAAGAAAATAAGGAATGAAAGAACTAAAAGGTATTATAAAATGATAATAAAGATAAAAAATAAAATTTATTGAAAATATAGTAGCCTATAAAAGTTAAAGCTAAATGTTAGAATTGGTTATAGTTATTGATTTGCCAAAATCTTTCTTTTAAGGTATTTTCAAAAGGTTTAGAATTAAAAAAAAAAAAAAACTATCATCTGAGACACATAAGTTTATTTTAAAAAATTCTTTATTTAGTCCTTGTTGGAATATCAAATATGATTTAGTATATATTAGTTTTATAGGATTAGTGAAGCGGTTTATCATTTTTTAAAATATTATAACATAAAACATCTATGCATGTGAAAAAAGACCATAGTTGATGTGGTTTAAGTATATATCAAAATATGTAATGTCCTTAATCGCAATAGTAAATACATTTATTACACATCAGTTTACTGCAAAGAAATAGGATTACTGAATTTGATAAAAGAAAAAAGAAAAGAAGAATCGACATAGTATAACTTTTTAATTTATTAAAATATAAAATGTATATATAATAGAAGACCATATCAGCAAAAAAATATATATATATAACAAAAGACCATGTTTTGTTAGCTTTAAATATATATTAAAAGATGAAATGTTCTTACCATAACAACATATATGATTTATTTTATAATATTTTACTATAAATAAATAGCATTAGCAAATTTGACTTGAAAAAAAAAAAGGAAAAGAAGAATTGAAATATTTTACCTTAAATGAATAGCATTAGGAAATTTGGTTAGAAAAATAAGACAAGTAGAATTGAAATAGTAAACTTTTTTGTTTATTAAAATATGAAATTTTCTCGTTGCAATAGTATATATGGTATATTATATATCATTTTACTGTATTTAAAGTACTAGTTGGATTATATGTATAATTTTGTTAAGGCTTGTAAGAAGCCTTTGGTTGTAATGTGTGTGTATATATATATATATATATGTATTTAGCTATGTATGACTTGAGTTTATTTCTTTTGTGAAATATGTTAATGGTGTAGTATGTTTTGTTAAAAGTTTTGAAAAACTATGGTTTCTATTATATTAACTATGTGGAATTAGACAAACAATTCCAAAACACTTCTTTTAGACAATCTTACATATAATCCTGCAAGTTATATATGGTTGGAGAATTTTTATCACCTATTTCAATTATAGGGGTGATAGCGGGTCCTTACAGTTGGTATCAAGCTGAGTTTGATTAATTATTTATCTATTTGTAATAGTTTTTTGAGACTTGACCTAGACACAAATAGATAGTATAGAAAAGAGTTAAGTTTATTCAAATAGTTGTGTATAGTTGCCTTCTTGCTTGCTTCATATGCGTTTTATTTGTTTGATTGCTTGCTAATCGCTTTGTTGCTTGTTTGATGGCTTTCTAAGTTGTTTGCTATTTTATATATGAATGTGAATGTTAAGTTGATAATTTTTGTATGTGATTAGAAATTTGTATACAAGTGTGTGTGTTGAATATATCTATGCAATTGTAAAGATGGACAAGTTAAGAAGATCTACAAGGCAACATTCTGATAGAGAAAGTATGCCACCACCACCATAATCATCATCTACATTTGCTCCTACTTCATCTTCTAAACCGAGTGGTGAGACTACTCCATCTCCTACATCGGCTTCAGCTTCGCAAGTTCCTCCACAGACTCAGATTCCACCACCTCCACCTATGCCACTCACTCCTCCAATGCCATAAATACCCACTGGTGATCCGAATTCCATGTATAGTATGATGAAGGACATGATAGCAATGATGCGACAGTATCAGATGATGATATATCAGCAAACACAACATCTCATCAGCAAGGTAATTAACAAGGAATGAGACCAAATGAGGTTGCTCCTATAAATGATCAATCTAACCAAATCAAGTTACATGATTTTAGTAAGATGGTCCCAGAATTTAATGGCACTAGTACCGATCCTACAGTGGCTGAGAATTGGATGGAGGAGTTGGAAAAGACATTTGCCGCTAGTAGAATACTGGAAGATAATAAAGTTGATTTAGTGGTTTATATGATGAAGAAAGAGGCTTACAACGGTGGAGATTAGTTAGTGGGAATCTACAACAACCTATATCATGGATTACATTCAAGGATACATTCTTCACTAAATATTTTCCAAATTCAGTGAGAGAGAGGATGATCGCTGACTGGTTGAACTTGAGACAAGGTTGCAAGACTATAGATGAATACCATGGTGAATTTTGTAGATTATTATGCTTTGCTAGAGGCGACTACCGGGATGAGAGGATGAAAGTTCAAAAATTTCAGAATGGCCTAAACGAGGAGATTCAAGGTGAAGTGAAGAAATTTAAGTTACATACCCTATCAGATACTATGGCTAAAGCTTTGCTAATGGAGCAAATCCAGAATGATAGTAGAAATAGAAGAGTAAAGAGCATTTATGGGAAAGAGACCTGCTTCCACTTCATCCTATGATAGTTATCGAGGTGCTAGTAAAGGAAAGAAGCCTTTTATGGGACGACAAGGAAATAAAAAACCAACATATAAAGCTTCTACACTTCCATTGGAGAAGAAATGCTTTAGGTGTAATGGTCCTCATGAGTTATCCAACTGTAAATGGACTCCCAATGCATGTTTTTCATGTGGTCAAGTTGGACATAAATCTAAAGAGTGCAAGAATCAGAAACCACCATCGGTCTTCTATGCATATTGCAAGCAAAGAGGTCATCATATTGCTAACTACAAGAATCGACCTGATGTTAAGAGTGGAGTTAATATAGAGAAGGGAAGGACAAATGCTAGGGTTTTTACCTTACAACAGATTGAGGATACACCATCAATAGACACCTTGGTAGACATTCTGAGTGTTGCTTATAGGGATGCATATGTGTTGATTGATACTAAACCAACTCATGCTTGTATTTCTGAAAATTATATGAATGATTGTAAGCTTGTCTTTGAAATATTGATTGATCATATTATGTGTGTGACTACTTCGTTGGTGATTGAAAATAAGCATCCCTGTGTGTATAAAAATATTAATGTTATGATTTCAAATGTGAACATGCCTATTGATATGATAGTATTGCCTTTATCTGATTTTGATGTGATCTTAGGAATGAATTGGCTAAATCATTATAAGGTCACGATTGATTGTAGTAAGGCGGAGTTAAGTTTTGACTTGAATGAGGGGAGATTCACATATAGGTTGGAGAGGCTAAGACCAAAGAATATGAAATCTATGGAGTTGTGGGAAAAACCAGTTGTGGCAGCTATGAATATTGAAGAAGTGGATATCAAAATGGTGTCAATTGTGAATGAGTTTGTGGATGTATTTCCAGAGAAGTTACCTAGACTACCACTAGATAGGGAGATAGAGTTTGGAATTGAAGTATTATCTGGAACAATACCTATCTCCAAGGCTTTGTATAGAATGGGTCTTGCAGAATTGAAAGAGTTAAAGCTGCAGTTACAGGAATTGCAAGATTTGGGTTTCATTAGACCGAGTATATCGCCATGGGTTGCTCCTGTATTATTTGTAAGGAATAAAGATGAGAGTTTGCGCATGTGCATTGATTATAGGGAATTGAATCGGGTTACTATTAAGAATAAATACCCTTTGCCCAAGATTGATGATCTATTCGATCAGTTTTAGGGAGCTATAGTGTTTTCTAAGATAGACTTGAGATCAGGATATTATCAACTTAAGATCAAATCTCAAGATATTCAGAAGACGACATTCATAACTCAGTATGGGCACCTCATGTTTTTGGTGATGTCTTTCGGGTTAACCAATGCTCCAGCCCCATTCATGGATTTGATGAATAGAGTCTTCAAGGATTATCTGGATTCATTTTTCATAGTATTCATTGATGATATTCTAATTTATTCCCGAAGCAAGGAGGAGCATCAAGAGCATTTAATACTTGTGTTACAAAGACTTCGAGAGAAGAAACTCTATGCAAAATTTAACAAGTATCAGTTTTGGTTGGAAGAAATATCCTTTATCGGGCATATTATTTCAAAGGAAGGTATTTCAGTTGATCAAATGAAGATCAAAGCTATTTTAGGATGGACAAGACCTACTAATGTGAGAGAGATTAGAAGTTTTCTTGGATTGACAGGATACTACCGAAGATTCATAGAGGGATTTTCGAAAATTGCATCCCCATTAACAAGAAAGAATATTAAGTATGTGTGGGATGACAAGTGTGAGAAGAGTTTTGAAGAGTTGAAAGAAAGATTGGTATCTACACCTATTCTGACACTACCCGTTAGTGGAAAGGATTTCATGGTATTTAGTGACGCGTCTATCCAAGGACTCGGTTGTGTTCTCATGCAAGATGGAAAAGTTATAGCTTATGCATCAAGGCAACTAAAACCCCATGACAAGAATTATCTAGTGCATGATCTTGAGTTGGCAGCAGTAATTCTCGCACTAAAACTTTAGAGACACTATTTGTTTGGAGAGAAGTGTAAGATTTACATGGATCATAAAATCTTGAAATACATATTCACACAAAAAGCTTAATATGAGGCAAAGAAGATGGCTTGAATTGATTAAAGATTATGATGTGGAAATTCTTTACCATCCTGTCAAAGCTAATGTGGTAGCAGATGCACTCAGTAGGAAGAAGCAAGTAAATGATGCAACTTTGATTTCTAATCAGAGAGAGATTCAGATGGACTTCATGAAGTTAGAACTTGAAGTTACATTGGAGCAATGTGATGTGATATTGGCTCAATTATCCTTGCAATCGACAACTTTGGAAAAGATTAAACAAGCCCAAAAGCCAGACGACGAAGTTAAAAGAATGAAGATTGCTATAAATGAAGGGAAAAGAAAAGAATTGAGAATCGATGGGGATGAAGTTTTTAGGTATGGGAATCGACTCTTTGTGCTATATGGGTTGAGAGAAGAAATCATGAAGGAAGCTCGTTCATCTTCATATTCGATTCACCCGGGAACCACCAAAATGTATAGACATTTGAAGAAAATTTTATGGTAGGAAGGTTTGAAGAAATATATTGCTCAATATGTTTCCAAGTGTTTGGCTTGTCAACAAATAAAAATCGAGCACTAAAGACCCAGAGGAGAACTTCAACCTTTATCTATACCCGAATGGAAATGAGACGATATCACTATGGATTTTATATCGGCCTTACCCAGGACTATCGCCAAATATGAAGTTATTTGGGTAATTATGGATAGATTAACAAAATCAGCTTATTTCATACCTTTGAGGGTTGGAGATCCCTTAGAGAAAATGGCACATATCTATATTAAAGAGATAGTGAGACTATACGGGGATTCCAAAGACGATTACTTTTGATCGAGATTCTCGCTTTGTCAGCCGGTTCTGGAAATGTTTACATACTACTTTAGGTACTCAGCTTCAATTTAGCATTGCATTTCATCTACTGACAGATGGGCAATCAGAGAGAACAATTCAGATAGTGAAAGATATGCTTAGAGCATGTGTCTTAGATTTTGGCAATAGGTGGGATACCTATTTGCTACTTATTGAATTTGCCTACAACAATAGCTTCCAAGCAACGATTCAAATGTTGCCCTATGAAGCTCTTTATGGTAGGAAGTGTAGATCTCCACTGTATTGGAATGAAGTTGGTGAAAGAGTTATTTTAGGTCCTGAATTGATACAACAAACAGTAGATAAGATTCAAGTGATAAAACAACGAATGAAAATAACTCAAGATCAGTATAAAAGCTATGCTGACACAAGGAGGAGACCATTAGAGTTCGAAGTTGGTGACCATGTGTTTCTCAAAATCTCTCCAACAAAAGGAGTAATTAGATTTGGGGTTAAAGGCAAGTTGAATCCAAGATACATTGGTCCATATGAGATTTTAGAGAGAATTGGACCATTAGCTTATTGGCTCTAACATTGAATTTGTCGGAAGTGCATGATGCATTCCATGTATCTCAACTCAGAAAATGTGTATCAGATCCCAAAGCCATCACCTCTACACATCAACCGAATTTGAGTATAGTTGAGAAGTCGATTAAAATACTAGATAGAATTGATAAAGTGTTGAGGAGGAAAGTAATTCCTTTTGTAAAGGTCCTGTGGACTGGACAAACTGAGAGATATTCGATCAATGAAGGTAAGCTAAGTTTCGAGGACGAAACTTTTTGAAGGAGGGGAGAATGAAATAGCCATACATTTCCCAATTTATATATTTTAATGTGTTATTGAGATTATAGATGATTTTGAAATGAGATATATGTGTATGAACAATATAATTAGTGCATGTGTTGAATATATGTCATTTTGTATGTGTATATGTGCAATGAATTTAATGTTATTGTTTTATATATATTAATGTGTGTATAGTGTAATAAATATTTGTGTTTTTTATGAATTAATATGTGTGTGTTATGTTTAGAATTATCAAAATAACTTTTGAATTTCCTAAGAATTGTTGATAGAAATTTTACAAGGTTTAAGCCTAATTTTCAAGCCCAAATTAAACCCAAATGCATTCCAAATTAAGCTAAATTAAACCTGAGTCAAAAAGACCCTTAAAGTCAAACTTTGGATTAGTATAGACCTCAAATTTGATAACTTAGGGTCTCTTTTGGCAGCCTTATTTTTTCATACGAATTTCTCTCTTTTCTTTTCTTTCTTTCTTCCTTCTATCTTTAAACCATAAGCCATAAACCAAAATCAACAACAAGCCCTTGGATTCAAAAATCACTCCAAGCCAAAGCTTATTCATGTAAGTTAATGCAAGCATAATCTTTTTGTTTGATTTCTTATCTTGTATTTTGGACGTAAAACTTATGGTAAGATGAGTAAATGTTATTTGAGTTGATTGGTTTATGCATTGATATATGTTAGGTTGTGCTTTGTTATTGTGTGAGCTTAGTTAAGTGTTAAGGAAGTTGTAAGAAGTGTTGGTGAGTAGTGAAGTTAAGTTGAGTAGTTGAAGTGTGAAATTGAAGTGTAATTGGTGTTTGATGTTGTAGTTGGGTGTTTGATGATTAGAAGTAAAGTTTGTGTTGTTTGAATGATGTTTAAAACATATAACAAGTTTTGGGAAGCTTAAAATAAGTTTGGAGAATTTTTTAAATGAGTTGATATTGTAAAGTAAATAGGGGAAGTAAAACATTTTCGAATAGACTTGTTTTTAGCATACGCCGGCATCTGGTACTTCAATGCTACCAACGTAGAGGTGGTGTTGAAGGTAATCAGAACCTATTTTCTTAAAGCTGCTTGAAACGCTGCTAGCTTTTGTAAGGAAAATTGACCAGTGTTGATGTTTCAAATTGTACGCCGCCTATTAGGGTTCCAACGCTGCCGGCTTAGAAGCGGTGTGGAATGCGAACAGAATCAAAATCTTTGACGTCGGGCTTAAAGCCGCCAGCGTAGAATCCCATGCTGTCGGCATACATAGATACGCTGCCAGTGTTGAGGGTATCCACGGCGTGAACTAACCCCGTGGAACTCTCGAAAAAATTTTGAAAATTTGGAGTTGTATTCTACATCGGCTCAACGCCGCTGGCGTAGACTAAAGGCTGCCGGTGTATCCTTGAATGCTACCATTGTTAGATAAGTGTTGAGTTTTAGTGCATTATGCACTGGTTCAACACCGCTAGCATTCTCCTGCAGTTTTCATTTTCAAAAACTTTCTTTAATATTTCCCAAACCTTGATATATAATCAATTGAATATTTGTTGTATATTATATGATATAATATGATGTTTAAATGCTATGTTATGACTTAATAATAATTTATTTGAATTTCTTTGATTAGTTATATTTGAGCTAGTTAATTAGTGCTTGAGCTAAGTGAGAAATTCAATATTATCTTGTACAATGATAGATCCTCGCTCGGCCAAACCATTAGTTCCTGAGCTATTACAGGTACGCGGTAACTTGCTTGTTTCTTTGCTAAGATAAGCATCATTCAAAGTTACTCTAAATTAATAAATTTAATAATTGATTATTGAGTGTCTTTTATATCGTTGAATCTGGTTCGAAGAGCGGTAACCCTGCTTAGATTGTGGGCATGGTAGTTTTAGGCATTTAGACCACCCTTGTCATTTTGATATGACTTTCATAAGTGGTTTAGCGGGTAATCGATAGGGAATTTGGTATTGGTATAACATTTGCTTATTCTTGAAAGGATAATATAATTTAATTCAATGTTTATGGGAACACTTGAATTAAGTGATATTATGGATCGAGTTAAGTGAAGTAGAGAAACGGCTAGAAACCCTAAACGAGATTACTCAATCGTTATGGATAAATTTATCTAGGATGATATGAGTATTTGAGCTACTTATATCAATCCCCTGAGCGTCATGATGTGTTACTAAAGATCCCCTGGTATTACGGCTACACCGGAAGGTGGGGCTACCTAGTTTGTATGAACAGTAGGGACCACTTAGGGAGGCGGACGTGATACTAGATTTTTGATGTCCGGAGTTTGAATGCTCCCATGATGTATGACTAACTAAAGATTGAATAATAAATTATTGTTTGTTGCATTTTGCATTTAGCTTAAGCATGTGTGAATCATTTTGCATTTATATTTGTTACTTGCGTATTGGACTTTTGGCTCATATTTTAACCATTTCAGGTGATGAATTCGACGAGTTTTACACGAGAATGGGTATGGAACTGATTTTGAGGATTTTTTTGATGATTTGGAGGACTAGAGATAACCTTAGACTTGATGGAATCCAAATTTTGTAATAGAATAGTTATGATAGCCTTTGTGGTTGTATTTAAAGTACTAGTTGGATTATATGTATAATTTTGTTAAGGCTTGTAAGAAGCCTTTGGTTGTAATGTATATATATATATATGTACTTAGCTATGTATGACTTGAGTTTATTTCTTTTGTTAAATATGTTAATGGTGTATTATGTTTTGTTAAAAGTTTTGAAAAACTATGGTTTCTATTATATTAACTATGTGGAATTAGACAAACAATTCCTCAAACACTTCTTTTAGACAACCTTACATATAATCCTACAAGTTATATATGGTTAGGAAACTGTTATCACCTATTTCAATTATAGGGGTGATAGCGGGTCCTTACAGATTTATTATATACCACTTCACTATAACTAAATATGATTAGTGAATTTAGCTAAAAAAAAAAAAGAAAAGCATAATTGAAATAAATAGAATTGGCAAATTTGTTGCAAATAGGAACATGCTTTGTATAGTTTAAATATATACTAAAATGTGAAATGTTCTTGTTGCAATAGCATATATGATTTATCATATAATATTTTACTATAAATAAACAGGTTTAATGACTTGATTTAAAAAAAAAAATAGGATTAGCAAATTTGATAAAACGAAAAAGAATTTGAAAAGAAAAAAGAAAAGAAGAATTGAAATAGTAAACCTTTTATATATTAAAATATGAATTGTATATATATATAATGGCTTGTCTACTTTAAATATATATTAAATAAGATTATGGAATTTATTTTTTTAAAAAAAGAAAAGTAAAAGTAAAAGAAGAATGAAATAATAAAGAAATTGATAAGTTTTTGAATAGGTGCTATTAACTGTAAGTTACAACAATAGGACTCAACTTGGAAAAAAAAAAAGAAAAAGAAAATAAGAACGGAATTGTAAAGAAATTTATAAGTTTTCCCAATAGGTACCATTAGTTATAACTTATAATGATAAGATGTGATTTGGAGAAATGCTTCGGAAATTATATATTAGGAAAAAAAAAAAAGAAGAATCAAAATAAATAGAATCATCAAATTTGCTATAAAAAGGAGCATGCTTTGTGTAGTTTAAATATATATTGAAATATTAGATGTTCTTTACTAAATTCTTTGGCTAGTTTAAAAATTGTCATAGTATAAAATATGAAATGCTCTTGCTGCTACAATAACATATAAGATGTATCATATAATATTTTACTATAAATAAACAGGATTGACGAATTCATTTATAAAAAACAAAGATAGGATTAGCAAATTCGATAAAACCATACAAAAAAAAAAATAGAAAAGAAGAATTGAAATAGTAAACCTTTTTATATATTAAAATATGAAATGTATACCAAAAAAAGACACTGGTTTGTCTACTTGAAATATATATTAAATAAGATTATGGAATTTGTTTTAAAAAGAAGAAAAGAAAAGGAAGAATGAAATAGCAAAGACATTGACAATGAAACATTCTTGCTGCAACAATATATTGGATTTATCATATAATATTTTACTGTAATTTAATAGTATAAATGAAATCATTAAAACAAAAAACAAATAGAAATCAATAAGTTTTTCTTGCAATTAGCTATAAGTTATACGGAAAAGACAAAAGAACAAAAATATGACCAGTAAATTCGATAAAAGCAAAAAAAAGAAGAAAGAAGAATTGAAATAATAAACCTCTCTATATATTAAAATATGAAATGTATATACGAAATAGACCATGGCTTGTCTAATTTAAATATATACAAAATAGATTATGGAATTTGTTAAAAAAAAGGAAAGAAAAAAAAAGAACAAAATAGTAAAAAAAGTTGATAAGTTTTTTCAATAGGTGCTATTAGCTCTAAGTTGTATTGAAAATACATGACTTGGAAAAAAAAAAGAAAATTGAAATAAATAGAATCATCAAATTAATTTGCTATAAAACGGAGCATGCTTTGTCTAGTTAAAAAATTGTCATAGTAAAATATCAAATGCTCTTGCTATTACGCCTCAAAAGGGGGGTTAGTAGGATTAATTTAAAATTATCATACCACATATGCACCTGTAATATGAGAATCATCTTATAAGTCAGAGTTTATAAGATTCTACTTATTTATTAATATTTCTTACTTAAGTGATACATATGTAATAGTATTATTAGAGTTCAACTTATAGAATCCGATTTTCCATATTCTACCAAGATCACAGAAAATCGTGTCCCCCACCAAATAGTAAAAATAGGGTTTCAATCCTGTAATATATAAAGTATTAATTTTTTATACACTTTATCTATTTTACATTCTAACTTCAATATATCCTATATCTCTAACTTCAATAAAGTCTTATGGAGAAGCACTCACGTTCCTAGCTCAATTCCAGCTAGTATTATTTCTGCACAAAAACTATTAGGGAGTGAGCAAAACCATAGGTTTATTGAGATAACCTGATTAGACCACACATCAAACAATAACAAACAAGTTTAATTAGTAGGCGTATGCCATGCAACAATCAACAATATGAACAAGTATAAGCTTGGATATCCGAATCCAAACAAGATGTAGATTTATGCCCTCTCATCGAGGTTGGAAGGAAGCCATTACGAGTGATATAACACGCCCAGAAGATCAGAGAACCAAGAAAGAATGGGTACTATAAACTCTGACAAATTAATTTTTAAAAATTTTACTCTTATCCTTAGAATAAAAAAAACTCTATTAAGTATTAGTCATTTCATGTCAATACCATGAGCGGTGTTCCTTTAATACTAGTCAGTTCCTATGGAATCGAATGAAACAAAGGTGCTTAAGAAGAACTAAGGGAATGTCATCTAGAAAAACCAATCGCATTACTAGAGAACTGAAATGTTAATGTGTAACAGGGTCACCACTCCCTTAAAATGCAGAATATGTGTATGATGCGATGCATGCCCATTTTTATTTATGGTACCAATATTTTCTAGTCAAATTTGAGGTGATCATACAATTTATGGACAAACATCAATATGCTTCATATAATAATTATCATGTGATAGAATTACCGCTTATATTATGATAATTTGGCATTCAAGCATACACTAATACCCAATCCCACATGCATATCAGTTAAATATATTGTTTCGAATGTAGCTATACTACAAGTACAAATAATGTGATAAAGTCAAAGTTACTCACCTGTTATTCCCACTAATTTGTTGTAATATGCTACTGAAAGTCCAAGAATTGATCTATTTTTCCTATGAAATGGGATAACAAATATCTATTATTATACTGTTATTTATATAATGGTATTGATGGTATTCTTTTAGGTCCTCATTCTCAATTCTAATACATTTTTAGTTATTTAGTTAGGATTTTTAACTTTATATAAATTATATATATATATGGTAAAGTTGTAAAATTTATACTTATATAAGAAAAATCTTCCTAAAATTATAAAATTTTTGAGTCATATTTGATAATTCCGTTATTAAGCTTTTACTATTTATATGGTCTTTTTAGTATATCTACCTTAAGGTAATTGATATTCATTATCTATTATTTATTTTCATTTTGCTTGTCTTGATCTTAATTGACATCTATATTTTATTTATGGTGTTTTATTTATTCTAAATTTATTTTCTCTTTCGCTAGTGTTTGTATTGATAGTGACTTTTTATTATTTCTTTGTTTGTCAATCTTATTTATCTTGAAATAGTTACATTTAGTATTTAGTTCATTTATCATTTTCCTAGCATATTTGTAGTTTCCTAGAGCTTAAATATATATCAAATATCTATTTAAACTTAAATTTATTTTTATTAATTATAGAGTTTATATTTAATAAATTAGGATTTTATTATTATCATCGTTTATTATTTTTATATCGCTCTTTAGTTTGACTACCTTATGGTAATTAATATTTATTAATTTTGTGTTTTGAAATTTTTATTGGTAGTGATTTAGATTTTCTAATTATAATTAAATTTGTTCATGTTTAATGATAATAATTTTAAATCACAAAAAATTAGGAGTGATTTTTGCGACTTTTATTATAGTTCTTTATGATTCTATATTACACTTTTGGTAATTATTCTAATCTACTTATGCAAAATTAAGGGGATTACACTTGCTACTGCAATAGCATATATGATGTATCATATAATTATTGTAAATAAATAAGATTGATGAATTCATTTAAAAAAAAACAAAGATATGATCAGTAAATTCGATAAAAACATACAAAGAAATATGAAAGAAGAATTGAAATAGTAAACCTTTTTATATATATTAAAATATGAAATGTATACCCAAAAATGACCATGGCTTGTCTACTTGAAATATATATTAAATAAGATTACGGAATTTTTTTTAAAAAGAGGAAAAGAGAAAGAAGAATGAAATAGCAAATACATTGATAATGTAATATTCTTGCTGTAATAGTATTATATGATTTATCATATAATATTTTACAGTAAATAAACAGGATTAATGACATCATTAAAACAAGAAAAAAAAACAAAAATAGAAATTGATAAATTTTTCCAATAGGTACGATTAGCTATAAGTAACGATGAAATGACAAAAGAAAAAAAATATGACTAGTAAATTTGATAAAACCAAAAAAGAAAAAGAAAAAGAAGAATTGAAATAGTAAACCTCTTCATATGTCTATTATTATTAAGTAAAAAGTAATTGATTCATGTCAAAAAATAAAACTATAGTCTATGTCATTTTAATTCTCTTATTCTATAATTTTAGGAGCAGTTTTTATCCATTTAATAACTGCTCCATCCTTAAAAGATAATAACTGCTATATATTTAACCATCAAACCAACATAGCAGTGGTTATCTATGCCCATATTATAATTGCATCTCATACGTTTCATGCACCATCAATTTTCCAAAATCAATTTCCTATTTCTCTCATACTAGGATACGATGCACCCGCATTGTGTGTGCAAAAAAAAAAAAAATATAATAAAGAAAAAGTGAGAGCAGTTATAAAAAAATTGTATAAAATGGGAAGATTTTTAATCGAGAGAGAGGGAGAAGAGAGAGATAGAGTGGGAAGAATGAAAGAGTAACCGTCAAAGATTGGCTAATATTTTTTTACATGAATTATGTAGTTTTTCTTTAATATTAGTAGATGATCTTTCATCCTTCCCCCCTACTAACAATTTTCCAAAATCAGTTTCTTATTTCTCTCTTATGATCTTTCATCCTTCCTACCTATAGGGAGTTGCTCTTGAAAACAACTAATCAACCTAATAAACTGACTTCAATTGCAATAATCCAGTTTAAAGTTCATAGTTCATCAATCTTACAACCATCAAACCAACATAGTAGTGGTTATCTATGTCCATATTACAACTGCATCTCATACATTTCACACACTATCGATTTTCCAAAATAAGTTTCCTATTTCTCTCTTATGATCTTTCATCCTTCCCCCCTGCTATCAATTTTCCAAAATCAGTTTCCTATTTCTCTCATATGATCTTTCATCCTTCCTAACTATAGGGAGTTGTTCTTGAAAACCACTAATCAACTTAATAAACTGACTTCAACTGCAGTAATCCCGTTTAAAGTTCATAGTTCGTCAATCTTACACAAAGATTGAGCGCAAGAATGTGTGCTTTTGGAGTAGGTTCGAAGTGTTGTACATGAAAGCATATTCCATTGTCATAGCAATGTTGTTCATTTGCTGGCGATGTGGATTTTATACGGTTTCACAAAATTGTTTCAATAACACATGATGTAAACTTCAAATCGTATTCTATTACCTTTGCTACTGCCATGCATGTATATGGATATTCATGGGTTTTCCCTATTTCAATATTTTGTTATTAAATAACAGTTTGTGCATATGATTGTAACACGTGATATTATCCTTTGTTTCGATTAATGTAATACCTAATTAATGATAGTATAAGATTATATTCTGTTTGCATGATTGACATGGTGATGCAAATAATAAAAAACCTGGAATATTAAGCGTCACGAACCAATCGATATATTAATAGACATAGTATAATAAAAATACGAATTAAACTGCCAAACAATCTCCAATTCATTCCTTCTTTTTTAGTGGCCTATACTGTTTCATATTTTTTTCCTTTTTTAAAAAAATAATTCATTATACATTTCAGTATAATGTGTTTTCTTTTTCTTAGCACACGCATCGCAGATCCGCTAACTGCTAGTTAAAATATAAAACGTATATATGAAATAGACCATGGCTTGTCTACTTTAAATATATACCAAATAGGATTATGGAGCTTGTTAAAAAAAAAGGAAAGAAAAATAAGAATGAAAAAGTAAACAAATTGATAAGTTTTTCCAATAGGTGCTATTAGCTATAAGTTACATTGAAAGACATGACTTGGAAAAAAAAGAAAAAGATAATAAGAAAGAAATAATAAAGAAATTTATAAGTTTCCCCAATAGGTGCTATTAGTCATAACTTATAATAAAAAATGCGACTTGGAGAAAAGCTTTCGAAATTATATATTTACTATAAAAAGAAAAAAGAAGAATTGAAATAATAAACCTCTTTATATATTAAAATATGAAAAGTATATATGAAATAGAGTGGCTTGTCTACTTTAAATATATACCAAATAGGATTATGGAATTTGTTTAAAAAAAAAAAAGAAAAAGAAGAACGAAATAGTAAAAAAAATTGATAAGTTTTTCCAATAGGTGCTATTAGTTACACGTTACGTTGAAAAGACATGACTTGGAAGAAAAAAAGAAAAAGAAATAGTAAAGAAATTTATAAGTTTCCCCAATAGGTGCTATTAGTCATAAATTACAATGAAAAGATGTGATTTGGAGAAAAGTTTTCAAAATTATATATTATAAATTGATTTGTTGTCGTTTTTTTTTTTTTCGTTTTTAGGTTTTCATTATGTAGCAATGTAACTGTTGAGTATTACCTATTGGCATGTGAAGTAACAACTTGTCGTGAATGCTCTCAGTTTAAAATTGAAACTGAAAAAGTTACTAGAGGTAAAGGTTATATATCCTCAAACAATATAAAGTTGGACCTGAAAAGGTATGGTAGGGGTAAAAGTTTGAAAAATCAATAAAAAAAGGAAATAAATATAATTCAACGAAAAGATAACATTTTTAAAATTTAAATTGAAAAGGTGTAATTTTGCATGAAGCTTCAGAATAAGTTGAATGTTTTCTGGAAGGAGCATAAGTTTAATCTATTAATTAGTTGAAGAAAATATACACATATATATATATATATTTATTGAATGAGCAAATAAAGAGATTGGAAGTCAAAAAGTAATTTGAAAAAGTAGAAAAACATTTTATGAGTTTAATGTTATTTTTTCTAATTGTTGCTTATTAATTTTTCTTCGCCTTATCAACCTGGTAATAAAAGCCGTGATTCATTTATAACAATATCTATATTATTTAATCTATGTATATATATATATATATCATTATCTATATATATATATATATATCTATTTTATATATTTATGTCTATATCTATTCTATTAATATAAACGAATATTGTTTATTAGTGTGAAAAAATTATACATCAAGGTATGGTTGTTACTCTCCTCTCTCTCTCTCTCTCCCTCATTCTCTCATCTCTACTTTTTTTTTTTTTGCATTTTTATTTTCTCTAAAATAACTCTTCCTCATTTTTTTCTCACACACATAGTGTAGATGCATCATACACTAGTCAATATATATATTATATTATTTAAGCCGGATCCTCTATTTGGCGGTTTTTTTGTTTTCCAAAATAAATAAATAAAACTATCTAAAGATGTGGCTTCTTTTTATTATATTATATTATATTATATAATTTCCCACGCGTTGCTAGTCTGTATTTTTTCAAGATAATTTTAATAGAATAATACCTATTTAGTAGATGTTTTCAGTAACCTTTTATAAATAATACTGTCCCTATTTATAAATATTATTAGTTTCATACTTTTTCAAAAGAATATTACACCTTATAAATAAGCATTACTTTTTTTTTCCTTAAATGATTCCCTTTATAAACATTATTAGTGAAATTAATTGTTTTCAACTTGCAGTTTTTAAACCAATAATTTCGGAAAACGTTTTTTTGACTTTTCAATGGAAAAAGATTTATTACAAATTTTCACTTTCCTTACAACCTTTCACATCTCAAGGAGAAACAAAAACAAAAACAAGAGGTATGAATACTGGTTTATAGGTGTCAAAAAATTATACACTAAAGATGTGGCTTCTTTTTATTATATTATATTATATAATTTCCCATTCGTTGCTAATTTTAATAGAATAATACCTATTTAGTAGATGTTTTCAATATCCTTTTATAAATAATATTGTCCCTATTTATAAATATTATTAGTTTCATACTTTTTTTCAAAAGAATATTGCACCTTATAAAAAGCATTACTTTTTTTTTTCCTTAAATGATTCCCTTTATAAACATTATTAGTGAAATTAATTGTTTCAACTTGCAGTTTTTAAACCAATAATTTTGAAAACGTTTTTTTGACTTTTCAATGGAAAAACATTTGTTACAAATTTTCACTTTCCTTACGGCCTTTCACATCTCAAGGGAGAAGCAAAAACAAGAGGTACAAATACTGGTTTATAGGCATCCAAAAATTATACACTAAAGATGTGGCTTCTTTTTATTATGTTATATTATATAATTTCCCATGCGTTGCTAATCTGTATTTTCTTAAGATAATTTTAATAGAATAATACCTATTTAGTAGATGTTTTCAGTAACCTTTTATAAATAATACTATCCCTATTTATAAATATTATTAGTTTCATACTTTTTTTCAAAAGAATATTGCACCTTATAAATAAGCATTACTTTTTTTTTTTTCCTTAAATGATTCCCTTTATAAACATTATTAGTGAAATTAATTGTTTTCAACTTGCAGTTTTTAAACCAATAATTTCGAAAAACATTTTTTGACTTTTCGATGGAAAAACATTTATAATAAATTTTCACTTTCCTTACAGCCTTTCACATCTCAAGGGAAAAACAAAAACAAAAGGTAGCATCTCCTTCAGCTCCTTCATAAATCATAATTATTTTGATTGTCCTTTCATTTTACGTTCCTTGCAGCCTTTCACATCTTAACCAAAAATAAAAACAAAAGTAAATGCTCTCATTTACAATTTCTATTGTCTTTCATTTCACCGCATCCCCTTCTTCACTATATCATCTTTTATCTATACTGGGTCCCTTTGATCAAATGGTGAAAGAGTTTTAACATTTAATTTTGCACTATTTATCTCTATCTATACTATTTAAGTAAGAAGAAATGGTGGGTATCCACAACCTTTACCACTCTTAAAATTACTTATTACTCAATTTTCTATTGTGGATATTTTCCAACTATTACTATAATTTTTTTTAATATTCATGCTTCCATTTTTCTCTTACATTTTATTTATTGTGTATTTGTTATACAACTAATGTCATGTTTGTTACGCAAAAATGATTTGGAATGGAATTGATTGGGTTGGAATTGAATGGATTAGAATGGAATGAGTTTGGGAATGACAAATCTATTCTTATGTTTGGAAGATTACATGGAATGGCATAGCTAAAAGTGTAATTATCGGGAATGCCCTTAGTAATAAATGTAAAATATTAATACATGATAAGATAAAAAATAATTACATTTATATAATTAATATCTTCTCAAAGGTGGAATCGAATTCCCCTTCAAAGCCGGAATCGCAAATCCGGCTTCTAAAAGCGCTTTCAAACATTAGGAAAGAGAATGAAAGTTGATATCGGGATTCTATTCTGGCTCATTCGTGCGTACCAAACATGTCGTAATATTTAATGCATTTGATGTTTCCAGATGCAGTGCGGGAGTATATAATGATTCGCCAATTGTATAAAACAACATAATGAAAACATTTTAACATTTTATCATTGTTTTGGAATCAAATCTTTTTAAACGTAGAATCTTATATTTGTTATCTATTTGATATATATCATAGAACAGGATAAACATTATCAGGCTTTGCGAGAGTAGGTAAATCTTTTTGGATACTTTCTTTCATTGACCATCAATAACAAATCACAAACATAATCAAACTTTCGTAATTTAATTGGGTCGGTCCTTAATCTCTCTTCCTTACTACAATGGCCAATTATGATGAACTCACTTCAGATTTATATCTTGAGATCACAACTCGGATTCCTCTCCAAGATCTTCCGAAGATCAGACTCGTGAACAAGAAATGGAATCTACTAACTTATGAGCCAATGTTCATGTTTCTCCATCCTCAGAGGGCGAGATTTGTTCAAGGTTACTTTATTCAAGGGACGATCAACTATAAACACTCGTTGCTTTTCGTGCCAATCCATAAACCTAGTTTGCATGGTAATGAAAATCCTAACACTTTTGATCTGTCCTTAGATTTTTTTACCTTGTACTGGTTCGGTAAAAATTCTTGCATGTCATGAGGGTATTTTGATATGTAAAAAAGAGTTTGGGGATCATAAACCAAATATCCCTCAATACTATGTATGCAAGCCTACGACCAAAGGGTAGATGATGATTCCAAATCCTAAGACACGTTTTTTCACGACTAAAATTTGCTTGGTGGTGATGAGGAACAGCCCTTTACATTACAAAATAGTTAGGGTTTCAAGCGGAAAAACAAATCGCGTGGATATATGTTGTACACGTGTGAGGTTTTTGATTCTAAGGATTGGAAGTGGAAGCGGTTAGATAACATAAAACTGCCACAAGATTCATGCGTTTTTAGTGATAATGAAGATGCTGTAATACTTTATGGGACGATTTATTGTTTGATCTCGCCATATGAACGGATATTTGCATTCGATATATACAAGGAAGAGTGGAGATTAATCCATCTTCCACAACCATTGTCGAGTGACGATTTGAAATTTTACAATCCTAAGTTCCTTGTAAATCACAAAGGGAAATTGAGAATTGTAAGTACAAGCGATGATGCAAAAACAATAAATTTATGGATCATGGAAGGGAGGAATATTTGGAGAACGAAGAAAACAATGCAAGTTGAATCAAGTCCGAAGAAGGAGAGCGATTTACATCCTTTGGCACTATTCAACAACAATATTGCACTCATGGGGAGGCCATATAATGTTGAATTTTATGATTTTTCAAATTTTAGTACGAGGATGGTGATGAAGACCAACTACGTTAGGGTTGAGAATAGTTTCTTTTACAATGCAGACTTCGAACCATGTAATTTAGGACCTAAAAGATGATTTTTGTTACCATCCTAGCTGCAAGAAGGAGCCGACTGTAGATTTGTATGGCAAATATTGATGAGATTTTGGGACCTTTTTTTTTGTAATTTTATTTTTTTGCAATATGAATTTTTTAATTGTTGTTTTGATAATTTTTTAAGCACTAGATCCACATCTTTTATCTTAAAATTTACTAATAATCTTAATTGTATTTTTTCCCATCGTAATCATCCTTTTTCTATCCTCTTGATATATAAAACTTTTGTGTGTCTTATATTAAAACTCAGTGGGAAAGCCATGCATCTTGGCATCCTGAAAAAACTACATGTTAAACAGGAAATAAAGATAGAACAAGGTTTGAGGTGTTCTGTTCCGAGCCATTCTATTCTAGTGCAGCTGACTAGGGATTAGGGAAGCGCAGATGTTGGAATAACACTTCCGACTGGTTCGGAGTGTCATAACATTATAATGATATAGATGATATGTTAAATATATCTAGAATCATATATGTTATACATATTATTAATTATAATAATTTTAAATATGTTTATATATGTTGGAAAATTATTTATGTTATTATTTAATTATATGTATGTGTGCAAAGATTTTGTAGGTTATATTATATATATATATATAATATATATTCAAAATAAGATAAAATCAATAATAAATCGTACATAATGGCACCTTAATTCTTGTCCAAAGCTTTTCAACCTTTTCTTGTGAAAATATCTTATGCAGCCGTCTTCTTTCCAGATGGAAAACGTTATTACTTTTAGGACAGTTATGGACTAGAGTCATTTTGGTGGGTTGTTCTGTCCATTTAGCAATAAAAATTCCACATGATAAAAAGATAATAGAAAACTTGAGGCAAAGGAAATTGATATTTATGTTTTTAAAATATATTACAAAAATATTATTAGAATAAAAATAATTTCTTTGAAAATAGGCGCATGTGCACGCCACGGACACGTGAGGCCCACGTGTCTCATCTCCTTCGTGCGGACGAACACCATAAAAGCTTAAGCTTCAGGTGTTGGAGCGCAAACAAGCTCTCCATTTTGTCTAAACCCTTGAACTCAAACCCTTGAAGATCAAAGGACGGAAAATTCGTTTTTTTTTTTCCATAACTAGCCCGACACTTCATTTGCCTGCAACGGCCATTCATGACCCAATTAATTCCTATCGACGAACTCTTGCACTTCAATTCTGCTTCCTATTTCAAGAAGGGGAGGCATATTTTTGCTTATGGACCTTCTTTCTCTCCAACCTAACTCTCTGGTTTCTCTCTCACTCATTCCCTCTCTCTCTCTCTCTCTCTCTCTCTCTCACTATCCAAGTCGCACTAACACAAGCCTCAGCTCTGCATTGGATTATTCAGTTGGTTGGAATGCCATATTGCCATAGAGAAACTGGAGACCTTCGACTGCAAGTAATAAATGCATTTACCAGTCGACAATTATTATCATTATGGTCTGGTATCCGGTTGGACCTTTTTCTCCTTTCCCATTTAAATCTTGATCACGACGAAACGCTCTATACCATAAATAACTTTGATTACGAGCGAAGGTTTCATATTATTAATAATGTTTGTTATTTTATTTAGAATATTATTTATAACATCCATATTTGCAATTAATAACTTTAATCACATTCAAATATTCTATACTATTAGCCAAACACTAAGTGACGAAAAAGCACTATGTGAGCTATTAATATAATAATAACTGTTACCCATAATATTCTAAGAATCACGTAAGTTTATTGACCGTTTCCACATCAAGAAAAAGGTTTTACTGAAGAAAAAAAAAAAAAAAAGAAAGAAATATCAAGGGAAGAAATCTTTGTTAATGTTTGAGAGTTTGAGATATTTTAATGGTAGAATGTATATACATATTATAAAATAATTAATTGTGTGTTTCATTTTTTTTTCTTTTCTTTTTCCTGCTATTACAATGAGATGAAGTCACGTACCTGTAGGGTATGCTAACAGCACCGATACTCCACGTAACAAATTGGGGTCGCTAACATTTGTATTTAACCATTTGAGGTTCCCAAAAAGGCAAATGAGTATTATACAGCTAGAATTTCTCGTGGCATGGACAATTACAATAGGATCGAAAGGTTGTTTAGAATAAGAAATACATTGCATACATATAAATTATATAAAGGAATAGTATTACATATCTTTATGTTGAGTTCTTAACTATTAAATTCAATCTTATGCAAACATTGTCTTTAGATTGTTTCTTATACAAAATACTAAATTATCACCTTAGTCCAAGTCTTGTCTCCTTTGATAATATATACCAGCTCCAACTCCTACGTATAAATCAATCCTAATGATCCTTGTAACCACACAAGTCTATAGGATAGTGATCAAACAATAGCTCAATGAATAACTATATCTCAACACTTATAAAAGAAAATCAATTATATTGAATTATATTAGTCTAGCATATTTAAAAAAAAATCTTTTATATTTACCTTCTCGTGATAATTTTGTCCAACTGGTGTAATTTTTCAAATTACAGTTGCTTCTTTTGCAAGAGAAAGTAAGATAGACTTAATTTGAAAGTATCACTTTAGCAATTAATGAAGGAAACTTTGAAAAGCGAATAAGTCCACCCTTATCCTATATTTTAGTGAAACAAATTTTGCAAGACTTTTTAGGCAATTTTGAATGAAATTTAAGTGTTGGTGATGAAAATTAAAGTTTTTAATGTACATAAGATGCACCATTTATGATATCAAATAGATATTAATTAATATAGAAACAAATCATTAATATTTTCAAGGAAAAATAATTAAATACAAAGTTTACGTTCTAAATCTAACAAAAATAAATTTTCAATTAATGTTTAGTGTTTTATATTTATTTAGTTCATTTTTAAACAACCATTAATTACCCAAAAATATACTAAAAACTTAATGGTTCACATTACATTATATATATATATATATATATAACCACATTAGTAAAATTTTATCTAGTCATATTAATTTGTCTTTGGTATCTTTTATCTCTATGAGAATTAACTTTTTAATTTCTAAACTTAAATTAAGGAATAACTTAGGGATTATAGATGAGGGGAATTTGAACTTTGTACATTTTAAGACCAGTGTCATCTTTATTAGGTTACAAGTCCACTGATGTTCCTTTCATCTATACACTCCGCCTAATTTATCAGCAAAAACTATCTATTTATTTATTTTTTTTCAAAGTAATCAATAGTAAATGCTATTTGTCATTCACATTGTAAAAATGCAATATATTGTAATGAAGATGTAAAGTAAGATGGAATGTAACTAAATGAAATGAAACAATGATATTGATTTGTAGTTCACTTTATACATACAAGGAGCAGTGTATATAGATGGTGAGTCTTTGATGGTTGGTGTACCATCCTCCACCTAACACTTAATTTATTACTATGTAGCAAAAGTAATGTTTTGGTAATCAAGATATCATTTACAATCCTAATATATAACACTCCCTCTTAACTTAAAGATATTGATCGTGTCTAACTTATCTCAAGTCCCATTTAGAGGCTTTATGAAAAGATCATCATGTTCAAATTTTATATATCATGTAACAATCAAATTTTGTTACATTTTCTCTTGAACAAAATCATTGCCAATCTCAATATATAATATATATATATATATATATATGTTGTGAAACATAAGATTAGATGCTTCATGAAAAGTGGCTTGATTATCACATCACAACTTTATTGACATGGAAACTTTAAGTCCAGTTTTAGTTAAAATCGGATATATTTACATTGCTTTACAACTATATTAAGCCTCAAACTCTCTATTATGATTTTGCACTAGATCTTTTACAAAATTCTATTTCTTAATCTTCCATGAAATTAGATTTTCTCTAAAGAAAACCAATAATGGATTTTTGGTTCTCTTTGGATCCTGCCCAATTTGCATATGAAAAACATTCTTGACCATTGTTTCTGTATAGTATACCTCATCTTGAAGGACCCTTCATATTACACAAGATCTGTTCTAAGGCAGCTTAGTGATGAACTATTGGGGAAGACATAAATTGTCTGGAAATGCTAATAGAATATGTCATATCATGACGATAGTTACTTTGAGATAATTCAACTTGTCAAACAATCTTGAATATTGTAGACACCCAATTTTTGCCCAATAAATAAAATAGGCTTAAGTTTACAATAAATTAATGTCATGTTGAGTTCATCAAAAATATAATAATAATAATAAATAGTATAATAAAAAAGAGAGAATATAGAAAATAGAAAAATAAAAAATAGAGGAATAAAAATAATAATATAATTAAATGAATAATAGTAATGTAAATATAATATATGTAGGAAAAAATTAAAATAAATAATTATTTGAGTTTAATATAACATATATTTTATTAGTCTTAAGTATTAGTGGGTTAGCTATATGACCAAGGCACAGGCCAACGGCCTAACGGTTCAGACCATGGACACAGAGCAAAGGGACCCAAGTTCGAATCTACCCCAAGGCAGATTTTGCCTCTTTTTTGTTCATTTTTTTTCCCAAAAGACACATCGGTTCATCCACTTTGAGACTTCATTTGAGCAACGAATCTTTGTGTTTTTTCGAAATTGATTGTACAGACACGAACTAGGCATGGGAACATCACATATACACACAATTCGTGCATTATTTCATTCCAAAAGACACATTAATTAAGGCATGAAAATTGAAAAAAATTCGAATGGACATGATTTTTCAAATCTTAAAATTGGCCGAATTGTGTCCTTTAATCAAATTAAACACACTTAATCGAAGAGTTGTGATGTATAAACATAAGATTCGTGATCAATTTGAACCAACAATCACGAATCGAGTCCCAATTTGAATCGTTTTTATTTGAAAAAATATAACGATTCGTGATTGTAAAATTGAACAAGTACGAAGCTTCGAAATGACAAATTGTTTCGAAATCTATAAATAGGATCACCCCCCAAGCAGAAAGCACAATTCAATTTCACGAAACATACACTACACGATCGAGATTTGAAAATAGAGAGAAAAAGTGTTCGAATTGCAAAATTTGCAAATTCGAAGTGATTGAGAGGATTTCGATCCAATTAAAGAGTGTTAGGATCATCTAGGAAGTGTTCTTGATTGATTATAGTGTTTAGAATTGCTCGAATTTGCGTTTGGGAAGTTCTGCAAATTTTCGAATTTTTTTTAAACCTTCGCCGCCGAGCACCACCACACGAACCGCCACTTCTGGTGGTTCTGGGAGTGAACCACCACCACCAGCCGCTGCAGCACCACAATCCACGTCGGGCCGACAAAGTTGGAGGTTTCGAAAACCACCAGGAACGGCCGAGGAACGCTCGAAAACCACCGTGATCGTCTTCTTCACCCGACGGGTATCCGAAATCCGACCCGAAATCCGAATCCAACCCGGTCGGTCGTCGGTCAACCGTGATCGGTCAACGGTCAACGGTCGTCGGTCAAAAGTCAGCAGATCCTGTGGTCCAGATTTGATCAGAAGATCCTGTGGTCCATATTTGATCAGAGGATCCTACGGTTCAGATTTGATCAGAGGATCAGACGGTCCAGATTCGATCAAAGCAATCAACGCTCCAGATCAAAAGTCATCAGATCCTGCGGTCCAGATCAGTCTACAGATCAGACGCTCCAGATCTGATCCGAGAAGATCCAACGGTCCAGGTTAGTCTGTATTATTAAATTATTTATTTATTATATATTTAATTTCGGAAAATAGGAAAAAAATTAATAAAAATTCGTAAAAAATCCAGAAAAATTCAGAAAAATCCAGAAAAATTAGAATAATTATTTTTAATATAAATTTACAGTTTTTAGCAATTTTTGATATTTTTTGATATTTTTGAATATGTATTTGCATATAGTTTGATCTTTAAATATATATTTGATGCATGAGATGTTTTGTTTTTGTATTTTAATTTTGTTATGATATATTTTGAATATTTCTGAACATATGTGATGATTATTAAATTTTGAAAAATAATAAATTGTTAATAGATTTTTTAAACCAAAATTGTTGTTAAATAATAAAGATAAAAATTGTTTTTTTAAAATCATGATATTAATTAAGTTTTTATCAAAATTATCTTTATAAATTTGCTATAAAGATAATACTCAAAGTTTTCAAAATTGATTTTCATGTAGCATTAAATTAGCCATGAATTATCATAAATTTTTTTTTTCTTTAGAAAAAATGATTTTTGGACTTAGAAAAATATATTTTTTGATGAAATAAAATTTAATTGATTAGATCATAGGATCATCAAAATTAGTTTTCATAAAAAATTCAAAATTTAATAAACTTGAAGTGAGAATATTTTAAAAATATAAAATTGATCAACAAATTAAGTTCTTTATAAAAGAACTACGTTTTGTCTGATCTCGATTAGCGAGTACGTAGGCACCTACGGGGCGACAATAAAATTAGAAAAAAATATATTTTGTTTTGATAGTTTGAAATAATCATTTTGTACATATTATAAGTTTTTTTTTTTTTGAAAAGGAAAAATACAAATGTTTGTTGATATTTAAATCCTAAAAAAAATACATAAAAATAAAATGAATAATTAAACTTGTAGATATTTGTTTTATAAATGTTTTGTTTGAATTTTTTTAGTATAGAAAAGGATAAATTCTAAATTTTAAATTTAAAGTGGTAACCGCTTAGGTTTTAATAGGTTAGCCCCCGAACTCAGATATCTGGTATTTATTTAAAAATTTGATTTTTAAATCAAACTTTTCGCAGACTAGTGGCTAAGTTAGGATTAACCGACCCATTAATCCTGGCTTTCATTTTTTCCCGATTTATATCGGGTGGGGACTCCAAATATTTTCAAAAATTAAAATTTTTTTTAACCCTAGTCGAGGATTCATGTTAAATGGGTTAGGGTTTAATATGAATCGGGTTAAAGAAATGAACCGGATGATTTTCAAAATCCAGGCTCGACATATATCTTTCTAAATTCTTAAATAACTCTCAATCTTTATTAAGTTACAAGTTAAATGTTATTAGAGTATTATATGGTTTTGCTTCTAACTTTTCCATTTCAACTAATAAGTTAAGTACATATTTCCACTGAGAAAAGAAAATACCTTTTCTTGTTCCTCATAACCTCAAGTAATATATATATATATATATATATTTCAAAGACCCTAGATCTTTTTGTTTGAAACTCGCTATGAAGAAAATCTTTTAAAGAGGATATTCCTCTACCATCACTTCTAGTAATAATGATATCATCCACTTAAACAACAACAATAATGAAGAGGATTTATAAAATAATAACAGTCTGTTCACTTCACATGAATAGGTATCTATTCCTTCCTCGTTCGACATAAAGTTGATGATGGTGTTCACTTGATAAGAATGGTAATTCAAAATAAATTACTATTACGTAAAATGATGAATAACGGTTGATATCTCTATCTTATGAATTGCCCATATAATGGTCTATTTTTTAACTTTATTATAAATACGTCTGTTTTGAAAATAATACCTATATAATTATCTTCTCTCTGTAATGAATAGAAGGGGCATTATAGATATTTTGTCTTTTACTTTAATAATTACTTGTTTTATTTTTTACATCATGTAAACATTGCAATTTAGAGTTTCCTTCCTCCTTATTTCATTCAGCGAAGTGAATGGGCCATAAGTGATTTAATCATTCCAAACTTTTTAACTATCTTACTGAATTTTCTAAACCAAGCACAATGACTCTAATTCAAACCATATAAAGTTTTTTGAAGACAACAAACTTTTGCATTCTCCCCCTATGCAGCAAAACAAGGTGGTTACTTCATATAGACTTCCTTCAAAAGATCACCATGTAAATAGGCATTTTTTATATCCAAAAGATGTAATGACCAATCATGAGTAGTTACCAAAGAGATAAATAAACAAAATGAAGTCAATTTAGCAACAAAAGAAAAAGTGTTAGAATACTCTAATCATAAGTTGGGGTACATCATAAGTTTGGGCACATCTCTTAGCAACAAGACAAACTTAAAGGTAGGAAACGCATGCATGAGGATGACTTTAACTGCAAATACCCATTTCCATCCAATAGGCTTTTTATTTCCAGGTAAGCTTACTAAATTGCAAGTCATGTTGGCATTTAAAGCATTCATTTCTTGTATCATTGCAGTACGTCAGTCGGGATAAGATAAGGCCTCATGAGGAGTTTAAGGAATGGTTACATTATCAAGAGAGGTAATAAATAAGCATTATGGAGATAATTAAATGATCATATGATGCAAATGATGAAATAAGTGCATTGCCATTTATCTTTGTAAAGAGCAATTAAAAGTTCTAAGTTAGCAAAGGATAGATCTAATGTTGAAGAAGAAATTGGTGCTAAACATGTAATAAGAGGACACTGACGTCTTGTATATGCATGGTGAATTGGTGGAGGAGATGAGTGAGTTGATGGTTTTGTAGAGGCAATATTCGATGTCTAATAAGTAATATGGTAAACCGATAAATCATTATTCTCCTTTTCAACATTAGTAGACTCGGAAGAAGCATGAAAGAAATGGCATTATTTTATAAAGGTAACATCAGAGACATAAAGAAATTGTTAAGACTTGAATAATAGCATTGATACCCTTTCTATGCATGAGTGTAACCCTAAAAGACCCATTTTACTAACTAAGGTCTAGCTTGGTGACAGCCAAACATCTCAAAAGACATATCCTCTTAAATAACCAAAGTTTAATGGGAAATAAGGGTTTTGTTAGGGAAAAAATGTTATAAAGGACTTCACTATGACAAACCAGTAATGGCATCTAATTAATTAAGAAACAAGCTATTGTTATAGCTTCTACCCAAAAGCATTTAGGAACATGAGTTTGAAATAGAAGTGCCCATACTATATCAAGAACGTGATTATTTTAACTTTCAACCACACCATTTCTAAGATGGTGCATCAACACATGAAGTTTAATAAATAATGCCCTACTTTGTCATATAAGTCTTAAATAAATTAGAAAAATATTCATTGACTGTAAGGACCCGCTATCACCCCTAAATTTAAAATAGGCGATAACAGTTCCCCAACCACATATAACCTATAAGATTATATGTAAGGTTGCCTTAAGGAATTATTTGAGAAATTGTTTATCTAATTCCATATAGATAATATATGATAGGAAACATAGAATTTTTTTTTTCTAAAACCTTAAACAAAACTGTACCACTACACTACCAACATATTCTACAAAGGAAGCAACCTAACTCCTACATAGCTAAGTACATATATATATATATTATATATATATATTACATCCAAAGGCTTCTTACAAGCCTTAACAAAATCCTCATAACACAATCTTAAACTAACACTTTAATTACATCATCAACAAAAAGAATCACTTCTAATCTATTACATTCATAGGGTTCCATTTGAGTCCATGGTTATCTCTAATCCTCCAACCCATCAAGAAAGTCTTCAAAGATGGTTCCCTACCCCATACTCGTATAGAACTCATCGGAGTCATCACCTGAAATGGATAAAATATGAGCCAAAGGCCGAGTACACAAGTAACGAATACAAAATGCGAAGTGGATCACACATTCCTAGGCTAAATGCATTATGCAACAATCACTTGTTTATTATTAAGTCTTTAGTTAGTAAAACAACACGGGAGTATTCAAACTCCAGACAACAAGGATCTAGTATTACGTCCGCCTCCCTGAGTGGTCCCTACTGTTCATACAGACTAGGCAGCCCCACCTTCCGGCGTAGCCCGTAATACTAGAGGATCCTGAGTAACTTATCACGACGCTCAGGAGGTTGATATGAGCAGCCCAGATACTCACATTTCCTAAATAATTCTATCCATTAACGAGAAAGCACCCTGCCCTCAATCTGAGCAGGATGCCGCTCTCCGAACTAGATTCAATGACAAACAAGGACAAGCAACACTCATCAATTAATAAGTTTTCTTAATTTAAAGTAATTTGGTTGTGATGCCTACCCTAACAAAGAAACAAGCAAGTTACTGCGTACCTGATATAGCTCGAGAATTAATGGGGTTAGCTGGGCGAAAATCTATCACTGTTTAAAACAATATTAAATTTCACACTTAGCTTAAGCACTAATTAACTAGTTGAAAAATACAATTAATCAAAGAAATTCAAATAAATTAATACAAAGTCATACTAAAGCATGTAAACATCCTATTATATCCTAGAACGCTTAACAAATACTTAATTGATCATATATCAAACTTTGAAAAATTTGGAAGAAAGTTTTTAAAATTCAAAAGCGTAGGGGATACGCCGGCATCCAAAGTCGGTGGCTTTGAACCGGTGTTCAACACTCTGAAAATCAACACTGCCAACATTGGCAGCGTTCAAGGGTACGCCGGAGGCCTTCATTCTACGCCGGCGGCTTTGAGCCGGTGTAAAATGCAAATCCAAATTTCCAAAATGTATCGAGAGGTACACATCGGCAGCGTATCCATATACGCTGCCAGCTTTTCACTCTACGCCAGCAGCTTTTCACTCTACGCCGGCGACTTTGGAATCCTAGTAGCCTGCGTACAATTTGAAAAATGAACGCTGGCTGATGTTTGCAGCAAAGCCGGTAGCATTCGAACGGTTTTAAGAAATTTGATTCTGTTTGCTTCCAACACCGCCTATAAGCCAGCGGCGTAGAAGCCCCAGGTGCCGACGTACGACCAAATTTTAGCCTATACGAAAATGTGTTTGATTTCCCCTATTTTATTACAACTTTGTTCACTTTCAAAAATTCCCCAAACTTAATCCAAACTTTCCCAAGATTGTTATATGATCCAAACACTATCCTAACAACATGAATTCTATTTCTAATCATCAAAACACTAATCACACTTCAAATTCACATCTCAAATACTCAATCCTTCAATCTTCCAAAACTCATCCCCACACATCAACACTCATATAAAGTATACACTACCATTCCTTTAGCTATATAATCCCATCCAAACTATCATCAATGCACCAAGTCAATCCCATACCAATTATTACATAACATTCATTTTTATTCAACCTTTACAAACAAACACAATATAAAACATAAAATGAAAAGATAAGGTTTGCATTAAACTCACATGACTAAATCTTGGCTTGGAATGTTGTTTAAATCCAAAAGCTTGCAGTTGTCCTTGGATTAGGGTTTAAGATTTTGGAGTTGGAAAAAGGAAAGAAAGAAAAAAAGAAAAGAAAAGAAAAATCGTATGGGGGAATAGGGCTGCCAAAAGGGGTCCAAAACATGTCTAAACAAAGTCAATTCTCATCCAAAATTTTCCATTAGGGGTATATTTGTCCTAGGATTAATTTAGGTAAATTTCAAATGCATTTGAGTTGTACTTAGGCTTAAAAAGTGGACTTAAAGTTTACTAAATTTCTGTCATTAATCTAAACAATTCAAAAGTAATTTTATTAAATTATAAACATATCACATGCATATTAATTTGAAAAAGACACACATATTCATTACACTATACACACATTTATATATATCAAACAATAATATTAATTTCATAATACCATACACATATAAAATAACACATGTATAACACATTCACTAATTATATTAACCAAGCACACACACACACACATATAATATATATATATATATTTCATTCCAATAACACATTAATATGTAATTTAA
The DNA here is from genome assembly GCA_024138025.1 of Combretum micranthum. NCBI lineage: Eukaryota > Viridiplantae > Streptophyta > Magnoliopsida > Myrtales > Combretaceae > Combretum > Combretum micranthum. The sequence continues at coordinate 379,350 of JAMXBD010001201.1, forward strand.
GGAATTCATGACTATTTCATTGACAATATCATTTCCTAGACTATGCACAAGAGTATTAAACTGAGTTTTAATTTTAACACAAAAAGCAATGAATGAAAAAGACAATTAAGAATGATGTTTCATTAAATAAAGCCATGTCATTTGAAAAACTCATCCACAAAAGTAACAAAGCAATAAAATCCAGTTTTAGATATAACTGGACAAAGACTCCAAACATTTGAATGAACAAGTTTAAAAAGAGAACTAGATTTCTTATTGACATTAGACACATAAGATTGATGATTGTGTTTAGTAAACTAAAATGAATCACAATTTAAAGAAGTCATTTGTAATTGTGGACATACTTTCTTCATGGTAGAGAGGTAGGAATGACCAAGTCAACAATGTGCTTCAAAAGTAGTTGGAACAGTCAAGCAAAAAAGGTTTAGGAACTTTTGTTTAAGTATCCATAATGTAATGTCCCAAAACTTTGCCCACTCAGGTATTGTCTTGTAAAGACCCGTTCCTCTAAATCCCGAGACTTAGAGTATCGAATCCCCAACCACATATAACGTTTTCACATTATATGTAAGGTTGTCCTAAAACTAACAGTTTATGAAAATTGTTTGATCAAAATCGATTAAACTTTGTAAAGAACTTTTAAACAAAACAAGATTGCTAACAAAAGCAATCTACGTATACATTTACATCATATAAACATCGTTTAGTGCCAATACACGACACTACAAAAATTACATGTTTTCTCAAAACATAAGAATCTTAGAGGATCTTAAGGTCATTACAAAAAGAAATTGGCTTAACTAACAAGCCTTCTATACATAGTTTTTCCTTAGCAAAAAGTCTTCCAAAAAGCCCAGGGTAATCGGATCCTATTCGTCCCACTCATCCAGAAATATCTCGAAATCGGACCCATAGCCCAAGTCATCATAAAACTCATCTCCAATACCTGCAAGGCAGCAAAAGTGAGCCAGAGGCCCAGTACACAATAACCAATGCAAAAACAAATCATCAAATTGATGTAATGCATCATAGAACAAGTGGTTATCTTTATTACATTTTCATTCACAAATCAACAAGAGGGTATTCAAACCCCGGTCACGCTTTGAGAATTCAGGGGTCCTGGTAACAGCACCTGCTGGGGGTTGATATAAGCAGTCCGAATACTATATATCTCCTATATCTATTTCATGAAGATAATAGCTTCATTTAGGGTTTAAAAGCCGTTGCCCGACTCTACTTAAACTCAGTCCATAACATGAGCCTAGTTCACAAGTTCCCATAAACTTTGAACTAAATCATGGTATTTCCCCTAAGTTTAAGCAAACATTACTCCGATATTCCCCCCTATCGGCTACCCACTTAACCAAAAAGAATCGCTATTGCATCATAGCGTACCATTGCATCATGGTAAAGTCATTGCATCATGACTTGGTTAAGCGCCTAACTAACATGTCATTGCATCATGACAGGTTTGCTGCTCCTCGGACCAGATTAAACAGCGTAATAGACATCCAATTCATTCAAATGTTAAGTTAAATCGATTTAAATCAGATTAGGAATGCCTATTCCTAGCAATCATCATACAAGTTATTGCGTACCTGAACTCGTTAGTATATAACTAGGATCTCTCGGTGATGAACTAACCGAAAAATCCTTAACTGTAATAGAAATATCACAATAATCAATAATTCAATAATTATAGATTTCATTCTCACAATTATACATATTATATCTATATATTTCACAATAAATCAAAGAAATCCAAATAATTGAATACAAAGTCATAAATAAGCATTTAAAGGTCCTATTATATCACAAATCGCTTAATAAATACTTAATTGCTCAAATAACAAACTTCGGAAAATTTTTGAAAAAGTTTTTAAATTTTAAAAGTACAGGAGATAGGCCGGCAGCCAAAGCCGGCGGCTTTGAGCCGGTGCTCGATTCTCTGAAAATCAACACTGCCAGCGATGGCAGTGTTCAAGGGTACGCCGCCTGCCTTTGTATCCTATGCCGGTGGCCTTAAGCCGGTGTAGAATCCAAAACCAAAAATTTCAAAAATGTCCAAAGAGGTCTAAGTCGTCCGCTTACCTAGATACGCGGCCAGCTTTGACACATACGTCGGTGGCCTTGATTTCCGCTGCCAGCGTACAATATGACAAAATGAACGCCGGCTGACTTTTCCAACGAAAGCCGGCGGCTTTCATCCAGCCTTAAGAATTCTGAATCCAACGCTGCCTCTAAGCCGGTGGAGTTGAATTCTCAGGTGCCGGTGTACGTTCTAAAAACAGGCTTAAACGAAAAATTTCAAATCCCCTGTTTTTCACCTTGAAAAATTTCTATCCTAATACACTTTAAACCTTCCTCAATCACACTTCTAACTTCATATACTCACTCCTATCTATACTACTCAATCCTAGCCACTCAAATCATGAAATCAACACAATTTAAACACTTCAAATTCCACTTCAATCCATTCTAAATTTCCTACACAAATCCTCTTCACATCCTCCCAACACTTCATATTTCTTCAACCATACATGCACAAACTCACACACTCATACAACACACTCCTAGCTCATCCCAAACATGAACAAACCATTTAGATAACATTAAACTCAATTCATCCAATAATCCATACAACTACTTCAAGAAAGGAAAACAAAACAACAATCCACTCACATGTAAATGCTTTGCCTTGAAGACAACTTGATTTCCAAAGCTTGCTATTGCTCTTAGTTTAGGCTTGGAATTGGAAATGGAAATGGAAATGGAAATAGAAATGGAAGAAGAAGAGAAAAGAAAGAAAGAAAGGAAAATTTGGATAAAAATGAGCTGCCCCCAAAAAGTTGTTCAAATTAGCTTAATTTGACTTTAACACATTCCAAATTTACCCTCTAATGCATACATAACCTTAGGATGCATTTGGCATGAATTTGAATCTCATTTGAAGCTTCATTTGAGCATAAATGCTACTTAATTAAAGAAACAAAATTCCATCACTAATCTTATAAAACCAAAGTTGATTTTATAAATCTAACTTAACTAACACCTTAATGTACAAAAGGCACAATTAATAATTTTATTACACACACACATTAATACATATAAGACAAAGATATTAATTTCAATATATCTACAAAATAATACATTTTAGACTACTAACAACATAACCATGATATTCATCATACTCACTCAATTCAATACTCAAGATAATAAATAAACATATGGAATTTAAATAAAATTTAAATCTAGGTCATTTCATGTCTACTTTAGCCACACATCATATAGTTTTGTCAATTTGGTGCCAACACTTCTTAGGAGGTCACTCATCCTAGGACTGCTCTACCAAGAGCATGCTTAACTTTAGAGTTCCAATAAACTTTAAGCCATTACACCAAAAGACGCATTTTGTGATCAGATTTCCACGATCTATATTTAAGAGTTATCATATACTCCCCCACTTATACAACTAACATCCTCGTCAGTTTCATTACACTGGTCCAAAACCATATCAGGCAGTGAGCATACGCTCCTCCACTTCTAGATGGTGAACTGCTTTGATATCATCTTGTAACGCCCTGAAACTCCGCCTACCAAGGTATTGTCCGCTTTAGTCACATGCTGCATGGTTTTTTCCTTTTGGCGTCAACGCTTCCCAGGGGATTACCCATCTTGGGATTGCTTTGCCTACAGCACACTCAACTTTTGAGTTTCGACGAATTCGAAACCATTACACCAAAAGGTGCCTTTTATGAGTAAAGTTTCATGATCTATATTTGAGGGGTATCGCACATAACATAAAGTTCACTTAATACACACCCTTTACCAATGATCCACTTCATTATAAGATTGTGAAGCAAATAATAATTAGGAAAAAATGAGACAATAGTTTAAGCCATGAATAATTTAGCTTACTAATATTATTGTTATGGTATCGATAACTAGTGGTTGCACTCTAGTTTTCAATGTGTGATATCAAGGAAAAATTAGAAATTTAACCGTCAAAGTTTGTTTGATTAATTTAGAATTTTGGAAATTTCCACCGTCCGGTTAATCATCATTTGATTATGGAAATAATTATAAAAATTAATATAATAAGTATTTTAATAATTCGATTATGATTAATTTTGTTCAATAAGAATGGAATTGTCTCATATAAAAAAAAGAGAGAAAACAGAGAAACGGAAACAAAAAACAAAGGGGACAGGACCGTCATGATTTTGTTTATGCTTCACTTGTGTTTTATGGCTGGTGAAAAATATTAACTATTTGTTACAAGTGTTATTATATCTTGCTTGTAAAATTAGTTTCCAATTGGAAATGGGGAGATATAGGCATAAGAAGGTTTAGAATATATGATTATGTTTTAGGTTTCAGTTTTGCTGTAATAAGTTATTCAATGTCTTCAGGAAGGAGCATAAGTTTAATTTATTAATTAGTTGAATAAAAATTTATATATTTATTGACTGAGCCAATACAGAGATTGGAAGTCATAAATTAATTTTAAAAAGTAGAAAAATATTTTGTGAGTTTAATATTATTATTTCTAATTGTTGCGTATTAATTTTTCTCCACCTTATTAACTGTGGAATAAAAGCCTTGATTCATTTATAACATTTTATCATTGTTGTAATCTCAAATCTTTTTACATGTTGAATCTTATATTTGGTATCTATTTGATATATATCATAGAACAGGATAATCATTATCAGGTTTTGCGATAGTAAGCAAATCTTTTTGGATACTTTCCTTTTTTTACCATCAATACCAAACCTAACATAATCATACTTTCCTAATTTAATTCAATGTCAAAGTCCACAAATATCTAGCTGTCAATGTAATATATGTATATATATATTTATATACGTGAATTGTTAAACACTTCATTAATTATACCCACACAACACAATAATCCATAGTCGGTCCTTAATCTCTCTTCCTTACTACAATGGCTAATTATGATGAACTCACTACAGATTTATTTCTTGAGATCACAACTTGGATTCCTCTTCAAGATCTTTCGAAGATCAGACTCGTGAACAAGGAATGGAGTCTACTAACTTATGAGCCAATGTTCATGTTTCTCCATCCTCAGAGGGCGAGACTTGTTCAAGGTTACTTTATTCAAGGGATGATCAACTGTAAACACTCGTCGCTTTTCGTGCCAATCCATAAACCTAGTTTGCATGGTAATGAAAATCCTAACACTTTTGATCTATCCTTAGATTTTTTACCTAGTACTGGTTCGACAAAAGTTCTTGCATGTCATGAGGGTGTTTTGCTATGCAAAAAAGAGTTTGGGGATCATAAACCAAATGTCCCTCAATACTATGTATGCAAGTCTACTACCAAAGGGTGGATGAAGATTCCAAATCCTAAAACACGTTTTTTCACAAGTAAAATTTGCTTGGAGGTGATGAGGAACAGCCCTTTACATCACAAAATATTTAGGGTTTCGAGCGGAAAGAACAAATCACGTGGATATATGTTATATACATGTGAGGTGTTTGATTCTAAGGGTTGGAAGTGGAAGCGGTTAGATGATATAAAATTGTCACAATATTCATGAATTTTTACTGATAATGAAGATTCAGTAGTAGTTCCTGGGATGATTTAATCCGTCTTCCACAATCATTTTCGAGTGACAATTTGAAATTTTACAATCTTAAGTTCCTAGTAAATTATGTTGACCTGACTGTTTTTAATTTGCTATTGATTTTAATGTATTTAATTTGGTAAAATTAATTAATTAGGGTCATTTAATGTATTACTATTATCTTAGGCAATACTCATATAAAATAGTTATTTCTTTCTTTTGTTAACATTTTTGTATAGCTTATAAAAACAAACATGTATTCAACAATGATATATATGAAAGAGAATACCATTTCTACATGGTATTAGAGCGTTAGATCTTAGGATTTATGTGACTTTTTTTTCTATGGATTGACAGGAATGTAAAAAATAATAATAATAAATAAATAAATAAGCAAACATGAGAGGTAGAGAATGAGAGAGATATTTCTAAAAGTTTGAGAATAGGAGATCAGAGTCCTTCAACACAAAACTCGTAAACAGATACATAAATACTTGTAGACTTAACATCCAGAACATCACAAATATGAAATCAAACACCAGCTATAACAAATTGTTCTTTTGCACAAAATGAATCAAGTAATAGCAATTGGATAATTGATTTAGGAGCTAGTGATCACATGATATTTGACCCATAAGATTTTTCTGAGACAACTCAACCAAGATGGGCATATATCACTAATGCAAATGGTGTGAAATACCTCATTACAGAGGCTGGAAAAGTGGCACTTTCATCCTCACTCTCTTTATCAAATACTTTACTGGTTCCAACACTTTTAAGTATATTGTTATCTATCAGACAAGTTATTGAAGAATTGAACATTTGTGTATTGATCTATCTTAAATTTTGCTTGTTCCAAGATATTCTCACCAAGGAGATTATTGGTCGTGGTACTAAAAGAGGGGGATTGTACTATATGGATCATTTTAGTATTGGTTAAGCCAACAATGTTGGTCGAATGTTGATAAAGAGCGAGAAATTTGGCTATGGCATCTTCGGTTGGGACATCCATCATTTTCCTACCTAAGACATTTATTTCTAATTTTGTTCTCTAATTTAGATAACATAAATTTAGAATGTAAAACTTGCATTCTTGCTAAAAGTCATTGAGTTTCCTATCCAATAAATTCAAAAAGATGTGATACATTATTTATGTTGATCCACTTTGATGTTTAGGGACTAGCTCCCATTTCAATTTCTTGAAGAATTAGATGGTTTGTGATTTTTGTTGATGATTGCATGCGTATGACGTGGCTAGAATTTTTCACTCTTTCCATACCATGATTAAGACCCAATTTTCCGCTAAACTTCCAAGGAGAATATAACAATAAATAGTTATAGGAATATTTTCAAATGAATGGATTGTACCGTGAAACAATATACTCTCAAAATCCATAGCAAAATGGCATCGCGGAGAGAAAGAATAGACACATTTTAGAAACAACTCGGTTTCTTTGAATAGCAGCCAATGCACCTTAAAGGTATTGGATAGATGCAGTTAAAATTGCAATTCAGTTGATGAATCAAATGCCTTCTAGGGTGTTAAGCTCTAAGACTCCATTACAATCTCTTGCTCATTATATACCTTTACCGTCCATCCTTATACTTCTACCAAAAATACTTGTATGTGTGGCCTATGTCTATCTTCACAAGAATCAAAGGACCAAACTTGATCCATGTGCAATTCGTTGCATATTTTTAGTCTATGTGCAACATAAGAAGGGATAATGATGCTATGATATTACAACAAGGAAAATGTACATCACAATGGATTTCAAGAACCAAATTCACATTATTTTCTGAAGAGGAAGTAGATTGGTAGAGAGAATAATATGAACGATGTTTGTTGGGAGAATTGGCCATGTTTTCAAGACACAAATGAGGAAATGACTAAGTTGAAGATATACCTCTAGTAAAACACGATGAGAAGACAAGAAATGACGTGAAAGATGGGCCAGAAAGAGGAAATGAAGAGGTTGATACTCAACGACATGGTGTGAGAGATGGGCAAGAAGGAGGAAATGAAGAGGTAGAAACTCAACAAGGATAAGAACAACCCAGTGCCCTCTTAAGTCAATATCAACTGACCAAACTCCTAAGAATAATCCTGAGGTATAGTCCCCTAATCCCTCTTCTAATAATAAGGAAGATACTATTGTTGGATATAAATTAACTCCCAAGTACAATAAGGGAAAGCCATAAAATTGATATTCCCCAGAACATAGCAAGGAAGGAACTAAATGTCCAATTGCCAATTATGTTAGCACTGAGAAAATGTCACAGCCACTCAAGAAATTTGTGCATACACTATCTTTTGAGCACATCCCAAATACAATTCAAGAGGCTTTAAATGACCCAGATAGACCCATGCAATAACCAAAGAAATGACAACACTACAAAAGAATAATACATGGAAGCTCATAACACTACCAAAAGGCAAGAAAATAGTAGAATGTAAATGTATGTTCTCTATTAAATATAAGGAAGATGGAACAATAGATCGATATAAGGCAAGGCTCGTCACAAAAGGATACATACAATAATATGGCATTGACTACCAAGAAACATTTCACCAGTAGATTAAATACAGTCAAAGTTTTACTATCAATTGCCACTAATTTGGATTGGCTGTCGCATCAATTTGATGTCAAAAATGTGCATTTGTTCATGGGGACCTCAAGGAAGAAGTTTACATGGATTTCCCACCTGGCTTTGCTGCATCATAATCTAAGGTAGTATGCAAGTTGCAAAAGGTATTATATAGCTTAAAACAATCACCAAAGGCATGATATGGATGGTCCAGCTTGGCTATATAGAAGTGCGGGTACAAACAAAGCAATTTAAATCATACTTTATTCTTAAAGCATCAAGGAAGGTTGGTTACTACCCCTTTAATTTATGTCAATAATATGACTAATACAAGAAATGATGAGAAGGAGATCACGAGCCTGCAAAAACATCCAGGATTTGAGTTTGAAATAAAAAAAATCTTAGACGCTTGAAATATTTTTTAGGAATTGAGGTGGCTTGATTAAGTCAAGGAATATTTCTTTCACAAAGAAAGTATGTACTAGATCTTTTAGCTAAAATGGGCATGATTGACTGCAATCCAGCAGACACTCTGTTAGTTTAAAACTGTAAACTAGCAGAATGTTTAGATCATATATCCACCAAAAAAGAAAGATATTAGTGGCTCATAGGGAAGTTAATTTGCTTGTCTCACACAGCCTGGATATTGCTTATGTCGTGAGCCTACTAAGTCAATTTATGCATAATTTGAGTAAAGAACATATGGAAGTTGTAACTCAAATTTTATGGTATATAAAGGCATCTCCAGGAAAAAGGCCCATGTTTAAAAAGTGAAATCATTTAAAAATTGATGATTATATGGATACAGATTAGGCAAAAAAGCATTTTCTAATAGAAATTCCACATGTGGGTACTTTGCCTTCGTTGGAGGTAACTTAATCTCATGGAGAAGTAAGAAACAAAAAGTAGTTGCATTATCCAGTGCAGAGGCTGAGTTTCATGGTATGTTAAAGGGACTTTGTGAGCTGTTTTCATTAAAAGAGTTGTTAAAAGAAATTGGCTATTCATCTTAGTCAAGTATGAAACTGTTTTGAGACAATAAAGCTGCCATAGAGATTGCACATAACCCGGTTCAACATGATAGGACAAAACATGTTGAAGTATATCGACATTTTATCAAAGAAAAACTCGAGGCAAAGATAAATCAATTTCCTTTTGAAAAATCAGAAGACCAACTAGCAAACATTCTCACAAAAGCTATTTCTAGCAAAGTGTTCCCTAGCTCACTAGACAAGTTGGGCATGAAAGATATCCATGCACCAACTTGAGGAGGAGTGTTGACTTAATTGTCTTTAATTTGCTATTGATTTCACTGTCTTTAATTTGCTAAAATTACTTAATTAGGATCATTTAATGCATTATCATTATCTTAGGCATAACTCATGTAAAATAGTTATTTCTTTCCTTTGTTAGTATTTTTCTATAGCCAATAAAAGTAAACATGTATTCAACAATGATATGTATGAAAGAGAATACCATTTCTACAAATCATAGAGGGAAATTGGGAATTGTAAGGACAAGCTATGATGAAAAATCAATGTGTAAGCCCCAGAAAATTTCAGTAAATAATTGCAAGATGAACTTCGAAAAAAACCCTAAAAATCACTCCAAATTAAAACCGAATTTCGACAAGTCCTAAATTACGAACGAATCCAGAAATTTATTAATCTTGAGAAAATGAAAATCCTTAAAAACAAAATAAGAACTCAACAAACTCCAATTCCAAAACCACTAAGTACGACAAATTCTGTACGTAACTCCGACATATAAAATCGGGTAAAATAAGGCCCAAAAACAAATTATTAAAAAGTAAATAATGATTAACCTTCGAAAATAAAACTCAATTCAAGAATTCCGAAAATATTAAAAGATATTAAATACTTACAAAAATAAAATTTAAGATAAATTTCTCAAATCAAATATGTTGTATAAACATAAAATATCAGTTTCCAAATTGGCAAAGATCTAAACCGGAAGAATCACCCGGAAACCCTAACTGGAATACAATAGCTTAAGTCTGGCAATCTAGCGCCCTTAACCCTAGAGGCCGAGGTGTAGTTTAAATATGTAGAATAGCTCGTAGTAATATAAGTTTGTTTAAAAATATCATATTGGTAAATTTTTTACCTATTTCGAACGCATTCGGATACAGACTTCGAAAGCGTGTCCCGGGGCTCGAGATACCAAAAATATACCATTAGTACCGTTAGATCGTAATTTCATAATATTTCCAAATATATCAGTTATATAATTTTTCGGGTTATAAAAGTTACAGTTATAACCTTTTATCGTATTTTCATTACTACCGATAATTAATTAGTCTTTTGCACTATTTACTTTTATTTCATTACACAATTTTATTATTCTTATAAAGCCTTATATTTTTAGATAAATATTTTATATATTATAAAAAATTTTGTTTTTCTAAAATTTAGTTAGTTCGAGCTTTTACGGGATCAGATTCTGCTTAAGACCCGATACTAAAAATAAAATAAATTAATTTAATAATTGAAAAATATTTTAAAATATTTTTATTTTCATAAAATAATTTTTTAGAATTTTTCGGGTTATAAAAATATCATTTATAACCCGTATTCGCGTATTTTGATCATACCGGTAACATATTTGTTAAAATACTAAAATAATTCAAATAATTATTTAATTTTAATTATGAAAAATCTGCTACAAATATTTGGAATAAATTTTCTAATTTTATTTTATTTTATTTTATTAAGAAAGTACTCTTACAACTCATACTTTCAAGTATACCTTTCACACATCACTTCTTTTTCACTTCAATCTTTTTACACTTCATTATATCAATTCATGGCAGATTTTGACTCCTTTATGACTGCCATTGTCCTTTAATTTACTCCATTTTGACTAAATTAATTATATTCACTCCTTCTTAAAGAAGTTACATTACACATTAATTATATAAATCAAATTCAAGTCAAATTTCAATAAAACCCTCTCTCCTCTCCTCCAATTTCACGTGCAGCTCCCCCACATATTGGCTGCCCTTGTTTTATTTTTTTCTTTCCTTCTTTCAATTAATACACTCATTTTCTCTCTCTCCTTCATTTATCCTTCTTTCCTTTTTCATTCCTTAGCTTTTTCTCTCCTTTTTCCTCTCTTTTCTTCTTCATTTTGTTCTTGTTTTTCAAGAACAAAGCTGCCCCCATTCCATTCTTGAGCTTCCACATATTTCTTGAAGATTTTTAATCAAATCTTCCTCTTAAAGCTTCCATAGGTGATATAGGTAAAGTGTAATGAGAGTTTCATGCATCAAATGACCTTCCATAAGCTTAAAAGCTTAGGATGATGATGCAAAAATGAAACACTCCTCTTCTCCATTTTATTATCTTGTATCATTATTATTTTCTTGTTTAAAGTTGTTATATTTTGTAGATCTAACTTTTTGTAGCTTTGATTTTCGTTTATGCCATAGATCTTGTTATTTTTGTTATTTCTTATGATTTATGCATAGATCCATCATCCACATGTCTATCTTAGTGATTCATGCATTTAAAACTAGTGTAGTAAACTAGATCTAGTGTTTTGAGTTCATAAAATACATTAGACTTTGTTTTATGTTCATGAACAACTTGTAATAGCATGATGATAGTAGGAAAGTTGTAGAAAACTCAAGATCTATTTTATTTTCAACAAAAATCATTTTTGAAAATTCGGATGAAAATGGAACCATATTTAGAAAAGTTGTTTTTCAACTTCAAAATGTGTATTTTTCATTTAAAATGAAGGGCTTAGGGTATAGATAACATAAATGAAAGATTTTGATGAGTAAAGTTTAGATCTATGAGTTTATAGTTTACTACCATGCATTTCTTTTATATTCATGTTCATATTATGTGTAGATCTTAGATTTGAACTTGAACAAAAATAGTGAAATTCGTATTTTGGCAAGACCCCTATTTAAAAACCACTTTCCAAGTGTCAAAATGAAATTTTTACTTGAAGAATGAAGGCTTAATATATGTATGTCATCAAGACTTCTTTTTACAAGAATCAAAGGTGATTTTGAAAAGTTATTTTCAAAATAAAAATCTCATTTTCATTTTGGCCAAGGCATATTTTAAAAACATGTTTTCCAACTCAAAAATGAAGTTTTTATTTAAGAAATGAAAGGCTTTAAGATAGGATATGTAAGGAATGGATTTTCATAAGTTAGATAGATTTTATCAAAAGATATCTCCAAAAATGAATTTTGTAAATTCGGATCTCAATCAAGACCAATTTTTAAAACCCATTTATCAACTCCAAAACTCATGTTTTATGTGAAAAATGAAGTATATAGGTAATAGGTATCATTAAAGTATGTTTTTACAAGTTGAAATGAGTTTTGATGAATTAATGCATAAAACAAGAAATAGAATCAAGATGGGAAATTTTGAGTTAGTAGTCAATTTATGAAATTCGTAATTTTGAATGAAGGCCATAAGAACACCTATTATCCAAGCTCAAAATGAAAGTTTTATGTAATGAATGGAGTCCTTAAGTAATAGGTACCATAAAGTCTTAAATTTTAATGCATTGAACAAGTTTTTCCCAAAGGAATCATTCAAAAAGTGGATTTTCTAAAATTCGGATTTTTGAGTAAATCCTATTTGAAAACATATTTGCAAAGTGTAAAATGCAAATTTTTGTGTAAAAATGAAGTCCTTAGTGGTTATGTATGATTGAGCCCTAATTTCCTAAATATCAAATGATTTTTACTTGAAGGAATCACTCAAAAATTAATTTCTATAAAATTCGGATTTTGGAATCAACTCTACATGAAGACATGTTTACAAAGTGTAAAATGGAAATTTTTATGTAGAAATGAAGGATAGATATAATGAAGACTCAATTTTAACAAAAATAATTATATTTTCTTAAGAAATAAATCCAAAACAAATGGAAATGATCAAAGTTTGAAAACTAGATTTTTCATAAGTAGTTGTTATTATGGTCTTGCAAAATAAAAAGTTATAAAATTTCTTTTAGCAAAAATCATCAAGATCATGCATACATTAACTCATCTCATGTCATTCATGTTAGGAAATCATTCATATTGCATGTATAGCTAATCTATATAGTAAAAACATTTCAAACAATTACAAAACAAATTTTTCGGAAATGGAGATCGTCACCAATCAGATCTGACCCCTCTGTTTCATGACCTAAATATTTTCAAAACTTGAAAATAATATTAGAATTAGATATTGAATTAGATAGATCTTTTGAAGTAGATAGAAATCGATATATAATTTGCGAAATTCCAAGTTAAAATGATCAAGTTATGGCCATTTTAAGTTGGAATTTCCACTTAGGACGAAAATTACGAATTTGATAGTTCATATAAGATCGTTTGGATTAGTTAAGTGATGAAATACTTATTAGAGTATTTCTTCCTTTTAGTGATCCTGAAATCGACGATTCCCTACCACCGGATTACTATTACTAAAAGACCGGTGATCCAATGGCCGAGTGAATTTTCTCCTTATTTTGTTACCTTGTTTGTACTTGTAGCTAGTTGTATTAGAATTATAGGAACAAGACAAAAATCGATATGAATGGGGATGGATATATGATGAGACTGTGATGATGTATGCCAAAGAATACTAAAGCATATCGAAACCATGATTTGATTGGATAACTGCACTGTTCATATTATTTCTGTTATATGTATATATTGGTTGGTCACTCTAAAGAATGTATGAATATTTTGACCTAAGCAAAAATTAAATTGGTCATGCATCGCATCGGACATATTGCATTTGGTAGCATGCTACTCCTACGCAGGTCGATTGGTATGGTCCGTTGATGACTCGTTTGGATAACGAAACCGGTGCAGAGTCATTCATGGGAACTAAGGCGCATCGGGAATGCATTCCATGTGTGAGCCTAGCCGAGTCGAGTGCTATGAGCTGAGGGCTTGGGGACTAGCACGGTCGTGTAGACTTCAATACCATCCCTAACCCAAGATACGAATGGCGTAAATCTGTTCTGTGTGTGGGTTCCGGATACCCATACATAATTGTTTGCTCATGTGTATGTTGATGCATAGCATATGGTTGATTAAAACTTGTTTGTTATGGTACGAAATTAAGGGAATTCTCACTAAGCTAGTGTAGCTTATACCCCAATAGATGTTTAAATGAACAGGTTATTTCAAGAATGCTAAGTGGGGACCGAGATGGTTGAAGCCGAGAATGACTTCGGGACTTCGGCAAAGAATAGGAATGATTGAAGTTATTGCTAGATTTTATGATTTGCCTTGTAACAGTTTATGTAGGGAAGTCTTGTGATGAATGTAATTGAAGTTTAATGATTTATAATTTGAAGTATAGTGATTTGTATTGAAGTATAGTAAATTGTATTTCCTTTACATTGTTACTCAAGTGTATCAATATAAAATGTATCTCTCCAATGTGTCTCCTCTATGTGTTAGACGCCTTGTACATAGTATGGAAGCTTTCACATGACTGACGCGATCATTCCTAGGCTTTAATATTGTGTATGGCGGACTGCCACGTTTAGGATACCTTTTGGGACATGACACAATGGCTTTATGGATCATGGAAAGGAGGATATTTGGAGAATGAGAAAACAATGCAAGTTGAATCATGTCCGAAAAAGGAGAGCGATTTACATCCTTTGGCACAATACAACAACAATATTGCACTCATGGGGAGGCCATATAGCATTGAATTTTATGAGTTTTCAAATTTTAGTATGATGATGGTGATGAAGACCAACTACGTTAGGGTTGAGAATAGATTCTTTTACAATGCGGACTTCGAACCATGTAATTTAGGACCTAAACGGATTTTGTTACTATCCTAGTTGCAAGAAGGAGCCGACGGTAGATTTGTATGGAAAAAAATTGATGAGATTTTGGGATTTTTTTATATTTATAATTTTATTTTTGCTAATATGAATTTTGTTGTTGTTGTTTTGATGATTTTTTAATTACTAAGTCCACTTCCTTTATATTAAAATTTACTAATGATCTTAATTGGATTTTTCCCTTCGTTATCATCCTTTTTCTATGCTCTTGATATATAAAACTTTTATGTCTCTTGTATTAAAACTCAGTGGAGAAGCTATGCATCTTGGCAAACTGAAAGAACTACATGTTAAACAGAAATAAAGATAGAACAAGGTTTGAGGTTTTCTAATCCGAGCCTTATTATGTACGCCAAACGTGCAACGATCCATAACTTAGCTAGGTTTGCACTTGTCGTGTCAATAACACCTTTGGATAATGCTATTCAAGTGCTGGCTGATTAGGGATTATGGAAGGGCAGATGTTGGAATAACACTAATTGCTTTGGAGTGTTATAACATTATAATTATATATATGATATGTTAAATATATCTATAGTTACATATGTTATACATATTATTAACTATAATAATTGTAAATATGTTTATGTATGTTGGAAAATTATTTATTTTATGATTTAATTATATGTATATGTGCACAGATTTTGTAGGTTATATTATATATTCAAAATAAGATAAAATCAATAATAAATTGTACAGAATGGCATCTTAATCTCAAAATTATTTTGCCAACCAAAGATATTTACAACAATTCTATTTTTGTCAACCACCTAAAAGAGCTATTATTTATACTTAATATATAGCTATAACCATTTTATTCCATTCATAGTCCTTTAAGTAACCACCCATGGTGTGACTTGTAAGGATTGTCAAAGTACACCTTTTGCAAAGGGAATCCATTTAGTAACCACATTTCAAATTCATAATATACAAATAGTTAAAAAGAATAATTAATAAACCCTTTCCATTATGCAAATTAACTTGTAGTCTAGGGATTTGGACTTTACAAGCATTCAATTGTGTGCAAGATAACTTAGTCTTACACTCAATTTGTACCATCTATTAATTTTTTTTTCCTGTAACGCCATTTTCGATCTATGTAAAATAATTTTGTTAGAAAACAAACACCAAGTAGGGACAATATATGATTTCACAACCCTTCATATTATTGTATCCTATTCTTCAAAAGTGCAATAGCTTTTCTAGCAACATAACTATTCATCGGTCATAAGTAAATTTGCAATTCGTATTATAAATATCCAGACCTTGGCCTAGCCTTGGACCCAGCCCGTTTCTCCTTTCAACTCAGAGAGAGATTAAATATCCATCTTTCCATAGTTTTAATATTTCATCACAAGCAAAATATATACAACATTGATATTTCATTCCATTATAATCCAAATAGTGATACAGCCAAAGAAGTTTTGAGCAAATTTTTTTAATCGATCATAACATGACGAATCAATTTCATAATTCCAATTTGATCAATCTCACACAATTTTGTTCACTAAACGCTAAAATATTAATCAATGTTGTAATTCCATTATCGGCTTGAAAACTCAATAGAAAAGCAATAATCATCAATTAATTATAATAAAATTAATGAACAAATTATTTTTTCAAAACTCATGCTCCAATTCCACATGTAAAACTGAATTTTACAGTCATAAAATATAATAAATTTAGGATCTTGAATAGATAGTTTACCACAGACTATTAGGATATGATATGATGTATCTGATGCACAAGATGCCATAATCGAGTAGAGATTAAGGAACACCACCTCTTAATTGTAAAAAACTAATTTTCCTCTCTTAACTTGAAATATCCCAAATGTCACGTCCCAAACGGTACCAAAACGCGACAGACCACCACTTTTGATATTCAAACTTAAGTATGACAACCTTAGTCATCCCATAAGTTTACATACCGGGTATAAGGTGTACTTGCACAACTTTTGGGATCACACTTTGAATCGAATAGTCTTAAGGAGGCATACACTAGCATTAAGAATAGAAATCACGACAAGATAAATAAGTTAAGTCTTTACAAAAGTCAAGGGGGCATACCCCCGCCAAAATAATAACAGAAGTCTATCCAGTCTAAAACCATATTACAAACATTAGGGTTTATGTTAAAGAGATTTTCCTAGAAATCCACGCCTCTAGCTAGGTCCCGACTTCTTCAAAAGCTCCTTCATCCAAAAGATAACCCTGTGAAAAGTGTTCTCTCGGAACAACCAAAAATAGGAACACCACAACAAAACTATCGGGGTGTAAGCTAACAGGCTTAGTGAGATTCATTCCCAAATATTTAATACTCAACAACAGTATATAGCAGATAGGTTATTAGCAGCCATATGAAATGCACAAGCAAATGATCATACAAGCATATGACTTTCCGAGAGCCATATGTGAATGGATTTACGCCCTCCATTCGGGGTTAGGATGGTCCATAAGACATGCAACCATATATTCCAATTTTGAGTGGAGTGGTCCATAAGTCATGCAACCACCATCCCGAGCTCTTTCTCTTAGTTATATAACTTCTATTGTTTTATTGTTGTAGTTTTATGTACCTACTCCACATCCGTTCACTTAAGCGATCTCACATCCTTAATGTTAACATAGGCCCCCTTGCCTTTCGCTAATATATTTTTGTCTCACCAAAGGTATATTAGCTAATGCAATGTGACTCACTACGTGATATGCATGTACAATTTATTCATATAATCATGGCATGTTAATTATGTAGATTAAATGCGATCACCGAGAATTTCAGATAATCCAAGTCTATACTAGCTCACACAATGATACTTATAACAAATCTAGTCTCGATATACTTATTATTCATTCAACCAAGATTAAATCACAACTCATCATAGTTTTATCTTTTCCTAATTCTAATGCCACTACGATTATAAGCACATACATGAGCACAACTATTTAAGAAATGAACTCACTCGGCTATAGAGAGAAATTCACTAGTCGTAGTAGTCTTCGAGGAGTGGAAAATCCGTCCTCCAAATCACCTACGTATAAGGAATACCCTCAATGGGTATTTCTCATAAAATTCTAATAAACTTAACAATTCTATTTACTAAGTTCGTCAATTCCTGCATAAGCTAAAGTCCTAACTTCAAAGGACCATATCTAACTCATTTTAACTCAGAATTGAGCATATAATATACCGATTTCTATCTGCTTCGAAAGACCTATCTATTCCCAATATTATTTCCAAGTTTCAAAAATTTTAGGTCATGAAATAAGCTGATCAGTTCTGATCGGCCGAAAATTCCAATTCCGAAAAATAGTTTTATTGAATGTTTGTGATGTTTCTAGCATATAGATTAACCACACATGCAATATTGATGATTTCCTATCATGAATGATATGATATGAACTTGATGCATGCATGCTATTGACATTATTTACAAAAAAAAATTTATGAAACTTTTTATTTGTAAAACTCCATGACTATATACTTTCAAGAAATCTAGTTTCCTAACTTTGACCATCCCCTTTGTTTTGGATTTATTTTCTTAAGAAAATCACGTTATCCTTGTTCAAATTGAGTTTTCATTATACTTATTACCCAAGCCTTCATTTCTACACAAAAACTTGCGTTTTACACTTTGCAAATATGTTTTCAAATAGGATTTATCCAAAAATCCGAATTTCTTGTACTTAAATTTTTGAATGATTCTTTTTGGGAAAAACTTGTTTAATACATTAAAACTTATGACTTTAAGATACCTGATCACGCTTTTTCTATATGTGCTTTTTAAAACTCTTTTTAGTTATATTCAATTTCCTTTAAATGAGCAGATCTTTAACCGACAGTGTATCGGGTGCGTTTGCAGTAATAATATATCGGTGAATATCGAGTCGAATCCACAGGGAGTGAGGACTAACTATCAGCTATATCAGTCCAAGTTCATAGCTAGGCAAATCAAACTTTGTTTCTCTTTTTTTTTAGATTTTCTTTTAATATAAATAAACTACTAAAAATCTTGGATTTCGACACCTCAAATAAAATTAGGTTTAGAGCCAGTCAAATATGGAAATAATTTGAATGTCTGCTATTGACCAAAAATGCACTTGTCAATCCAAATCGTCAATGGGTTCAGTTTTTCAAGAATGAAGAACAAGATAACAATTCCTTTTCCCAAAGTGAACTATTATCCTAAATTAACCAATCAATGTTCCCTATTCCTAGGAAAGTGATTAATTGACTAATTTATTCAATTTACCAAAACCTAATTGAATTTAAATCCATATCCCTATGTGATTTCAAATCCTAATTAGATATTCACAATATCAATTAGAAGATAATTTCCCAATTGCAATCCTAATCCATCATGAATTCCATATGTAATATAAAATACATGATTTGTGAAAAATCATCAACAATCCGAATATGAACAAAGATTTAATCAACAACAGAAATCATCAATCATATGAATCAGATCAACAACTCAAAATCGATTGAAGATCAAAGGAATCAAGCTTAAAATATCATCTAACATTTGAATATGAGAAAAGAACAAAATCACCTGTCAAAGAAATCTTGTTCTTAAAATCCAAATCCAAACAATGTTTTCCACTTGAATCCCGGTGTAGAATCCTTATTCAATTAATAAGATAATTTAACTAGTGTTCAAACCTTAATTCTAGATCTAGGAGCAAAAAGGAATAGAATGATTTTTGTGTCTAGGGTTTCTTCTTGTTTTTCAAATGACAACATGATGAATTTATATAAAGGGTTACATGGGAGTTACACTGGCATTAAAGGCTGGCAGCCTTTAATTAAATTTGACCGGCCTTTAATGTGAAAATTAATTTTCGAGAGCAATTTTGAATATACACCGGCTTCAACACCTGCGGCGTAACCATTCCAGTTGTCGGCGTACAATGAAAAGTCATAAATCGCTTGATTTCCCCTTGTGAAAGCTGGCGGTGTAAAATCCGGCTTTAATAATTTGCATTCTGTTCATGCGCAACACCTGCTCAAAGCCGGTAGTGTAGAGTGGAGAAATGCTGGTGTACATTTGAAAATTGCAGACGCTGGTCAATTTCACAATGAAAGCTGGCGGCGTAGCTTCCTTAATGGCTGGTATACTTCTGTTTTTATCTAAAATTGATCAAGACTTCTCCAATTTGCATTTATTTGATTCGTAAGTCCTCAATGACCTGAATAATAATTTATGAACATTTAAGTACCATTTTCGATTGATTTCTATAAAATCTAAAACATATAAACATGATTTGATTAATAGAAATTTGAGTAAAATATGACTTTATCAATACCTATTACTTAAGGAATCCATTTAATACATAAAACTTTTATTTTGAGCTTAGATGATAGGTGCTCTTATGGCCTACATTCACAATTATGAATTTCATATGTTGACTACTAACTTAAATTTTTAATCTAGATTCCACTTCTTGTTTTATACATTATTCTCATCAAAACTCATTTCAACTTATAAAAATCACTACTTAAGGATACCTATTACCTATATCCTTAATTTTCACATAAAACATGAGTTTTATAGTTGATAAAAGGCTTTTCAAAATAGGTCTTTGAAAACATACGAATTTGTCTTTGAACATTTCAAACAAAAACTTTTCCTTTGTAAGTTCCTTGTTTTTTTGCCTAAGGATCTACCAACTACAACATCTATATACACAAACAAAGCCTTCATGAGCATTAATGCATGAAAACATAAAGCATCCATAAGATCATAAATGTCAAGCATGGTATAAGCATCTAAAAGCTAGATCTATTACTTATAATGTATGAAATGGAGTTTAAGAACATGAACATGGGTTTTTATGGCAGATCTCTACTTACCCTACTTTTACATGCATAAACATGAAAATATTTCAACAAAAACTTAATCAAACACAAGATCTGCTCTTGTGATGGCTTGATATTCATGTAGTAGCATTTTCTTGTCCTAGCAAGTGCTCATGGTGACTTAGGAAAACACTCATGAATAATCTTGCCATTACAAGATTAAATGGTAGGGAAGCTTAAGAATCATCACCTAGAGCTTGAAATAAATGAGAAATTGAGAAGAAATGAAGCTTGTGTGAGAGTGTGTGATGGGGTGGGAAGTTGTGGCAAGAGGGAGGAAGAAGAGAGAGTTTTGTGAGCTTTTGGAACAAATGAAATAAAATGAAAGAGAGAGAAAATAAAAGACTATTTATATTAAGTGAAATTAGGGTTTGTTTGTATTATAAAAAGAAGATAAAATAAAACAAATTGGAGTCAAATAGGGGAGAGGTGCGCCGGCCTCCATGGGGAAAAGAGAGAGAGAGAGAGGAGACATGAAATTTTTTCAAATTGTAATATATGTAATTAAAAAGTATTAAATGTAATAATTTGTTAAGAGACAAAAATTCTTGGAAAAGAAAATATAATTGAGTGTTTGTAAGGTTGTAAGACTAGGGTATGGGTGTGTGTGTAGGTTGTACTTGTGAATAGTAGTAAATAGTATATAAGACATTTACTTTACCAATAGTAAAGAAAATACGGAAAAAAGGCTATAACTGTAATTTTTATAACCCAAAAAATTATAAAATATATTTTTGAAATCCTTATAAAATTTCGGTTCTAAAGAGTATTTCGGTATATTTTTCTGAGTTTCTAATTCAGAGGCTTACTATTTGTAATGGAGCTCGGGAAAGCCAGGAATGAAAATTTTTCAAAATCAAAACTTTTTATGGTTTGAAATATACTTTAAAATAATAATCCACATTAAATTATTCTATAGAGTTCTTTATATAGAAATTGAAGAAAAGCCGGACCTAAGGTTCCTAAGTTGATCGTAGTAGCCTTATTTAGGGCTTTGGTTTCCGATTTACGGAGTTTACTCGGTTACTAAGAAAATCGAGGTTTACACCAAATCTTTACCTAACTAAATTAGGAATTGTTTAATTGAACAATAATAGGTAAATAATTTTGAATTAGAATTAGAATTAGAATTCAATTTAAACATTTAACTTAGATAGTTTAGTTGAATCAAGTGAAATAAGTTATAAGATATAATTAGATAACTTAGTATAATTAATTAGTAAAATGGATTAGGTTGAAATTGAGATTTCAATTTATCCATTTTCAAATTGTTTAATTGTTTTATCTAACTATTTCTTCAAATTGAAATTATAATCTCTTCCAATTTTACAACTATAGCCTCTTTTCTTGAAATTTAAATATCTAAACTCTTAAACATTCAAATTAAATATTTTGTAAGCTCCTAAACTCTTGAATTTTACTTTGGCTTCCATATCCTTTATCCCTATAAACTTTGATTTCATTTACCTATATGAAAATACCAATTTTAAACCCAAACTCAACTTAAATATCAATTTCTTGTATATTAAACTTTTAAACTATATATTTTATATCGCGATATTAATTTCTAATATATAGACTCTCAAATATTTTCTAATTATTTATGAAACTTAAAATAAATGGTTTAAACCTAATACCCTTATTTTAAAATATCTTCCCTTTTCCTTTTTTTTTTTCCTTCTCTTGCCTTCCCTTTTTCTTTTCTTTTCCACTTTGCTCTTTGCATTTTTCACCTTCTCTCTCTTCTTTTCTCTTCTTTGTCTTAAAATCTATCAAATGATCTTAGTTTCAACAAGAATCAAAAGAGAAATTTAGTTAGAAAAGTAAAATAGAAGATGGAAAGCAATATCATGGTAACTTCAACAATAAGAAATAGGATCAAGTAACTAGAATTGGCTAAACATGTAAGTTTTGTTGGTTTGATTGTTGTTATTACATGTTTACAATGCTAGTTATAAGTAGAATTTAGATGAAACATGTAAACTTGTAACATAAGA
Organism: Combretum micranthum; assembly: GCA_024138025.1. Classification (NCBI taxonomy): domain Eukaryota; kingdom Viridiplantae; phylum Streptophyta; class Magnoliopsida; order Myrtales; family Combretaceae; genus Combretum; species Combretum micranthum. Next base: position 402,249 of record JAMXBD010001201.1, read on the forward strand.
ACTTATAGCTTAAAACATAAATGAGAGCATGCATTTTAAAGTTAGGATTTTGATGAAATATGAAGTAAAAACATGTATATGGATGTTGTAAATCCTAGTTCTGAGTTAGTATGATGAGTATAGGATGTTAGATGTTGAAAAATGATGTAAAACAAGTGGTAAAATAGGTTCAATTTTCGAATATAAAAACAAAGTAAAGAGTACAGGGAAACACGAGGGACTATATTCAGTCATGCTCTTCATTTTAATTTACCAGAGAAGAAACATGGCTGGAACATGACCAATTGTATCCAACCGTGCTTCTTTCTATTTTATTTTACATATGGATTTCCAGAATAGCACAGTTAGAACACAACATTCCTTATCTTCCTGTGTTTCTTTCTATTTCTTGCATGTATAACATGTTAAGTAGAACACATCTAGAACATGGCATATATATATATATATATATATATCTTAGTGTGCTCCTCTTTGGTCCTTGAACATTTTGCATATTTATGAAACACGACTGAAACACAACATAATGTATCCCATCATGTTTCTCTCTAATCTTTGAGTGATAATATCAAGTGAAACATGATAGGAACACGACCCATTACATTACGTTGTGCTTCTCAATGGTTTTTCAAAACAAAGCAAAACACAACGAAACATGGGTTGGTGTATTTGATTGTGTTTCTTCTTATGCTTGAACACAGGTGAAACACGGCTTATGCATCCACTCGTGTTCTTCATAAAAATTAAAAGTAATTAAAATAAAATAAAATATAATTAATAAAATAAAATGAAATAGAGGAATGATAATTAATATAATGTGTTAGTTAATTTATATAATTAAGAATAAATTAAGTGAATAAATAGGTTTAATAATTAATTTAAGTTAACGTAGCTTCTAAGTATAAAATGAACTTAGTAAATTATCTTAAATTCAACATGGCTTAATGAACCTTAATGATTTAAAATGATTTAAATCTATTAACCAACTTAGATGAGTTAAGTTATAATTATACAATGTAACTTGAAATGTAGAGTAAAATAATAAACTTATGTTATTATGAATTTTAGGTATAAAATGGATTAGTTAATATATATATATATAATATATGCTCAACTTGACCTAATAAACTTTAATAAGCTAAAATGAATTAGATTAATTCAGTCTAATCAACTTGACTAAGACTAATTAATATTGACTTAACATGAAATTAGTTTAGATAATATAAATATTAATGATAGGTTAAATCAATATAATATAATGAATAAGATGTTTCTAAAATATGATAGACCAAAACTAGGTTAATTAAAATGATTTAACAGACAATGGACAACGGAGAACTATCCATATCTTAGCAGGGCGATCTGTACAGCCATGATAGGTTTCCTATTTTTATGTCTGATCAAATGAAAACATGAAATGAATGCTTAATATGAAATTTAATTGAAGTTAATAAATAATTGAATTGCTCATATAATTTAATCTTTGAACAAATGTTTGAATTTGACTTCTATTTCTTTTAGATTATCTTTTGATTGGATTTTGAATCATCAGGTAAATAGTAACTTGTATGTTGTATGTTATGATAGACATCTTAAATGAATTAAAACTTAAACTCAGCTTAATAAACGATTGTTGCTTGTGCTTATGTCATTGAATCTGGTCCAAGAAGTGACAATCTTGTCCGGAGTCATGCATAGTAGTTTAGGCGTTTAGACCACTCCCTTATGATAATGTAATGGCAATTCCTAAGTGGCTCAGTGGATAGCTAACGGGGTAAATAGTATCGGCATAACATTTGCTTAAGCTTAGGATGAAGTGACATGGTTTAGTTTACGTTTATGGGACCGGTTGAAATAAACGATATTATGGATTGAGATAAATAAAGCTTTGTAATGGTTGTAAACTCTAGATGAGGTTATTTTCTCTTTTTCAGTTAGATATAGAAGATATAGATATTCGGACTACCTATATGAACTCCCTAAGTAGCTATTATTACTCAAGTTCCCCAGATTCCTAGATGTATGATTCAAAGTATGAGTGCTTTAGTGTTGATTATTTTTTATTTAAATTAAAGATATAAATTATTTAGTGTTACATTGCACTAGATTAAACTTGTGTGTCATTTCGTGTGTATTTGTGTTACTGTTATACTAGGCTTCAGCTCATTATGTTACTCTTTCTAGTTGTTGATGACAATTTGATGATGATGTGGATGATAGTGATGTTAATGATGATGTTTGGTTGGGAGTATAGGATAACTCAGGGAGGATTTGTTGTTGAGTAAGACAAGTTAGGATTTCAAGATTTTTTTTTTTTTTTTTTTTTTTTGTTGAGACTAGATTTATCTTTTAAAGTCTGTATATTCTTTAAAGGCTTAGTTAAGAAGCCCATGTTTTGTAATAAGCTCTTTAAGGCTTTGTTTACCATTATAATTGGTATAGGTGATACCTAATGGTATGGTTTTCTTTTATAAAACGTTATAAATGGGTGTTAAGAAAAAATTGCAAGACAAGTAAAGCACACACATAGATTTACTTGGAAAACTCTTGATAGGAAAAACCATGGGCACATAAGAGAGAATTCACTATATATTAAAAGAAGAGTACATGAGTGTCGTATAAGAAAATGATGATCACCACAAACCCTAACAAAACACACACACACACACACAGATGTGTATAAGATGGTCGGCTCAAGGCTAGCAACCTTTATTTCAAGGCTGGCTGTATACGTTCACGCGATGGCTGACTTAAGTACTTTTCAAGGCCAACACAAAAATTGGTGACCTTGACTCCAAAGTTAGCGGCTCTATTTTAGTTTTCACTAGATTCGTTTCATCATTAAAAAACTCCAGCAATTTCTACCTTGACATGAATTCAAGAGCAGAAAACATTAACTCTAAACTTTAACATAAAAACAAAACATTCTCCGCCTCTTCCACAAAACACAAAAGAGCATAAATCAGCAATAAACACCAATCAAGTTTAAGCAATGCTCAAACTTGACTATAGAAAGTGACTTAGTCATCATATTAGCTGGATTATCATGAGTACTAATTTTACTTACAACAATATCTCCACAAGTGAAAGGTCATGCATAAAATGATACCAAACATTAATGTGGTTTGTCCTCTTATGAAACATCTAGTCTTTTGTAAAGAAAATGGCACTTTGACTATCACAAAAGTCAATTATGTCAAATAGAGACTCTCAATTTGTTAGTCTATTTTGGAAAAGTTTGCATGAATCTTTAGGTACTCAGCTTCAGTTTAATACCTCATTTCATCCACAGATAGACGGACAATCAAAAAGAACAATTTAAATACTATAAGATATGTTGAGAGCCTGTGCATTAGACTTTGGAGGGCGATGGGATGACCATTTACCTTTTGTTGAATTTGCATATAATAATAGTTACCAATCAATCATACAAATGGCTCTATGTGAAGCCCTATATGGAAAGAAGTGTAGATCTCCTCTACATTGGGACGAAGTGGGAGAAAGAGCTTTGATCGGTCCAGATTTGGTATAGCAAGTTGTTGATAAGATCCAAGTAATCAAACAAAGAATGAAAGCGGCTCAAGACAGATACAAAAGCTATGCTGATATAAGAAGAAGATCTCTTGAATTCGAAGTAAGTGATCATGTATTCCTCCGAGTATCATCGACAAAAGAAGTATTTAGATTTGGTGTCATGGGAAAGTTAAATCCGAGATATATCGGTCCGTTTAAGAGCTTAGAAAGAATTGGACCACTGGCTTATAGATTGGCTTTACCTCAGAATTCATCGAATTACACAACGTTTATCATGTATCTCAGTTAAAGAAATGTGTATCAGATCCCGATGCTATCATCAGCACGAATCAACCAAAAATTCGGCCAAATTTGACTACGGTTGAAAAGCCTATAAGGATTCTGGGTAGAATGGATAAAACATTAAGGAAAAAAATAATTCCCATGGTTAAGGTGCAATGGAGTAGCTAGAGTGAATGGGAAGCTATCTAGGAAATCGAAAGTGCCATGAGACAAAAGTACCATGAGTTATTTGAGCTATGAATAAGGTAAGTTTCGGGGACGAAACTTCTTAAAGGAGGAGAGAGTGAAATATCCAAAATTTTAACTCATAATTAATTTGAATACACATGTAATATGTTTGCTAGAGATATAGAATTATAGCAGATAATTAGATAATAAAATATGATGTGTTAGCATGAATTATTAATTTTGATGTATTGTATGTTTAATTGTGTATATAAATTAGAGTTGAGGTAGTGTTGTATGTTATGTGTATTAGCGAGTTTTGATAATAGTGTTGATAGTTGTTTAATGCATGAAAAACATATGTTTTATTAGAGCAAAACACAACCAAAACCCAATCCTAAGCTTGGTAGAAAATTTGGCTCAAATAAAGCCCAAACCAAGCCCAAAACAAAGGCAAAGCCCACTCAAAAATCTACCAACAAAAGTCAAACATAAGGGATAAATATCAACTTTCATTTTTTGCTAAAATCACAAACCAAAAATAGACCCTAAATTCGTCGGTTCTTCAACCTCCAATTCTCCAACCTTCTCATTCATATTTCTTTGCTCAATTCACCAAGAATTCTCTTTCAATCATCATCTACAAGTTAAGGTAAGCTCACATGTCTTTTTGTGATGATTATTATCTCTTTGTTCCATGAAATTTCTCAAAAGTTAGCCTTATGTTAGATTACAAGTAATCTTGATATGTTAATTGGTTGTTGAGAAAGATTTTAGATCCTTGAAGTTGTAGTACATGAGTTCTTGAATTGGTTGTTGAGTACAAGAAGTGTTGAAGTTATTGTAACGTAAAAGTTGGAGATGAATGGTTTGATTCTTGATTCTTGATTCTTGATGAGTGATGATTGAAGTTGTTTGATGTGAATGATGAGAAGTAATTATGTTTCGGTGTTGTTGGGAGTATATGGTGGATTGTATATGGTTTTTGTTAAGTTTAAGTTGATTTAGAACAGTAAAAAGTGATAAAATGAAGTAGAAAAATAGGGGAGTTGCATCTTTGAAAGCTGCAAAATTTGTGCTAGGGTGCACGGGACGTGTAGGCGTCCGTGCTGATCCATACGAGGGCATGGCATAGCCCATGGTGGCTACTAGTCATTTTGTCCTAGTGCATCCATGAGCATGGGCCATGCGGCAGGCCATGCGAGGAATAGACCTTAGCCTTCTTGCCGTATGTCAGCATAGCCACGAGCATGGGCCATGCTCCAGATCGTGCAGGACCCTGTTTCCTTTAAAAATATATTTTTTTTTCAAATTAAAAATAAAGGTACATGTTATATATATATATATATATATGTTATATATGTTCATATAACTATTAAATGAAGGATTTGAATTTAGTTTGATTCAAGTTTTATTTTTGAATAAAAAATTTAGAACTTGTTTAAAGTCAATATTTTACTTTACATGAATTTAATTCTTTTATTTCAGATAATCCATCTCAGTTGAAAGAGTCTATAGGTCTTTTATCAAATATTCTAGGTATACAATAACTTTGATTGTTGTTTGCTTAGGATAAGCATAATTTAAATCAATTCCAATCAAATAGAAATTATACATTGTTTGAATTGGTTGTGTTTTTCGCTGTTTAATTTGGTTTAAGGAGTGGCAATCTTATCAGAGTGGATATGGTAGGTAGGCGCTTAGGCCACCTCTGTCATGGTGCCATGACTTTTATAAGTGGCTTGGCAAGTAATTGATAGGGAGAATAGTATCGATGTAATATTTACTTATTCTTAAGAATATGATTTAGTTCACATTTATAGGACCGGTTGAACTAAGTGATATTATGGATTAATTAAGTAAAGTTGAGTAATGGCTATTAACCCTAGATGAAATTACTTTTCTCTTTATTGGTTATATCATTTAGGAGATATAGGTATTTGGCTGCCTATATCAACCCCCTGAGCATTGTGTAATTATTCAAAATCCCTAGCTTCCCAGTGGCTTACTCCGGAGTTTGAATACTCATTTGTTGATTTACAAACTTAATTAATAAATAATAAATGGATAGTTTATGCATTGCATTTAGTCTAAGAGTTCTTTTCACTACATATTTTCTTTTGTTACTTACGTATTGGGCCTTTGGCTCATAATCTTCTATTTCAGGTGTTGATGATGATGAGTTTTATACTTAGTTGGGATATGGAATCGATTTTGAGGCTTTTTGGACGACTGGGATGATTAGGAGCCCCAACCTCTATTAAGGAAAATCTTTAATAATAGATTAGGTAGAATATGTTTTTGGAATAGTGTAATAGTTGTTAGATGTTTTGATAACTTATATGTATTATATTTTAAGTATGACCTAGAGTATAAGTTCAGAAGCTCTTATGTTTGTATATATATATAGATATGTAGTATTCCTTTTGCTTTGTTTATGCAAGTGGTAAGAAAGTTTGTAATATTATGTATGAATTTCTTTTTATGAAATGTTATCAAATGGTTCTTATAACATATTTGGGCAAGCAATTCTACAAACTTTCTCTTTACAGACAATCTTACATGTAATCATAAAGGTTATATGTGGCTGGGAAACTAGATTTGCATGTTTTAATTAAATAGCAAACTAAGTCCTTACAATAGTTGAAAAATAAGAAATAACTTTGATTAGTATTTTATAAAACTCCAATCAGATGACTATTCAATCATATTTATTACTTGTGTTGATAACATCAACACATTTAATGTCATGAGTAGTAATGAATTTTCAGTATTCACATCAAAAGTAGTTTAAACATACTTTTATTTATATACAAATAATATTTTCCACTTTTCTGTTTTTTTCTTCCACTTTTTCTCTTATGTTGTTTTTATTTTTCTTTTTTAATTTAATGACTTCGTTGATCTGGTAGGTCGCATTGGTTTGAGGCCTGGCCTGACCTAGACCCGATAACCTACTAGGTTAATTGATGTGTGATGCTTGTTGATGTTAGGCATACCATATTATGGGGTTAGACACAATCCATGCCTAGTTCCATATACATATACACACACATAATTTAAACCATCAATAAAATCATATATTCATTCTTTTTCCTAAATCATTTTAATGATGAACTTGAGATCTTACCAACAATCGAGGGATATTGTATTTTTAAAAAATTATATATAAGTGAAATCACCATGTGAGAGTTCAATTGAATAATTTATAATAAATTAAAATTTGCATACCCTATATTTTTATTATTAATTATTTTGACAATACAACCTACATCTGTTATATTTATAATTATATATATATATATATTAGTTTATGGATATGTCTCAGCTTCTATTTAATATAGAATAAAAATTAGATGAATAATATTGTTAAATGTTATTACTTAAATAATATAATTAAACAATATATTGTCAAACAATATATAGGAAAGTAAGAGAAAACAGAACCTTTGGAGTGGCCGGCGTAATCATATAGTGCACCCGATTGGAAATTATATATTACGTCTTTGTCCACTGGGAACACCATTTGAAATATAATATTATTTCCCGGGATAAACAATTGCAACTACCCAGTCCATGTCCGATAGTACAAACATGAACACTCTCTCCCCTCTGTTAACAAATGCTTACAGACATTGGAGTTATATTAATGGTATTTTTGTTTGTTTTATCTTTTCTATGTAAGTTTGGTATCTTATTTTATTTTTTTCAAATAAATATTTATTAAAAAATAAATATAAATAAAAAACATATCATTTTACTCATAAATTAATCAAATAAATCATGTACAAATAAGATAAATAAAATATAAATACAAATTTAATACAAATTAAATATAAATAAAAATCAATCTATCCAATCAGACCCCATATTTTTATCAATTGTATGAGCACCCATTTGATTTATATTTCTCGGGATTAGAGGGCTGTAACTACTATCCCCATTTGATTTATTATATTTCTCGGTCGCGATTAGACAGCTGTAACCACTAAACCCTTGTCGTACCGTCCACATTAACACTCCCCTGGTTTAACGCTTACAAACATGGGAATTATATAAGCATTAATGATTTGTGTAGTTAAAAATATGTGTAAATAAGTTCATTTGAACTATTAATTTTTATACAGTGAAAAGATGTATAAACATATATGGGATAAGTACATTTAATGTATAAATATTTTGAATAATTAAAAAAAGTATCAATTTTTAGTAAAGTAAATTAAATAAATATCAATAATTAAGTATTGATGAAAAATTAAAGAGATTTAGTTGAAAATTAATCCAAATATCGATATCTCTAATAAATTTTATAATTCGTTGATATTTTATTTGATATATTTTATTAAATATTGATATCTTTTTTTAATAACTTAAAACATTAATATTTTAAATAAATTTATTACAAATATTGATACTTGCGGTGTAACCTAACCCATCATATAATATTTATCCATCGTAAGAGCGCACGTGATTTATATTTCTCGGGATTAAACAGCTCGTAAGCCTGTAACTACTAACCCCTTGTCTGTTAGCGCACATGCGTACTCGACAGTGATTTGCTTGGCCAGCCACTCTCTTCTATATAAACTAATTTTCTCAGGAAGCAAACACCCTGCGAGTACATCTTTCTGGGTTCTTTAGAATTATTCTACTTCTGTCTCTGAAAAGAAAAAAAAGAAAAGGAGGGGTCGAGCGGTGGTAGGGGAACCATCACAGGGTCAACACCAGATTAGAGGTAAGTGACAATTGGACACGTATATTGCATCAAATTTCACACTTTTCACGTACCCATTTTTTGTTCCTTACTTTCCTATCACTATGGATTTAAGATGCTACTTTTATGCATTTGAAAGTTGAACTCCTTGAAGCTATACTTTTGAGGTTTTTTAAGTTCATTTCGTGGATTTGACTTGAATTAAGTGATGTAGTGGGGTAGAACTTACCGCAGTGATCACGTACATACAACATGTGTCTCATGCTATATGTGGTTGTAGAAGAATAGCATGAAAGCACACACAAGAATGACTAAGAGTGATAAGGTAGGGGGAGGAATAAGCAATCTCAAGAAGTTTAAACATACTAGTGATATATAGAGGAGCTATATAGTATCAACCCTACTATTTAAGAGAAGAGGCTATGCATTCTTTATTTTAAACTTTAGTTAATCTCTTATGACGATATTCCAGTAGAACGATAATGTTTTTGTTAATTTCTCAATCAGTCAAATGAGGAGAAGCTCTGTGTATTTATAGAGTTTAACTCTTAATGATATTTGTCAAATCATATTAACCATCAATAGGTGAGATGAGTCCTTCTAATGAAGGATTTCTCCATAGGCTCGTTAGCTCATGGAAGGTTTCTTTAAGTGTATGAACTTTTTAAAAAATGTTGAGAGCGGAGTGTTGGCCTAGTCCAACGGTCCGTACTTTAAGTCTATCATGCCAAATCTCCTTTAGTCATCCTAATTTTATGGACTTGTGTCTTTAACCCTTGTCACTCAGCCTGAAGAGTTAAACCTAAATCATTTATGGGCTTTAGGACCCAAAATCTAGATTTATCCCTCTAGAAGTGAAAATAGAAAGTTGAAGTTTGGAATTCCTTTACTTTTTCACACCCAATTTGTTCTTTGCTTTCTTCTCTCCATTAAGTTAAATATACTAAGGGCTTGTTTGGATTGTTTTTTTAGTATCGTTTTGGCATCGCTTTCAAACTGAACATATATTAAACAAATACCGAACCTATACAGCTATGATACTGATGAAAAACTGACAATTTTACTTATAAACTAAGCAAACTGAATCGATACTGAATCAGTACTGATCCAATACAAATATATATATATATATATGACAATCCAAACAGGGCCATATACTTGAGAGTACTATTACAAGTTAGAATGTTTTGAGTTTGTTTCTAAGTATTTTTTTGTTATTTGGTTTACAAGCAGTAATATATAGGAAGTTAGATTATATATAACATAGCATTGCATTGACACTGTTAGATATATGTTTTGTTAGATTATAAATACAATATATAGTATATTTATATACGTATGATCTTATGAATATTGCAGGAGGTTGAATTTGATTTATGGGTTGAAGCCTAGTTTTGACTAGGATTTGACTCTTTATGCTAAGTTGACACTAGTTAAATAGTTAAGTTTAGTTATTTTGGAATAATCAAGGGAAAATTGGTACAGTAAGCTTAAAGTAGGGTTGTTGGAATTGATTTGCCTTAACTTTAACTCTTCTCAATAAGGTTGATATAGAGTCCACTATGGATCTACTTGTAAGGAGACTCATCTTAGCTATTGATTGTTGTCGTGATTTGACAAACAATATTTATAGATGATAGCCAAGTTCTATAAATACGATAGTCCCTTCAATTTGGATCATTCTAAAATTCTATGATATGCCACTATATTGCTAGATTTTTGTCTCAAAACACTAGATACTTCATTTTACTTAGTCAGTAAGGTTGGATGCTTTATGGCTCCCCCATCAATTATAAGTGCATTTGAGTTTATTGGGATTGCATGCTTCTCCTCTATAGACTTCTCTACTACTCATCTCTTACATGTCATTACACCAATTACACCTTACTCCTCGATACTCACGGGACACATATAATTTTCTAAGTTGAACCCATACACCTCCATATGTAGAATAATTTACATGTAACATGTAGAGATATAGTAAATTATATACATATATATAATAGAAGCAAAGTCAAAGTGGGTTTATTTATTCATTTATTTTTATTTTATCGATGGCTGATTTTAATAAGGCATAATTATCACATTGCACGAACTTTCTATTAAGGAACAAAAATTTTTATACCCTAAAAGTAACTAGTACTTTCTCAATTAAATTCAAATAAATAAAGATATAAAGGGTATTGCTTCTTTATTACCTTCAATGGATTATAAAAATTATTAACCTCGCATATAAAAGTTCATTTTTTGGGTCGACTGAATGGCACCAAGAAGAAGGCTACCTAATAGATCTTAAAATGGTATTTGGCGGTATTCTTTCTCGTTAAACTTGCCATTTTTTGCTTTCCCTTTCTCCTCACAAAGTTCAATATTGTGATGGAATAAGTCACTTCATATAAGCCCGCATATGTATATGTTAAGTTCGGAAAATCGTTATTAAAGTTTATACTACAAAAATTTCATTTATCTGTGCTCATAGTCAAGTAATCAACAAAATTACATGTGACGAATAAATATTTGAGGTCAAATTCATAGAAAAGTATTGAATTTCCAAGTGATTGAAATAAATATCAACATGTTATAGCACAACTAAATTGAGTTGATGTGATACATTTATAGGATAGTGATAGAATCTTTATTTAAATCAATTATTATAATATTGATCCTCTATTTCAATCGCTTAAAAGTCCAATATCTATTTTCACTATTTAGGATAACGTTGATTTTTATTTTAACTACTAAAAGTTTAACATCTTTTTTTTTGGGGGGGGGGGGGGGGGGGGAGGGAAGGGGAGAAACCGATGTCTATTACAACTTGAGCTTAACAATATGTTTGAATTGTGGGAAGGAACGGAAAGGAAATGGAGGGAATGTGCCTAACATTATATTTGAATTGTGGGAAGGAAAGGAAATGGAGGGAATGTGTCGAGGAAATTTTACTTTTCCCTTGTCTGAAAAAGGAAGAAAGGGGAGAAGATTGATTTAATATAAGTTTGGCAATTTTTTGGGAAAAAAAAGTAGAAATTAATGAAAATGTGTGGAAAAAAACCAAAGGAAATGAAGTTTTCATTTGTTATTTGGATTTATTGGATGGAAATAAAAGAAAGTGGGAAATAGAGAATAGCGATATATAAATTGACTAATATATCATTTACTTTACTTTTCTAACTTTGTTTTTTGTGTATGTGATAATTTTACACAATTTCCACTAATAACCACAATTTTATCTACTAAAATAGAGAGAGAGGAGAAAAAAATGAATTAAAAGTGAATTTTTCTTGATTTTATCATTATCTATATTCATTTAGTTATCCAAACAAAAATTCCATTGATTTCCTTCCACCTCCACAACTTTCTATTGAGTTCATTGTTTACGAACACAACATTAAGGATGAAAATTTTCACCATAAAAATAAAATATCTAAATACGATGACAAAATATGCCCTTAAAATAAAAGTGTATCTCCAATATATAGAGACTTCAATGGATTTTTATAAAATAAAAAAGTTAATTTTTTAATTTTCTATTCATTTTTCCCTCTCCATCCATATAAAAAAATCATAATTTTTCTAACACAACGTGAATAATGGAAAGACAATGTAAAAAATAGAAAGAAACTTTATTTTCTAATAACTATTCATGAATGACGACAATAATAAATATGTATAATCCTAACCCTATAACACACCAAATTAAAAATAGGGAATAAAATCTAAAGAAATCTAATATTACAAAGCCAAAAAATTAAAATAGCCAGTTTTAGGCCTTAATTCAATCCTCAGTTTTGTGTCATGGATTCCATAACTCCTCTTAAATCAAAAGTTAGACTTGTTTAAGTTGCTACCAAAAATTGAGTTTATTTATGGTTTACTTTTGGTATATTGTTTGTTCCATCTGTCTATATAATCAAGGCAAATCCCATTCACATCATTCCTTTCATTTTCGTTTTTTTTTTTTTTGTTATTCTTTCTCGACACCTACCTTCATTCAAATTCCTTTACTTTCCAAACATAGTATAAATATTGATCCCTTTGTTTGCAATTTTGCCTTAAATAATCTAAGCAACCTATTACTTATTAGGGTAAGTGTTGTACCGTTTGGTTTTTCTTTTAAATTCAACCTAACCATGTGGTTTAGTTTGTAATTTTTCAAAAAAAAAAGTTCGATATGATTCGGTTTACGGTTCGAATTTTTTTTTAAATAAAAATACATTATATCGAGAGGTGTCAATTATATATTTATTATACTTGATGGAAATGCAAACAATAATATTTAAAATTATTTATTTATCTAAATAAATATATAAACTTATAGCACAAAGAGATTTCATTCACCATAAAACTATAATCATATGTGAGTTCCATTCTCTTGAATTATTGTGAACTACAATGATATATTGAACTTGATAATATTAGAATATACTCTCCTAATTTAAGGTATAAATTTCAATTTGGGCTTGAAAACATCTTATCAATTACATAAATCAATAAGTAACTAGGTAATATGAGTGGGATAATCGATAAGACAAAGGAAAAAGAAATATTCACACTAAAGGCTAAAACCTAAAAATTAACTTATTTGTACCACAATTATTGAAGCATAACACAACCAATCTAATTTTATTCTCACAAAGGATGCATATCTAAATCAAAATTAAAAAATAATTAATTTTCTTAATACAATAATTAAAAAAATAATATGTTTGAGTATTTAGTTTTTTAAGAAAGAAATATGTAAAACGATTCACTTTGAATTGCACAGTTTAGTCTGGGATCCGAATCAAACTACAAAATATTTACTTTTCATCGAATCTGTGATACCCCTAAAATATACGTTGTTGAACTCTAATCACAGAGGTGCTTTTGATGTAATGGCTTAGAGTTGGTCGTAACTCTAAAGTTAAGCGTACTTTGTACAGAGCAATCCCATGATGGGTAACCCCTAGAAAGCGCTAGCACAAAAGGATAAAACCGTGCGGCGCATGGTTAAAGCGGGCAATACCTGGTGGATGAAGTTGCAGGGTGTTACAGAATCAAACACAAATCAATTTGTTTCAGAAAAAAAAATCAAAATTTTTGTTCGATTTGATCTTATCTGGTTTAGTTCACAGTTTGCTTGGTTTTTTTTCACATTCATGTGAAATGGGTATAGTTATTGTCATTTCCTATGCCAACAATTGCATTGTTATTTAACCAATCCTTTAAATAAATAGCCAGATGATGTCCGGCAACCTCGGCGTCGGTGTGCTTGTTGTAGTGATATGAAATATAAAAGAGCACTCATCTCCATCTTTGTCTCCTATGCACGAATCACAAAGAGTTATTTTCCGTAAATAAAGTGGGAGAAGAGTCGAATATGTACATCTATTGACATATCAGAGTTTAAAAGTATAAGAGCCTTGAAACCTATGATCCCCGAAAACCTCGAGGCATCAACGATAACAAACAGCAAGAAACTGTGTTTAGCCGACATAAATATGAGTAATACTAGTGACAACTTTCTTATACCATGCATCAAAATCACAATTTGCGCTGCTTGATAATTTGTAATGTTACCTGCTAGGATCTGTGGAGTCTGTTTAGTAGCCGCCTTCCACTATTGGTTTGCATCAAAATCAGTAAATAAAGGAAGTTAGGGTTCAAGTTTGAAGTTTTTTTTTTTTTTTTTTTTTTTTTTTATGTAGAAACTTAAAGGTAGAGAGCAACTATCATGGATGGAAACGATGGGACAGTAGGAAAAAATGCAGTCAAAGATGAAGTTATGGTGAGGATTCCTCCAAGTATTGAAGTCCAAGCTATTGGTAATTCAAGTTCTCATTTGGAGTCATCATCGGATTCCTATGTAAAAATCAAAGATGAGAATGACGAGGCAAGGAACGACCACAATCCAAGTAGTGAAGACGAACCTCCTTAGATCATGTTATTATTGATGGGAAGGAATGCTCAGGTACATCTTATCTGTCTGCCTCGTGGGAATCTTCATTGCGATTTGATAGTGCCCAAGTTGAAGCATACTCGAATATGGGGCTTAGAATTGTGGAAATGGATCGTTTTCGTATTAGATATTTTGGTGGATGGTCGACTTGTAATTTGTTGATCGTAATTCCAACATTCTTTATTAAGCGGATGTGTTCAAATAAAATTCTCAAGTACCTTGTGGGTCAAATGTGGGAAAGTGTGGGAGCTTTAATTTGGTTAGTTTCAATTATATTGGCATGGGTGTTAATGATCGATCGTGGAGTGGAGCGATCTAAAGACAATACAAAAATTCTAGACCGTGTGACAAAGGGTCTTGTGGGGTGTCTCTTTGGAGCTGCAATATGGTTTTTTAAATCTTTTCTGATTAAGCTAGTAGCTTTTTCATTTCAAGATGGTAGATTCATCGATCGGAGTAGAAAGTCATCTGATTATCGAGAATTTGCTTGGGCTTTTTATCCAGCTAAACGATCAAGAAATGAATCCGGGGGATCGCAGCCTGATAATAATCCTACAGTGAAGGCAGGAAAAACAGGAAAAATTTGTTTTTGTATGTGCTGTCCACTGCTATATTTATGTGCGATTTTTATAGTTATTAGATGTATAATGCACTGGATTATGGCTTCACTTAAGAAGGATGGAGAGCGGGAGGACATGCAGAATCCTCCGGTGGTGGAGGGAGGGGAGGTCCGAGAGGATGCTGCTGACAAGATAATTCGAAATGTGACCGGGAACGATTCCGAGTGAGGATACATGCAATATCAAAACTTTTGAAACTTAGATGTTAACAAATTGCTGAAGAATGCATACATTATCCTTTTCTGATTTACTATTAATTTTTTTGTCATTTTTTTTTAATTTTTTTATCAGGTGCATTACAGAGAAAGACCTCGTGCGCTTTATGGAGGCCACCGCCTACGCTTTATGGAGGACCACCGCCTGCGCTTTGTGGAGGACGACCGCCTGCTCATTGTGAAGGCCGGCCGCATGCCCTTTATGAAAACATTGGAATATTCTGATACTATTTCTCGAAAGTTCCCGCGCTTTAAGAAAACAGAGGACGGTGTTGCTTATTTTTTGACAGTTTCAAGAAGCGAAAACGGAAGCGGCCGAAAAAAATAAAGAAGCGAAAGGAGCTAAACAAATTGACAAGTCAACTCTACAGGACTGGCTGGTCAGTTGATCAGTTTTTGAGCCGCAACTGATATCATTATTCTTATTCATATCTTTATATTCAAACAGCAGAAAGCTGAACATGTGCTCTAGGAGTAAAATGAATATACAGAGCTACCTGGGCAGGTAAGATGAACATAAAACTTATGAAAAATTGACCAGGTCATTCGTATCTGCAGGTTACAGCTCACAAAGAAGACAAGGAACTTATACATTCCAAGGAATACACAAAAAAAGCACTTGCGAAGCTAGATAGGCTTGCTTCTGGGATTGCATTCGTAATTGGCCTTATTGTTTGGTGCATGAAAATGGAAATTTTAACTACTGAAGCTCTTGTCCTGATTTTGTCTCAATTTTTTCTTGCTAAAATTGTGTTTGGCGACACTGCCAAAACTGCATTCCAGGCTGTCATATTTGTATTCGCTATGCATCCATTTGATGTGGGTGATCAGTGTGTCATTGATGAACAGAAGGTGAGTTACTTATACTAGAATTTTTTTTTGTTGTGCTACCACTAATTTGTTTTATACAGGAGGTTTCTAAATTCTAATATATATTTTGATTACAACAGATGTTTGTAGAAGAGATACACATTTTGCATACAATCTTCCTTAGGGAGGTTCGAGAGGTTGGAGAGGGTGGAGAGGTTCGAGAGGTTAAGCAGTGCATATTCTACCCAAATTCGGTTTTGCTCACTAAAACTTTTCGCAATTCCTCTAGGAAGCTCCGAAATGGAGGATTCCGTGGAGTTTGAAGCAATCAACACTCTAGAAGCCAGAATAAAAGAGCATGTTCTCTACGATCTTTTATGCATAAATTTATAAACAAATAAATATTGCTTTTTCCTTGCATTACTAACTTTAAGCATTTATGGCTTCTTTATAGAGAAAGTCCAATTCAAATATGCAATAAAAAATTGGCGTGTTGGACTTGATTATTTCTTGCACCAAAACATGAAAGTTTATTTTTATTACTATGAACAATATGATGACTTATAGAGTGGTTAAATAATAGCACTACAATTCTTTGGATTAATAGCTTAAGACAACCTTATTGAACTCTAATCCAAATATTTGTTGTGGAGTCTTACACTATCAAGGGTAAATTACAAAAATCTTATATGTATTTTATCATATTTGTGAACACATGTTATGTATTAAAAGGATACCTTTCAAGATCTTAGTGGTCTCAAAAAACTATTTTTACTTTTTTCTTCTAACTTTATAAACGATTTTTTAATATTTTATTTATTGAATTTTTTTAGCAATAACTATTAGCAAATTAATTTTTTTAAACCAATAAGATCCTTACATGTATTCCTTAAATAGTATTTAATAATATTGATACTTTTGTATGAAACTCGGATCACTTAATTATATAAAGAAAAATTAATACAAATGTTGTGTTTGTAAATAGAGCAAAAAATAGGTCAAGCTTTTGTATTTTATTCCATGATCAAAATTATCTGATTCGGCCATGCTTTTTGATATTACCTATGAAGAAAGCTCTAGCTAGCCTTTGATCTGTGTCTCTCTTGCTCCCACAAAAACGCCTAAAACAAGTCAATAACGACCTTCCATGGATTCTCTTATTTTATGTGTGGAATTCATTAATATATATTCACTTGGTTGAGCATTATTATTACAAAAACACAAATCCTTATTTGCTTATATTACTTAATGTGTGTGAAGCTCAAGTGCAGTCCACACATGTGATACATAAAAGAAATTTTGTGTATCTACAGTACTCTATTGATTTAATAATAATATTTTATCGTACAGTCATTTTATCAATGTTGTGATTGACGGTTGCTAGATCTGCTTTTGCTCTTCACATTGAGATCATTCAAGTTCTCGATCTTTATAATGTATAAAGGACTCGGATATTTTCAATTTACTTAACTTGCGAGAAGCTAAATCCATTAATCTTGATGTGGCCTTACTATGTTTCAGATAATTAGAGAAAGATCATAAACGCTGGCGTCATAAGCGCAGCAGTCTTGTGGTTAAGGACATTGACAACATGGGAAACCTAAAAATGGCTCTTTCTATAACTCATAATATAAATTTCCAAAACAGTGGGAAAAAGATTAGCCGAAGATCTAATGTGACTTCGATAGTTTTCCATCATGAGACCTGCAATTGGAAATAAAATTTCATAAATAGATATTAGAAAGGTAGATATTTAGTTAGTAAGCTTGGAAATATGATGTAGATCGTATCAACTCTTAAATTTATAATTCCAATTAACTCTTACGACCTAGTTAGGCAGTGTACCTATCTATAGTTGTATAGGGTCAACGGATATCGTCCACAAGGATCTTTAAGACAATTACTAGAATTAACCGATTTTCCACTATTTAGCAAATCTAATTAATTGCATTTATTACTAACAACTACGATTCACTATTTAACTAATTAATTCGCAATCAATGTATATTCACAACCTTAATAATTCAACAATCACAAAACAATACCCTAGACCTTGATACACCCTAACCCTACCAATCTTATTAATAACATTCATCAATGCAGTACGTGTTCTTGAATTGCAGGAACCCTAATCTCATTAATCTCTTTCTCAAGATAATTAAATCCTAACCCTATATGTCTAATGGAAATCTCTTCCTCACTAGATGCATATAAAGATCGCATTAATGATCACAATTCCTCATAAAGATAAATTCTTGATGCAAAAGATTCATGTAATCTATCTCTAGATTTACATTCAAACCCTTCTACTCATGCTAGATCTTTCCTATTAATTAATCCTTCGATTCAATTAACAAGAATCATACAATAATCTAATATTGCGCATATACTAGATTACAACAATCAAGCAACATGAATAGATCCAAGAACAATAACTTCATTCAACAAATCAATTCAATCCACATTAGGGTTAGGGTTTCTCAAAATCTAAGGCATATAGATCTAAGCTTCCATTGTAAAATAATTGCAAATATAACCCATGGAAGAATAATCATAAAACATGATGATTACACCCTTTAACAAACAAATCTTGTGATGGAAAATTATTAGGAGTTCCTCTTCTTCTCGTATGTCTTCTTGCTCCTAGGGTTTCTTTCTTTTCCCGTTAGACTCCCTCAACAAAGAGTGGTTGGATCTATTTATAAAAGATGGATTTGTCTTCTACACGGGCATTCTACACAGGACGTGTTCGAGGCCGTGTTGCTTCCTCATGTTGGCTATTTCCTCGGATTTGTTACGAATTGGAGTCCTACACAAGCCCGATCACAGCCTGTGTTGCGAAGTCGTGTATGTTCCATAAAGCATTCTGTCCATTTCTTATCTCTAATATAAGCATCCAACATAGCTCGTGTTGCTTCTTTATGTTCTTTACAATAGCTTGCTGTACATTTTTAAAGGCCAACACTAGCATTCAACACAGCTTGTGTTGAAATCTCATGTATGTTGAATTCTTCACTTTGCACTTTCTTCATCAAAACTTGTGTAATTCGTCAAAACATCTCCATAATGTTATTATCTCCTCTTAATCCTGAAATTAACATATTACTCAAATCAGTATCCTTTTCTACAATTATTCACATAAAAATCACTATAATATCATACTAAAACCATGTGAATAATTAGGGTATTTTGTACTTATCAAACTTCCCCACACTTAACCGTTTGCTTGTCCTCAAGCAAACAACTAAGGATAAAGAAATCCATCATCAATTATACTCAAAATTTTAATTCAATAAAATTCAACATAGCACTCTTCCAATACTTCAATAGTGATTTAGCAGTGCCTACTACTCAAACCTATCATACTTGTACTTGGCATACTATAATAAAATTTTTGAGATTAATCCAAAGTAAACCAAATTACTACCTTGCCATTTAAGAACCACTTCCGAGTCATAAAAGAAATAGAAGTCAATCAAAGCAAAAGCGGCTTAATTGTGTTCCACCACTAATTAGAGAGTATATGACATTCAATAACCTCTTCAAACTTAGCAACCTAGAGCAAAAGTATATGGTATCTATCAATCCCCTAGATTATTTTCTTTTATTTCAATTTCCCATAAATTCCCTTAATAGCCTTCAGAGGGACGGAGTTTAACCCGTATCTTTTCATTTTTTCCTCTGGACGGGGTGTAGCCCGCTTCTTTTCAGCTTTTCTATTTCATTTCCACACTTCTCGTTATAGTGAGATCATTGAGTCGATACATCCCGGATTCATCATCCAAGTGACCAGGTTTTAAAGGGACCCCAACGAACTCTCCTTCACTTTAACATTCAAGCTTAGATACTCTTAACTCGGTTTCCCAAGTCAGCGGAGTACAGATTCTTGTGATTCATCAATTGTTTTAAAGAATTATATAATCAATAGCGGGGTCAGACTTCGCTCTTCTGAGGGACCAAAGCCCGCCCATATTGACTAAGGTTTTAACATTCCATTTAACACAACTGATTCCATTTCATTTTCATTTCCAATTCAGAGAAATCATTCAAAAAGAATCACTAAGTGATCGGTTTCATATACCCCTTTCACTAAAGGTTAGAAAAGTTTTCAAGATTCTTGAAAAGCTAAATATACTAACTAACAAGCTTAGGAACACAACCATTTAACTTTAACAAGGGATTTCAACATCCTTCGCAACTTAAGATTTGATCATTAAATAGTAAGTAAATTTGCTCCACTTAGATTTCAATCTTAAAACTTTAACTAAGTAAACCAATTACAAAATAAGTGAGTAAGGCACATCAAATCACTTCCAATTGATAATTGAATGCTAAATTTCCTTTGATTAAGTACAATTTCAAGATTCTTGAAATATGTGAACTTTCAATCTCATAAGTACTCATAAGTGGGGGAAACTTGATTAGCAATTGTTAAAAGTTAGATAGCTTATAATACCCCAAAAATTTAATTTCCTTCCTTAAACTTCCCCACACTTTAAGATAGACATTGACCTCAATGTCGTTGATGATATCACAGCCCAAGGGAAACTTGCGAAGAAAGGAAAAATAAAAAAAATGAAAAGAACTGAAACTTCCCGAGAGTTTAGAAGAATGTAGTGGGGCAGCAAGTAAGCGAAGGGAAGAAAAAGAATTGCAAGGAGTATCCGCATTGATCAGCCGCAAAAGGGGATGGAGAACCCATAGTCATTCTTGCTGCAGGAAAAAGAAGAAGGTAAAAAGAAACTAGAAAACTAAAGAACTTAACTAAACTAAATATCCATAGTCCTGCAAGAAAAAGTAAGCATCAAAATCAAAAGATATTCGGTAGTTCGTCATAACAAAAAGAAATCAGTTGTCCGGATCCTCATCGTCATCTCCATCATCATCTCCATCATCATCTCCTTCCTCTTGCTCCGACTCATCCCCACTGTCGGATCAGATTCGTTGTCCGCTTCCTGATCATCATACTCAGCGGACTCCGCACTTCTTCACTCTCCGATGACAGCTCGGCTGGGGTGTCCTTACTGGTTCTTTCCCATGCCGTTTAGGAGAAGCTGCTGCAGGCGCTGAGCTGGGAATGGGCCCTTCATCCTCGGATGAACTGATGTAAGTGGGGAGATCAGCGGGTGTCGGTCTCATACATCTCGCCATACCCTGTAAAAATTTATCACATAGGCTCTGAATTTCTTGGCCTTCTTCTCTCCTTTTGCATATCAGCTTCCATCCTAGCCAAGCGTTGGTCGGCATCAGCTGGAACCTGAGATGTCGAGGCGCCAGGGGTGGTGTATGGTTGAGGAAAGGGGGGGTGGAGTACATTCTCCTTGGAGTGCTGATCAATTTTTCTGCCCCCACCTAGCAAATGGCCCATCGGTCACTCTAGTAATTGGGACCGGAGTGGCTCCCGTGGGTTCCTTGAAGATGTCCATCCCTGCAAGAGTCGAGTGATGTAGCCGCCACAGTAGATGCCTTTAGACCGTGGATCGGAGGCTTGGCGATAGATATAATGGGCTAACTCCACTCCCACATTGATCTTGTACCGACTTGCAATGCTATAGAGAAGGAACAGCTCAAAATTGTTGACCACACCAGTGCTGCTTTTCGAGCTCCAATGGTGTTGGCAAACATCCAATGGACGACCCGATAGTGGACATTGCGCATGGAGGAGGACTTGGATTTGGAAGGGAAGTAATCCATATCCGATTCACAAAGGACTTTCCAGTAGTCAATGTGTGTAGCTCCCTGAGGCCAACTATTTGTGAGTTGTTGAAAGGCCTCGGATTGGGTCTCCTCCTCAGTATAGAGTCCCATGTACACACAAAATTTGTATAGAGGGACCTTATAATACTTTCCATAAGCAAGGAAAGTGAGTGTACCATGGACACCTTTGCTGAAATCTTTGTCATCCAAATCGAGTGTGGACAGGACTTCCACTGTAATGTCATGATAAGCGGGAGTGCGGATGTCAAAGAGTTTTTCCCACGGGCCGATGGAGAGCAGGTCTTTGATTTCGGCTTCAATTCCGTAGTTCCTTATTAATTCCCAATCGACAAATCGCGTGTGTCCGAAAGGTTTGGAAGATAGCCGAGCTTTTCTTTTCTTGCTCCAAGATTTGTCCGAGACGTTCTTGTAATAATCTCCCGAGTCGGCTTCTCTTGTAGGAGCTTTTGTTTCTTTTTGGATGGTTGAGTCTTGGTCTTGGCAGGGGTTGCTGCTTTTTTGACTTCTTTGAGGTGGTTTTCTTGGAGCGACTAGTTGTCGGTTGCTTTGAACCGGAGGGGGTTGAGGAAGGAGTGGATTCTTAACGCAGACCTTCTTGTGTCCCATATCTGTTGGGTGGAAGTGGTCCCTTGTAGTGTGGAAACCGTGTGTGTGGTGGGGTAGCGTGGTGGAGGTGCTTTCTTGGTGGAAAAGGTGAAAATGAAAGGGAAAAGTGAAAGTGACATGTGCATGTGTTCTGTGCGAGGTGTATTTATATGATGCGTT
The DNA here is from genome assembly GCA_024138025.1 of Combretum micranthum. Lineage (NCBI taxonomy): Eukaryota > Viridiplantae > Streptophyta > Magnoliopsida > Myrtales > Combretaceae > Combretum > Combretum micranthum. The sequence goes on from JAMXBD010001201.1 coordinate 425,004, forward strand.
TTGGGTTGTAATAGGTTGTATACACGGGCTGTGTTCGATACCTGTGTATGGCTCAAAATTGTCCAGAATGGAGTTCATGAATGCACGCATTGTACACTGGCTGTGTTCAACGCTCGTGTATGAGTCGAAAAATGGCCAGAACGCTCATGAGTGCTACACGAGCATCATACACGGGTTGTGTTCGAATCCGTGTAGTGTTCCAAAATTTTTCAGATTGTTGCCCTAAAGAAGTATGATCGAACAGGCTTTGTGTGGATATCTCGTTTTATGCTTCAGAAATCATCAGAATGTTTGTGTATGCTACACGAGCATTATACACGGGCTGTGTTCGATGCTCGTGTAGGAGTCAAAAATTGTGCATTAAGTGCAATCTGACGTGATGGTAGTGCAACATTGTGTATTTTTAAGTAATATACACAGGAAAAGAGAAACTTACCGCATTACCGTTCACAAATGGCCTTACCACGATCTTGGGTGCATCTTCCCCACACTTTGAGTGTGACCGCCGGTTCGAACGTGGGAGTCACAAGTCACCTATCTTATGAGGACAAATAGATTAGGGATAAACAAAAATTACTAAGAAAAAGGAACGAAATCTACCTAAGATGTACATGGGCTGCCTCCCATGAAGCGCTGTTGTTTAACGTCGTTCGCTCGACGGCATGTGGCTAGCCATGGCTAGATAACTGGGGTCGGAGGTTTATCTCGTCCCGTTCTTCAATTTCTGTTCCATTCCCCATGTATAATTTGACCCGGTGACCATTTACCTTGAACGTGCCTTGTTCGGGGTGCTCTAGTTCTATAGCTCCGTGGGGAAAGATTTGCTTGACAGAAAATGGACCTGACCATCTTGATTTCAACTTGCCCGGGAAAAGTTTTAACCGAGAATTGAAAAGTAGTACTTGATCTCCGACCTTAAACTTCTTAGGATGGCGGATGTGAGCATCATGATATTTCTTTGTTTTCTCTTTGTAAAGCTTCATATTTTCATATGCGGTCATCCTCCACTCATCAAGTTCGTTCAGCTGAAGCTTTCGTTTGAGTCCGGAAGAGTTTAACTCAAAGTTCATCTGCTTGATGGCCCAATACGCCTTATGCTCAATTTCCACCGGGAGGTGGCATGCCTTCCCATAAACTAGTCTGTAGGGAGTAGTTCCTAGAGGTGTTTTGTAGGCGGTTCTATATGCCCACAAGGCATCATCGAGCTTGTCTGCCCAATCTTTTCTATGAGAACTGACCGTCTTCTCAAGGATCCTCTTCAATTCCCTATTTGAAACTTCCACTTGCCCGCTTGTCTGAGGGTGGTAGGGTGTTGCAATTCGGTGCGTGACTCCATATTTCCTCAGAACTTTCTCCAGTTGAGAGTTGCAAAAATGAGTCCCCCTATCACTGATGATAGCACGGGGAGATCCAAACCGTGAGAAAAGCTTTTTCAGGAACTTACATACCACCCTGGCGTCATTGGTGGGTAGTGCTTGGCCTCTACCCATTTGGAAACATAGTCTACTGCGACTAGGATGTATTTGTTCCCGAAGGAGGGAGTGGCCCAACAAAATCAATGCCCCATAGGTCGAATACCTCACATGCCAGAATGTAGTTCTGGGGCATTTCATCACGTCTCGAGGTGGTTCCCGTTCTTTGACATCTATCACAGGACATAACAAAACGTTGAGCATCTCGAAATATAGATGGCCAATAAAAACCAACCTCTAAGACTCTGAGCAGTTCGGTTGGCGCTGTAGTGACCCCCAGTAGGACCGGAGTGACAGTCATACAAAATCTTCCAACCTTCATCATGGGAGACACCCGCCTGATCATTTGATCAGCACATATTCGGAAAAGAAAGGGGTCTTCCCAGTAGTAATGTTTGAGTTCGGCAAAGAACTTTTTCTTGGCATTATAATCCAGACCACTAGGAGGAACACTTGCAGCGAGATGATTCGCTATGTCGGCGAACCATGGTGCCTCAAAACTTAGAACTTCACATACTGCAAAGAGCCTTTCTTCCGGGAAGGTGTCATCGATGTCCGCTTCAATAACTCATCGTTGTGTGGTTCTTTCAACCTTGATAAGTGATCCGCTGCCAAGTTCTCCGCTCCCTTCTTGTCACGGATTTCGAGATCAAATTCTTGAAGGAGCAGTATCCACCGAATGAGTCGTGGTTTTGCATCGGTCTTGGATAGGAGAAACTTTAGTGCGGAGTGATCTGTATACACAATAACCTTAGATAAAACAAGATAAGGTCTAAATTTATCAAATGCAAATACTACTGCCAATAATTCCTTTTCGGTTGTGGTGTAGTTCTCTTGAGCATTGTTAAGAGTTTTGCTGGCATAGTATATTGGTTGGAACCGCTTCTCATGTCTTTGTCCCAGAACAGCCCCGACTGCATAATCACTTGCATCGCACATAATCTCAAATGGAAGGTTCCAATCTGGTGCTATCATAATCGGAGCATTGATAAGCTTTTCTTTTAGGAGGTTGAAAGAATGAGTGCATTCTTGATCGAAAGTGAAGGGTACATCCTTCTCCAGAAGTCGTGTTAAAGGACGTGCTAATTTGGAGAAGTCCTTTATGAATCGCCGGTAAAAACCCGCATGTCCAAGAAAGCTTCTAATAGCCTTGACTGATGTGGGAGGCGGTAATCGCTCAATTACTTCAATCTTGGCTCTATCTACTTCAATCCCCTTTTGAGAGACTTTGTGACCCAGTACAATGCCTTCCTTACACATGAAGTGGCACTTTTCCCAGTTAAGGACTAGGTTAGTCTCTTCACAACGGGTCAAGACTTTTTCTAAATTAGCCAACATGCTTGAAATGAATTCCCGAAGACCGAGAAGTCATCCATAAATACTTCCATAATCTCCTCCACCAAGTCATCAAATATCGCTAACATGCAACGCTGAAATGTAGCGGGTGCATTACACAATCCGAAAGGCATCCTCCTATATGCGTATGTGCCATAGGGACATGTGAAGGTGGTCTTCTCTTGGTCCTCTGGTGCAATAGGTATCTGAAAATATCCGGACATACCGTCAAGATAACAGTAATACATATGTCCGGCAAGCCTTTCTAGCATCTGATCCACAAATGGTAGGGGAAAGTGGTCCTTCCTTGTTGCTTCGTTCAATCGTCTATAGTCGATGCATACTCGCCAACCAGTTAGTTCTTGTGGGAATGAATTCATTTTTCTCGTTCGGGACCACAGTTATTCCTCCTTTCTTTGGCACCACTTGTGTTGGGCTAACCCAAGGGCTGTCAGATATGGGGTATATCATCCCCGCATCAAGAAGTTTGATGACTTCTTTCTTGACAACTTCTTTCATATTTGGGTTGAGCCGTCTTTGAGGTTGGACCACAGGCTTGTATCCTTCTTCTAACAGAATTTTATGAGTACAGAAGGATGGATTAATACCTTTGATGTCGGAGATCTTCCAAGCAATAGCCCGCTTGTGTGCCTTGAGAACCGAAAGTAGTTGTTCCTTCTGTTCACTGGACAGTTCCGAAGCAATTATCACTGGCAACTTTGAGTTCTTTTCCAAGAATGCATATTCAAGAGAATTTGGAAGCTGTTTTAATTCAAGCACTGTGGCTCTTCAATGGAGGTTTTCAACTTTTCCTTAGTATCGTTCTTTAATTCTTCAAAACCTTTCTGAGAGATGAATTGTTCATTTGCCTCGAGTGCAGCTGTGATGGCCTTAACATCCGATCCCGTTACTTCTTTACCTGCACTAAGATTCAAACTCAACTCTAATGCATCTTTAGATAAAATTTCATCGATATGATCGGATACAGAAGAGTCTATAGTATCGATAGAGTAACAGGAATCGTCAGACCCCATTGGGATGCTTTAGTGCTGTAGCTACCGTTACCACCAATTCTTCATCCCCCACTCTAAGGGTGAGTTTTCCTTCTTGAACATCTATTACCGCCCTTGCAGTGGCAAGAAAAGGCCTTCCCAAATTAACGGTACTTCTCTATCTTCGTCCATATCTAGTATGACGAAATCCACAGGATATATAAAGTTACCCACTTCACCAAACATCTTCGATAATACCTCTTGGGATTTTCACTGAACGATCAGCTAATTGAAGACTCATGCGGGTAGGTCGAGGTTCAGTCAGACCTTCCAAGCCTAGCTTCTTAAAAAATGAATAGGGCATGAGATTGATACTCGCCCCAAGGTCAGCTAGTGCTTTTTCTACAGATAATTCTCCCACCACACATGGAATGGTGAAGCTTCCCGGATCTTTTAGCTTAGGTGGTAACTTGTTTTGAATGATGGAGGAGCAGTTAGCTCCTACCTCAATTGTTGAGACATCCTCCAATTTCCTCTTGTTAGATAGAAGATCCTTCAGAAACTTGGTATTTAGGCATTGCGAGAGAGCTTCCACAAAAGGTATATTGATGTGGAGCTGTTTAAACAACTCAGGAATTTGCCAAACTGCTCTTTGTCTTTATTCTGGTGGAGACGAGCTGGGTATGGTATTTTAGGCACATAAGCCTTAACCGTTGGCGATTGTTTCTTTTCGGTCTCATGAGTGTGCTTCTCACAATTTTTTTCTTCGACCTCCTTTTCAACAACTTGTGTATGCCCTTCTACCATACTGGAAGTTCTTTCCACTCCTTAGATTAATAGCCTTTACCTGTTCCTTCGGATTCGGTTCAGTGTTACTAGGGAGTGAGCCTGGTTGTCTCTCAGAAAGCATTTTAGCCAATTGGCCAATTTGGTTTTCCAGGTTGTGAATCGATGCCTCTTGGTTCCTATGACGAGCATCGGAAGTTTGGATGAATTGTGCCAAGAGATCTTCTATATTTGGCTTTTTCTCAGGAGGTGGCAAAGCAGGAACGTGCTGTGATGCTGGAAGAGCTGGGAGTTGTTGCTGTGGTAGCCTATGGAAACCTGGTGGAAGATTTGACCTCTGTGTATTATGATTGCTCCACGAGAAGTTCGGGTGATTCTTCCACCCTGGATTATATGTATTGCTATAAGGATTGTAGTTCCCGGCTCCTTTTCAAATTTATTCATCATATTCACATCCTCCATGCTTAAGTGTCATTAGGACCGTATGGCTCACCACTTGGATACCCGTCCATACCAGATCTCATTCTGCTCATCTGAGCTGTTATGATGCCACTTGGGCTTGGAGTTGAGAAACTGTTTCGGATTCCATTGTTGTTGCTGCTTGTTGTGGCCGATTCCTTTCACTGTGCCAATGGAAAGTGTCCCGGCTACTTCTTCAATCAGCTCATATGCCTCTGGGGCACTCTTTTTCATTAAGCAACCACCTGCTACCGCATCTATCTTTGTTTTCAAGTGGTCACCTAAGGCGGTGTAGAAAATCCTGATCAAGTCATGCAACGATATTCCATGATGACGGCAGCGTCTTAGGAGTTCTTTGAATCTTTGCCACACCTCATATAGTGACTCGCCTTCGTATTGGCGGAAAGCAAAGATGTCATTCCTTAACCGGATCGTTTTATTTGGTGGAAAGAATTCTTCCAAAAATCTCCGTGCCACTTGATCCCAGTTGGTCAAGGAATGAGGAGGTAGAGAGTTTAGCCAGCTCCTTGCCTTATCCCTTAGAGAGAAGGGAAATAGTCTAAGACGGATTGCATCTTCAGATACTCCATTGCTTTTAATTGTGGTGCAAATATGTAGGAAATTTGTAAGATGGTCATGTGGATCTTCAGAAACTTCTCCACCAAATTGATTGACCTGCACCATATGTACCAAAGAAGGTTTTAGCTCAAAATTGTTGGCTTGAATCGTGGGCCATGCAATGGATGGTGTTACTCCGTCTACATCAGGCATGAATAACTCGCACATAGGGCGATGTATTGCATTTGGAGGACCCCTGGCGGGATTATTCTCATTAACGACACCCTGATTTGGGTTATTTCCATTCCTCTCAACAGCTAAATTCTGACCGTCTGCAACTCCACTTCTGTCCATTGTCCCAGAACTATTAAGATTAATCTTTCTTTCTCTGATTCTTTTGTGATATGTTCTGTCGATCTCGGGATCAAAGTAAAGTCTTCAGACGAAGAACTTCTTAGCATTAACTGCAAGTGAGATCAAACAAAAAGTCAACGTTAATTGTCCAAAAAGAGAAAGAATCAAATTGCAAAATAAAATAAATAGCTAAATTAGTAGATAATAAGGTTCTTCTAATATTGCCGTGCCAGATCCCCGGCAACGGCGCCAAAAACTTGATGTAGATCGTATCAACTCTTAAATTTATAATTCCAATTAACTCTTACGACCTAGTTAGGCAGTGTACCTATCTATAGTTGTATAGGGTCAACGGATATCGTCCACAAGGATCTTTAAGACAATTACTAGAATTAACCGGTTTTCCACTATTTAGCAAATCTAATTAAATGCATTTATTACTAACAACTACGATTCACTATTTAACTAATTAATTCGCAATCAATGTATATTCACAACCTTAATAATTCAACAATCACAAAACAATACCCTAGACCTTGATACACCCTAACCCTATCAATCTTATTAATAACATTCATCAATGCAGCACGTGTTCTTGAATTGCAGGAACCCTAATCTCATTAATCTCTTTCTCAAGATAATTAAATCCTAACCCTATATGTCTAATGGAAATCTCTTCCTCACTAGATGCATATAAAGTTGCATTAATGATCACAATTCCTCATAAAGATAAATTCTTGATGCAAAAGATTCATGTAATCTATCTCTAGATTTACATTCAAACCCTTCTACTCATGCTAGATCTTTCCTATTAATTAATCCTTCGATTCAATTAACAAGAATCATACAATAATCTAATATTGCGCATATACTAGATTAAACAATCAAGCAACATGAATAGATCCAAGAACAAGAACTTCATTCAACAAATCAATTCAATCCACATTAGGGTTAGGGTTTCTCAAAATCTAAGGCATATAGATCTAAGCTTCCATTGTAAAATAATTGCAAATATAACCATGGAAGAATAATCATAAAACATGATGATTACACCCTTTAACAACAAATCTTGTGATGGAAAATTATTAGGAGTTCCTCTTCTTCTCGTATGTCTTCTTGCTCCTAGGGTTTCTTCTTTTCCTTAGACTCCTCAACAAAGAGTGGTTGGATCTATTTATAAAAGATGGATTTGTCTTCTACACGGGCATTCTACACAGGACGTGTTCGAGGCCGTGTTGCTTCCTCATGTTGGCTATTTCCTCGGATTTGTTACGAATTGGAGTCCTACACAAGCCCGATCACAGCCTGTGTTGCGAAGTCGTGTATGTTCCATAAAGCATTCTGTCCATTTCTTATCTCTAATATAAGCATCCAACATAGCTCGTGTTGCTTCTTTATGTTCTTTACAATAGCTTGCTGTACATTTTTAAAGGCCAACACTAGCATTCAACACAGCTTGTGTTGAAATCTCATGTATGTTGAATTCTTCACTTTGCACTTTCTTCATCAAAACTTGTTGTAATTCGTCAAAACATCTCCATAATGCTTATTATCTCCTCTTAATCCTGAAATTAACATATTACTCAAATCAGTATCCTTTTCTACAATTATTCACATAAAAATCACTATAATATCATACTAAAACATGTGAATAATTAGGGTATTTTGTACTTATCAAAATACATGTTTAAATTTTTTTTTGTTGAATCCTATAGTAACAAGTAATTTTTTCTTTTAGCTAGTAAAAGATGTCAAAAATAAGATTGCTAGACATGATTTAATAACTCACTAATTATACAGTAATGATTTTAGATTTCAAGTATAAAATAAAAAAATTAAATTTTTAAACATATTGGCTAAAAAGGGATAGTTTGAATAAGAATCGCTACGGTTGAAAAATACACGATATATAAAAAAAGATCAATATCTACGAATCTGGACCTCAAATGAGAAATTGAATGGCATGAACATGAAAGTTAGAAAACTCTCTTGTTTAGGGCCCAAAACCCTAATCACATATGTGAAAACCCTAATACTATTTAATCGTATAGTTATATAATGCTAAATATTAAATTAAAACTATCTTTTATGATATTTGAAAGTTAGAAATAGCCCTTAATACTATTGTCTTGAATTAATTAAAAAATTGTCTACATATTTATCAATATCTATCTGATAGCATAAAACTATTTGTCTTATATATGTTATAATTAACTAGCTTAGAATTTTTTGCATGAAATTCGTTAAAGCTCTAGCAAACATATAGTAAAGAAGTAGAGCTCATGAGCGGTAAAATTTTCAAAATTCCTTCATTAAATGATTGATAGTGACATATTGACTCACACATACACATGGAAAAATCACATCCATTCACTTGTAAAGGAAGCCATTTTCACCTCAAATTTCGCAAGTCATTTCATATGAGATCTAAAGTAATCCTTAACAAACAGTACAACTCACACATACAAAATACTCCCAAAATTTCTCTTGAAAGCACTACAATTTCTAGCTTCATTCTTCTTTCACATAAAAATCAACAATTGCAATTACCAACACCAAGCAACTTCTTCCACGTATCCTCAATTCCCTAGGTAAGTTAAATGCTACCTTTTCTTACAAAACTCTTAGAGAGAGAAGAAGGAACAACTTTCAACTTGCTCAAAGCTAAGGTAATGTTTTTTTTTTTCCCTCAAAAACTACCTTCATAGACTGCATTAGAATATATGATAGACTTAGAATCACCCTAGAATAAAGATTAAGATATCTTACCTTTATATTTATGCATTTTATCTTACAACATTCAAACTAAGGATATGAAAAATGAAGGATTAACAAGCTAGGGCAGAAACCAAAAGATACAGACTTCTGAAATATGGTAATTTTGATCAAATCTAGCCTAAACACCCATATAAAAACCTAGGAGTTAGAATAACTTCACCAACATAATGATTTTTACGACTAACATAAAGGTAAGACTATGAAAAAAAAATACATATACATTAATACTTTGTTTAAATAGGAGTAATATATATCTGATATTGGGAACTAAAGTGCGGCCATAATTTAAGAAAGAACACTAGTCATAGCAATGATCATGGCCATGATATCCTCGGGAGTCTAAAAGTAATACCCATCATTGTCGTAACCTTGACTGTGATCCTTACTGAACTAAAATTTAATTTAGACATATCACCATTGTAACATGGAGAGTGATCTCCTTGGAAAATAAATTTTATGCACATCACAACCGCGATGTACCCCGTGATCTTCATTGTGCTTAAGTTTGAACCTATCATGGCCGTAATATAGGAAGTTATCTTCTTAGGTCATAAAGCTTGCATTGATCACAGTCGTGATGTTGCCCATGATATCCTTTGACTTATATTTTAACACCTATCATGGCCGTGATATAGGCCGTTATCTTCACTAACGAAAAAATTATAATTGTTATGCCCATAATCCCATTCGTGATCATCAATCATGGCCTACATCACACCCATGATACATTACCCTATCTCATCACCACCCAAATAACGCTTGTGATCTACACCTTAACCCTAAGACCTTGTAACATATAAAATTTCTTAAACTAACAAAAAGATAAAAGATTTGGAAAAAATTAAGAATTTCAATTTAAATGTTTGTCGGTTAATATGAGGATATAACTTAGAATCAAATAATTAATCTTAAGCAATACATACATAAGAATATAGATTTTTGTCTTCATAAATTTTAAGTCAAGGCCACAAATATAGGTCAATATAAGCTATGTAAATTTCAAGTAATGTGATCCTAATAATTTAAAATATATATTTAAATCAAAATGAAGAGAAACACAATGCAAAAAAAATGCAATATGAGTTTCAGTTGAGTATAGGGCAATGAACAAAAATAAGTTCATACAAACTTTATAGCTTAACATAAATAACATCAACTTTAAAAATATTGAAACAAATATCTATACTGTAAAATTAACCTAAGGATAAAAGAAAAATATAAGGAATATTGAAAAACTTGAGTCTAGGACATAAGGATATAGTATTATATTATGTGAAGTAAGTATAGTGATGAATATTTATTACCTTAATTCTTAGGAAACACAAATTAGACTTTGGATTCCCTATAAAAATTCTATGATAATTAAGCAAAGATAGACGGGTGAGTAACTTTAACCTTATCATATCGTTTGTATTTGTAGTATAGTTGCATATGTAAAAATACATTTAAATTAATATGTATGTGGGGTTGGGAATATTGTATGTTGCTTGGTGTTTGTTTGGTTGCCAAACTAATATAATAAAAAAAAAATCATTTTGTATGTTTTATATATATTGTATGAAAATTGTTGAAGCTTGTCTATAAGTTTTACGATCGCCTCTAAATATGACTTAATGTGGATTGACTCTATAATATACCTACCATGCATTGCATAAATTGCATTGGTGCATTTAAAATGTGGTGACCTTGCTACATGTTAGAGTTTTGATTTTAAGGTAATACTGGGTTTTTCTAGGTAAAATTTCCTTGTTCTTCCTTAGGCCGCCCCTGTTATGCTCGATTCTTTGGGAATTAAACTAGCATTTGAAGGAATGTCGCATGAGGTTTCAACATGAAATAGCTAATACTTAATGGAGTTTCTTTATTCTAAGGTTGAGAATAAAATATTTAAAATCAATGTATGAAAATATACAATACTCATTCTATCTTGTTTCTTTGATTCTCTTAGGTGCGGTAAATCCCCCAATTGAATTTCTTTGTTTCATGGAATGAGTGAAATATCTGAAACCATTATATGAGAATGCATGGTACCTATTCTCCCCTTGGTTCTCTATTTCTCCTAGGCACAGTCATCATAATTTCCTTCTAAACCCGATGAAAGGGCATAAATCTCCATCTCGTTTCAATTCTAGATTGTCCAAACTTTTACTTGTACATATGATTGAATGTCTCATTACATATGTGTGCTACTTAAACTTGTTTGTTATTGCTTGATATGTGGTCTTGGTCAAGTTATCTCAGTAAGCTATGGTTTGCTAATTCCTTAACAGTTTTCATGTAGGAATAATTAATGTCGGGAATGGGCTAAGAATGAATGGAGAGAGATTTCTTCTTTAATGAAATCCTAGAAGATAGGAAGATGAGCTTGGAATGCAAACCTTATGTATAGTGTATAAGTTAAGATTTTGTATTGTAAGAGATAAACTTAATATGTGAATTAGAGTGATTGTATAATTATTTGAAGTTTTATTTTATCGATAGTATCCAATATTGCTATTTAGTGGGAGATACCAATTCTCTACTGTTCAAATAGATTGTGAGATATCGTATTTCCTTAGTTATCAGTATATATATATATATATATATATACAAAATAAAAACTTGTGTAGAAAGTAGTAAATAGAATTTTCGAATCTTTGACTTACAAAATGATTCTTATTTTATGGATGCATACGTGATATGATAATTTTAGATTAATCCTACTAGGCTTTTACTAGAGTTGTGACATCTAGCCTAATTATGGAGGTGAAGAAGATCTTGGAATAGATTGATATCACATATCGCCTGATTCCTCAAGAAGTGCATGTGAGATACATGGAGTAAAGTATACCAGAAAGTCCTAACTTTTGAGTATAAGTTCATTTAAAGTCATAATATTTCGAGTAGTTCAAAAGAGGTCTCAACGTTTGTAAAAGTGAGTTAGTTGAGATTGTCATTGATACTTGTCAATAGGAGAAATATTTAATTAAAACTCAAAAGACCCTTATCCTATTCATAAATGTTTATCGAGACCTTAATTGACCAACTTCTCTAAATATTGAAATCTCTTTTGAACTATTAGAACGTTGGGACCTCAAATGAAATTACCCTAAATGGTGAACCTTTGGTGTAATTTACCTAAAATACATAGAGGGTCTGCACCACTCGGATCTTTAGCTACGCATTGACATTTTATATAGTTTGCTTAAAGCAATGTCAATGTGGTTCTTATAGTTGGAATGTGAATCTAAATTAAATTCGAAATTAAATTAGTTTTGGATTGAGACAAGTGCTAAAGTATGATATCTCATAAAAAAATGTGTAGGTGTGTTACATGTTTTACCTATTTAATCTGTTATATTATACCATTTTTATTAAATGAATCCAGTCCTTTATTTGTTTATCATACCTTGCCATCTTGATTAAACAGTTTTGCATAATACACTTTTCAATTAGTTAGATATAAAATTTTAGCTAATTTACTAAATATATTTTAGTTTTACTAGCTTAACATTCTTATCTTCATGTGCAATCGTATGGGTTTTCCCCATATTATTTGTTTATACTCAGCATAAAAAAAAAAAAAAAGATATAAACCTAATCTATTTGATTTATCAGATTATAAAACTTATGCCGTATGATATTGTTAGGAGAAAACCTAAACTTAATCACAATAGTAACAAAACCGATTAATCATATAATTAATTAACCTGTGATTAGAGATGATATCTTCTCTTGCTAAAGTGATAAACAATAAAATAATGCGGAATTATAAAACAGATAACACCAAGATATAACGTGAAAAACCCAATGCGGGAAAAACCACGGGACCAGCAACGCTCAAATCTTCCACTATAAACAATATAATAGATTAGAAGTTTTCCTTACGAGATCTATCTAATGGATACCACAATTCTTCACCAAAACCATTTGATTACAAGCAGGATCAAGATTTTTCTTCTAGAGTTTCTCACTCTAAGATTTCCCTCACTTTTCTCTCTTTCTCTCTATAGATCTCTCTATTTAGACTTGAGAAGAGACACACCACTTGTTACTTTCAAACCTTAAGACAATAAGGAGTATTTATATGCAAAACACAAAGAATAGCACGACATAAACCAAGGTTGATAGCGTAGGGGCAGCGTTGAAACACTGCTTGTTATGGGACCAACATACGTCGTCTCAATGCCAGCAGTATACTTGCCTATGCTGGCAGCGTTCACATCAACGTAGCCATTCCTATGCTTTTGGCAAGAATTTCTTCATTTGAAGGCCGGCGGCTTTGTCCTCCTAGTTGCTAGCATAGATAAATAATCAACTCCTTTGTTTGCAAAACAAATTTCCTTATCTTCAAGTCCTTTTCAAAGTATATGTCCTATACTTAAGATATGTAAAACCCTAGATTTTATGCCAAGTCTTAATTTCAAGCCTTAGAACCAGAAGTCAATCGAAAACTCTAAAGTCAATAAAACCTCTATCAAACCCTAGAGCTTAGATCCGGCAATCCTATGCTCATAAACCCTAAACAACGAAAATTGTGTCCCGGTACACCGAATGGTAAAAATATTCCAATGACACCATTATATTCGTAATAATAAAAGGATTTCAAAAATATCAGTTTTATAATTTTTCGGTAGCCAAAAATATTAGATATCGTATTTATACGCATATTTTCTTTACTACCGGTAAATTATTAGTCTTGTTTACTATTCATTGTGTTATTCTACTATTCATCTATCTCAACTTTTTCTTACTACCTATACATCTATTTTCTTACTTTTTACCTTCCTCATATATCTTAAATCACATATCTTACACATTACTTACTTTTTTTTACAAAATACAAATTAAAATAATTTTCTCTTCCTTTTACCCCAAAATCGATGCCTCCCCCTTTCTCCCCATCTCTCTATTTTTCTTTTTCTTTTATTTTATTACACTCAATTTCCCTCCATAAAATTCTATAAGTATCTTATCTCCCTTCATTTCTTTCACACACTTTTTTTACATACCAAAACTCTCCCAAAATCACTCCACAAAAATCCTCTCTACCAATTCTCTCTACCACTCTTTCATCTTCTTCTAACCACTAGGTAATTATCTTAAACCTTCTTCATGTTCATGTAACTTAGTATGAGCTTAGTGCATGTTTTTTAAAAACATATAAGAAGTTAAGAAAGCAACAATAGATTCGTACTTTGTTCTTGTTCATAATACATTATTATATTTTTAGATTGTTATTAGATTATTTCTTATGTTCATGTAACTTAGCATGAACATAGTGTGTATTTTCTAAAGACCCATAAAGATTAAGAAAGCAACATTATGTTAATGTTTTTTTCTTGTTCATACATTATGTTTTTATTATTATGCTTTTATTATTATGCTCGTATTATTATTATGCTCTTATTATTGCTATTATTATGCTTTTTTTTCTTTTCATTTTCTTTTGAGACTAGTTTGTTCTTAGTCGTAGGATACATTGATGAAGCTAAAGTTTCCAATACTTGGCCGTATTATTTTGCTTATTATTACTTCTTATATCTTTTATATATTATTATGTGATATTTTATTCTTTTTCATACTACATAATCATATGCATGCATCATCATAATGATATTGTCTTAAAAAAAAAAGGATTTTCTTTAATAAAAGAAAATGAAACCAAATTCTTTAATAAAAGAAAATGGAACCAAATTTTTTTAGTATATAACTTTGTCACTAAATAAAGATTTTATCATAAAAAACATAGGAAAATTATTTTAATAACTTCTTTTCAAACTCATCATGATTTTTCTTAAATAACAATAAGGATGATTTTATCAAAGAAATTAACTAAGGAAATAAACACTATTTTTTTTATGATAAGTAACATGAAGTTTATTACAACTTAGTGTTAATAATTCTTTGATATGGAAATTTTTTATAAAAGCTTCCTTATAGGATTTTTACTAACTCTATAATAAAAACTAAGAACTATACTAGTTTTCAAAGATAATATAAGAATCAACTCACTAGTATTATAAATCCACTTAGACAAATAAAAGTTTGCCAACAACCTAAGAAAGTAAGTTTGTAAATGGTAAAATCATTTTGAAAGAAATAGAAGAATATAAACATGATAAGCTCAAAAACGATGGATATTATCAACAACTTAAGAAAATGTTAAAAGTATTTCCTTCCAAGTAAAAAATGGTAGAGAACTTAAAAGACCAAGTTTTTGGAAATAAAATTTATCTTTAAGAAGTTAGGAAATAAAAATATAAGAGGAAAAGACTTATTTATAATTTTCAATCAAAAACATTTAAAAGGAAATATATGCAATACAACACAAATTATTAGAGACTATCACCAACTTAGGAAAATTTTGGGGAACTTCATTCTTATCACTAGAGGTAAAATTTGTAGATATCCTAAAAGACCAAAATTAAGAAAAATTAATTTATTTTAGAGAAAAAATATAAAATAAAATTTATAAGAAAATACTCATTCATAATAACCTACGAATTTATAATATTCTTTCAAAACACCTAAAGAGGAAATTATTAAAGTTCAAGTTTTTTTACACCATAAGCAAGTTGTTTTATGAAAATAATCGTTGAGACAACACCATTAAAATTTTGCATACAATATGAGTTTATATATATGTATTCAAAAGGATTTTTCAATCATATAAATATCTGTATTTTTGCTAAAGGATTTTTGGATAAAGAAAACTTTGAAAAATTGTGTTTCAAGGACTGGGATTTTCGTAGTGAATTTGTACCGATCTATTTCACAACCTAAAAAACTTTTTATGAAAAAATAATCTTAAAAATAGATAGGTCTATTCAATTAGGTAGAAAATGGTATATAATATGCAAAGTTCCGAGTTAAAATGAGTAAGTTATAGCCATTTTACGTTGGAATTTCACTATATACGATTTTTTATGAACTTAGTGAAATAGAATTATCAAGTTTAAGTAGAACTTCAAAGAAATACTTATTTTAGGTATTTGTCTTGTATAAGTGACATGGAGACCGAGTTCCCATACCCCGAGGATTATTGTGACTAGAAGTTTTCGCTCAAATGGCCGAATGAATTTATTTTTTACATTTTTGCACTTACGTTTTTTCCGGTAAATTCGTGGTATTAGAATTAGGAAAAGATCAAATGGAAAAGTGCATGTGCTTTACATATATGATTAAAATTATGATTAAGTATATCGATGCGGGAGTTGTTTATAATAAATGTTTGATCTATTATAAGAATGATTGTCTGCAAATTCATGGTCGCTCGTAAAATACTTAATCATGCAATGAGTACTTAATTAAATTGATTCATTCATACCATGGGATGAATTCATCGCATTCATTACTATAACCTTAGTGGGACAAAGGCATAGTAAGGAGCTTTGTAGAGCCCGTAAGATCTTTAAAATGGTGAAGGGTCGTCTAAATTAAATTACGATGCATAAACACCTAAATAAAATATATTTTTGCAGTTGGGTAGTGGCTTGAATAAAAACTACAAAGAAATGAATTATATTTTTGCAGTTTGGTAGTGGCTTGAATAAAAACTGCAAAGAAATGAATTATATTTTTGCAGCTGGGTAGTGGCTTGAACAAAAACTATAAAGGTATTATATTTATGAAAATTGGTCTATACGGCCTGGAACACCTAACCCTGAATGGAGGGATAAATCCATTCAACATATGATTCCTAGAAATCATATGGATTGTATGCTCACGTGCTTGTGCATCTCATATGGTTGTTTAAATTAATTTGTTTCGATTATTGGTTATTGGGTGTTTAATTATGGAAATAATTCTCACTAAACACATAGCTTATACCCTCTTGGATGTCTATTGTAGCACTCGTACCTTTAGTTAGAGCCTAGGGGATATTTTACCCAAGTAAGACCTTTGAAGTCAAGAGTTTTTTGGATAGAAGTTAAGAGCTAGAAGTAGATATAGACTTCCAAGTAAAACTCAAAAATATAATTATTTTCAAAATGAACTTTGTTGGACTTAGTTATTTTGATGGGGAATGCCCCTTAATGTTTGTAAGACCCTCTATATTTTTTGGAACCTTGGTTGTACTTCTCAATTAATATTATGTATAATTGTTTAAATGGCTTGATCCAAAGTTTGGTCCTCAATGTTCGTGAATGTACACCTTACACAAAATATCAAGACTTTTAGGGTGGCTAAGGTTGCCATACTTAAGTCTTAATATTGAATGTGGCAGGCTATTATGTTTAAGGTACCCTTTGGAGCGTAACAGGATATCATTGATTTCAATGTCTACTAAATATATATAACCATATAATTAGGATCTCCTTGTTCAAAGTCTATTGGTACATTCCTTCTTTGATTCCAAAGTATTCTAAATATATATCCGACATATATTTAGGCTCCCTTTGGTTACAGACCCATATGAGTTGGATCTATAACCCCAACAATCTCCCCCTCCAACTCATATGGGTGTTATCCTCAATCCTGCTACCTTCCTACAACACCTTTTATCAAACTGAAATATTTCACAACTAGCTTTTGTCTTGTTTCTTGATTGTGAGATCTTATCATTAGTCTTCACCCATCTATTCTTCAGAGGTCCCTTACCCTTAGGTAGTTTCATCAAGTTAATTGTTATGTTCTCATGCAAGGATTTCAGTCTATCTTGCGTGGCTTTAATCTTTCATTTCTTCTCCTCATTTTCCATAGCATTCTGATAACCATCTAACTCTCCCCCATCAATGAGTATCACATACTCATCTGGACTAAATCTAACTGATGGTCTTCTATCTTTTACAGATCTTCTCATTTTAAATTGTTGATGAGGCTCTTAGGATTCGTTAACTGAATCTCTCGCATTTTTGCCATCATTGGAACCTCTATGTGAGAGTACATGATTCACATCTCCTTTACTTAGCTTTGCTGACATTAAGTAAAGGATATTCTTATTCTTAGCTTTTTCCATAATGAGAGAACCCTTAGTGAGCTTCCATCTCCCTTCACCAAAGTTGCTATGAGCCATCATCATCATGCTTTCCTGTAGAAATAAGGTTAAGGTGGATATCTGGAATATGTCTGACATCTCTAAGAGTGAGCCTACAACCTGTATTAGTCTTTAAAACTATGTTTCCAATGCCAACAATCTTGGATTTACCATCATTTCCCATCTTGAAATTACCAAAATTTCTAGCAGTGTAGTTTGAGAAGAACTCACCATGTAAAGTCACATGGAAGGAGGCACCAGAATCAACAACCCAGTCATTATCATGACTTGCAAGGCTAACACACTTCTCATCCTAGGCAATAACAATCTCATCATCATCTACTGCAACTGCAGCTATGTATACATCATTTTCATCCTTTTCATCACCTTTACCTTTCTCTCTTTTCTAGAGTTTGCACTCTCGCTTCATGTGACCTGACTTGTCACAATAGTAGCATTTTAAATTTTTCTTTCCTCTTGACTTGGACCTTCCTTTGGATTTGTCTAATCTAGATCTTCATCATATGATCTTCTATACCTGCTTCTACCATTCCTTCCTGGCTTACAGTAACATGTTCGCTAGAATCATCCTAAATCAGATCCTATGACAAGATCCTTCCTCCTAGCCTCTTCATTCATCAGGCTATCATTCACCATTGCAAGGGTAAGCTTTCCCTTTAGGGCAGAGTTACTGACTAACACAACCAATGTCTTCCAACAATCAGGCAACGAACTCAGCAACCATGGTGCCTAGATCTCATCATCAAGCACCAACTTCATGGCATACAACTGATTCACAGGCCCTTGAAAAAAATTCAAGTGCTTTGTCAGGTTGGATCCATCCCTATATTTCATATGTACTACTCTCCTAATCAAGGAGGTTTAATTCAAAGTTGTCAACCTCTCATGCATGGATTCCAACTTCCTCCATAGGATATCCACTCTCGTTTCCTGGGCCACATAGTGATACACACTATGATCTACCCATTGTTGGATATAACCGGCAGCTTTCCTATGCATGATTGTCTAATCATCATTAAATTTGTCATGTAGCTTTGCAACATCACTACCTAAAAGCAAATATAGATCTTTGCCATACATCAAATACTCCATCATAGATTTCCATATGGAGTAATTTGTTGAATTTAGTTTGATCATTGTGCTTGATGAGTCAGCCATATCTGTGCTACAACAAACCCTAATTCTTTTTGAAACCCTGTGCTTTGATACCACTTGTAAGGAGAAAGCCTAACCCTAATCACAATAGCAACAAAATCAATTAATCAAACAATTAATCAACTTGTGATTAAAGACTAGATCTCCTCTTGCCAAAGTGATAAACAATAAAACAATGCGGAATTAGAAAACAGATAACACTAGGATATAATGTAGAAAACCTAATACGGGAAAAACCACTGGACTAGCAATGCTCAAATCTTCCACTATAAATAATATAATGGAATTACAAGTTTTCCTCACTAGATCTGTCTAGTGGATCTCACAATTCTTCACCATAACTGGTTGATTACAAACAGGAACAAGATTTTTCTTCTAGAGTTTCTCACTCTGGGATTTCGCTCACTTTTGTCTATTTCACTCTCTAAATCTCTCTATCTATACTTGAGAAGAGGCACACCACTTGTTACTCTTAAACCTTAAGACAATAAGGAGTATTGATATGCAAAACACAAAGGCTGACATGACATAAACCAAGACCGGCGGCGTAGTGGTGGCATTGAAACGTTTTTTTGTTCCAAAACTAACATACGCTGGTTCAACATCGACGGCGTACCCGCCTATGCTGGCGGCATTCACGATAGCATAGCCATTTCTGTGCTCTTGTCAAGAATTTCTTAATTTGAAGGCCGGCTATTGAGTTAAAGGAGGCCGGGGGCTTTGTACTCCTAGTTGCCAGTGTAGACAAATAATCAAGTCCTTTATTTGCAAAACAAATTTCCTTAAGTCTTCTTCTAAGTATATGTCATATACTTAAGATATTCCTAATTTCAATGTCTTATAAATATATCTAACCATATATTTATGATCTCCTTATTCAAACTCTACTGGTCCATTCCTAATTTGATTTCAAAGTCTTCTAAATATATATTCGACATATATTTAGGCTCCCTTTGGTTATAAACCCATATGAGTTGGATCTATAACCCTAACACATACGAATACTGTACTCCATTTAACACGGTCCATACCATATATGTACTTGAGAACAACAACAATAAATCTTCTAGTTTCGCACCTCCTACGTGGTCTAGCATTATTGATGCAATAATAATTTTGCATGTGTTATAAAATAAATATAACAACTGATGTTGAGCTAGTTATGAAAGAGTAAATCACATTAGAAGAATATTTGGAATTTAGTTTGTTTAATATCAACATTTAAGTGGTTATAAAAATGAATGAACGTTTCCTAAAGTAATTGAATGAGATATTAACATTGCATAAAGTTCATTTAAAGTATCAAGTTTGAATTAGTTTTTAATTAAATTTCCTTAGTTTTCTCAATATTTGACTCGCTTTACAAAATATTAATTCTCCTTTCTAACTACTTAAAATATTGACATATTAAATGAATTTATTTCAAACACTAATTTTTTTAATCATTTAAAATATTTATCCATTAAATAAATTTATTATACATATTAATATCTATCAATATAATTTACCTGTTATCAAATGCAGTGGATGGGTTTTAGATTCGATTTCGAAAATTTTGTCCACATTAGCATTTCCTCATTTTAACAAAGTACCCGCTTTGCTTTTTGTCCTTATTCGATTTCTATTCTCTTCGCCATTCTTTTATTCTTTTATTTATTTATTTTTAATCTTCTTGTACTTTCATTGGCCAAGTCACATTTAGAATAATCTACAAAAATACATAAAAATCTGTTATACATATACTTAGTTCCCATATTATTGAAACTGTACACTTGAACTCTTAAATATTAAAAAAAATTGCTTATTACCCCCCTAGTCAAAATAATAATAAAAAGGGCCTTTAAAATTATTTTATCTAAGAGCAAAATAATAAAAGGAGGTCTCAAAACGTTTTTTTTTTTAATGAAAATTTGAGGTTTAAATGCATAATTTTGAAAATAAGGGAGCTAAACACACATAGAGCAAATAAAGAGGGAAATATTTACAGTTTAAGCCATCATTTAGTAAGAGAACTAGATAAAACTAAGATAATGAAAAATTATTTTGTCTGAAAGAAATGATTTTGAATTTTCTTTATAAATTCTTTAGAATTCTATTATTGTACTATAGTTTCTTCACCTATAATTGTTGAATACCAATAACGAAGATTTACGGTGTAAATGCATAATTTTAAAATTAACAGAGTTCCTTTACAGACCACACCACCAACCCCACACCACCTCCCCCCTCAAACAGTTAAACGAGCACAGAACAAACAAAGAGGAATATATTTATGATTTACTAGGAGAACAATATAAATTAAGATAATAAAAAATAATTTAGCCTAAAAGAGATGATTCTAAATTTTCCTTATAAAATTCTATAGAACCATATTGTCGTACTATGTTTTCTTCGCCAGCAAATGTAAATAGCAACATAACGTTCTTTGGGAGCAAATCTAAATAACAGTACTTGAAGACCTTGCCACTGAGAACTTACTTGATCAAATGATGTTCTATGAAGTCTAAAGTGTAACATGATGTGAAGACCCTAAAAATTTAAATATATATTGATTAAATAAAATTAAATTTTTTAAATTTTGGTGATAGTTACATAAATTTTTAAATTTATTATCAACAAGAAAATGTTTTAAAAAAACATAAATGTTATTGAAATTATAATAATCATGTATAAAAAAAAAAAGAAGGCAATCAATATTGATATGTCACATAGCCACCCTTTTGCTTTGCTTGTTATCCGTAACCTTTCCCATTTCCACAAATCCGAACATAATCACGATTATCAAAGCAATCAAATCTCCGTAGTTATCTCCCACACAATTTTACACAACTTTAAAAGGCGGCTGATGTCAGGCGCTTAGGACCCACACACATGCTCTAGATGATCACTCCATTAAGCAAAATGACAGCACGATACAATACTTAGTGGGCAGTAACCGAGGGGTAAAAGATATCATACAAGCATAACTGGGTGATCCTTCCACTATATAACACACCCGGTTACCTCTATTTAACTCTATTTTTCTCTCAACTCATTCAACCACTCGGCAAGTCATGACCACCGTTTGAATTCCTTTCCACCACCTTCAAATCCCTACCACCAACATTGCCAATCATCACCAGTACGGAGAACATTGTTCTAAGTTGACCCATCAGCCTAATGTCTAGCTGTCAGAAATTTTTCTGTCAAAACCAGTCCAATCCATCAACTTTACATAGTCATAACTCCTACTCCACCCATCATTGTGCAAACCACCACCCCAATAGATCACCACGTAGGGTACTTTGAACAGCCAAGCCACCAACTTCAAAAAGTAAGGTACATGCAAGCTAAATCAAGTTAAAGTTTACAAAACAATATAAAATTCTGCAACTTTTTCTCTTTTCCAATCTATTACCTTTTATTATTGAGATTCATAACCTTAAATCCACATCCATGGTTGTAACATAATCTAACTAATTAAGGAGCATTTTTATTGATTAATAACACATAAACTACCAAAATTTGGATAGGAAAATGAAGAAAAAGATTGAAGGTTAGTTTTAAATAAGAATAATAGTTTTAAGTTGGAATGGTAACTAAATGATTCCTAGAGATTAGGATTTATTGATGAGTCAATTTCCTCAGATCATATAAGTATAACATCAACCAGTGTGGTGGAAAAGCTTTAGAACAATTTATCTATGTTTTTTATGTAATTGACATGTT